>OX388319.1:600000-1171600 GCA_947579605.1 Athripsodes cinereus
CCCAAAGGAGGTCTGCACCATGCGTCCAAGGCCGTGGCAGGAACAGAACCGCGTCTAGCCTCGTTGCTCCAGCAACGAGCGCACACGACGTCTTCTCCGACGTCTGGCGGGGAGTAGACCTGTCTCCACGGAATCCTGGCAGGAAGTGTCCCGTAGCCTGTCGCTGGCTACTCGACCAGGAGGGGTAGTACCTCACCCCTCGCTTACCCTTCTGCCCCCCCGCGTCCTAGTGTCGGCGTTGGCAAAATCCCGTTAGGCCGCTATTGTCTTTCAAAACAATAACCGCGGCCAGCATACGGCGTACCAGCTCGTATGCCCGGGTATTTGGCTCGGTGCCTACCAATGGTTATATATTCCCGCACACATCACATGTACACATAGTTTATATTTAAAATAAAAGAAGTGTCCATTTTCACTACCATATTTATTTTGTTTTCGCCAATGATTCACAAAAACCCCCAAAGATTACCAATCTATCTTAACAAGCAATTTAAACTAAAAATACCTAAAGATAACTTACGTACTAATTACAATAATCATGAGGATGTATGTCTGTAGGTATATACACTCGTGTAGGCAGTATTCCATATCCCACTCGATATTATACCTACCTACAAGAGCGTTTACATCGAAATTATAATGATCATACAAACAGACACACACCCCTAAATACGATGTATTATTATGTGTGAATAGCGAGCAGATCGTAAACCGGACGTGACATTTCTGAAGGATGGTGAACACGTTTTTAAAAATGACTGTAGCTGGTCACCGAACACAGCGCAAAATTAAACAATTTAAGAATTTTAATTATTATTATTAATATTATCTTTACGAAATTATTTTAAAAAATATTCTGGATAATTTTTTTATCATCATGCACAGACCCTCCATATCAAGGTGTTATCAGATCCTAACTATCCGGTATAACTCAGAGACAGATTCCAATTTGCCGCAGAGCATGGACTTCCACTCAGGTCTGGGAATAATAGGTTGCTTTTAATTCCTTCACATCATTCCGATTATTATTCATCATCTTTCAGTATCCACGGCGCTAGACTCTGGAACCTGCTTCCTCCCACAATCCGTACCAGCTCATCGTTTTCTTCATTTAAAAATAGATTGGTCTCTAGATGATGTTTTTTTTATGTAACTTATTGACACTTAATAAAGAGCTCTTTTTCCTTCCCCCCCCCCTCCCCCCCCTCTCCCTTGTCCTCACCAGGAGTGCACAGATATCTATTTTATCTATTTTATTTTATTTATTAATATTAATACTTATTTCTGAAATGCAAGTTTCAATAATTGTTTTGCACATGTATCACATGTTTAATTTGTTTTTATTAAAGTATTTTATCTTATCTTATGTATGTATGTATTATTATTTATTGTATCTGTGTATTAATTATGTATGTATAAATTAGATTATTTATTTACAAATTTAAAATTTCTTCTCTTTGGGTTCCTATATTTTTAATTATTTCTTTTCTTTTTTTTATTATTTTGGGTAGGCATAGACCTACTTTTTTTTTATTTTTAAGGTTGACTGGAAGACGTTGCCTAGCAACAAGTCCGCCTTTTGGCCAAATTTTGTTAATTGTCACGTTTTGTAATGTTGTATTTTATTGTTTATGTATTTGTGTAAAATTATGGTCAATAAAGTTTTATTTATTATTTATTTATTTATTTATTATTATTATTAGTATTTAAACAACACCATAATCTACCGGAACCATTACAGCCTTCGGCCAATGCGATCCCAGAGAAAACAAATATTTACAAAAGTGTTTCTACTTAATAATAATAATAATATAATATAAGAACACTTTATTGATCAGAAAAAAAAAATCATGAACAATTGGCGAGCTTATTGCCTGGAGGCAATATCTTCCAGCTAACCAAAATAATGTGTGATACTAATAATCAATTTATGTGCATACTAGCTATATTTTTCATCATCATCGTCTGTCAAATTGTTGTTGTTTTTTTTATAATTTAACATGTTAAAGGCTCTGCCATATAAAAATGTAAATAAATAAATAAAACTAAACATTGGTATATAAACAAGAATAAGTTGTGCAATTTATATAATTTATATGACATGTCAACCAAGTGTGTTTTCAATCGACTCTTGAACAGAGCAAGAGACTGTGTCTTACGCACTTCTTCAGGAAGATCATTCCACATAGATGGTCCAGCTGAGCTGAAGGCTCGAAAGGAATATTTAAGTCTCCCTCTTACACTGATTTCTGCCAACCTGACACCTGTATCAGAACCTGATCTAAGAGTGGTTTGTCTTTGATTCGGAGATGTATGATGGAGTCATATTATTTGAAAATTGGATTTGAAAACTGTGAAGCAAACCTTCCAAGTGATCCTTTCAGCGCACTTGAGCTAGTGCAGATTTTTTAGGGTAGTAGTTATGTGGGAGCGTTGGTCCATTTTGAAAATTAAGCGGGCAGCGGCATTGAGCACAGATTGAATTCTCTGAAGCTGGTATTGCGGTAAATTGGCCAGCGAGCGACCTTGAGGTGGAATTTTTTTCACAAAATGGCGCTTTATTATTTTTCCAAATAATAATAATAATACCGTTACAGTAATCTACCCGAGATACCACAAAGGAATTTATCAATGTTCTAGCATCGTGGGATGTCACATCTAACCCAATGAAGAGAAATATGTCTCGCTCACAGCACCCTTTTGAGTACAATTCTGTACCTGAGAGCCATTAGGACTTAAGTGCATTTTTGTCAAAAATGCCAAAGTTACGGAAAAAGCGAAAATAACACATAAGTCGACGTACAGAAATGCTTAGGTCTATACTGTAGGGTCTATGTAACAAGCTATTTACTATTTATACATCTTATTACTAGTTAAATGTTGAGATTTTTTCGATTAAAAAATTGATTTTGAAAATGGAATTTTAGCACTTAAGACTAAATGGCTCTCAGGTACAGAATTTAGATTTTGGTAGAGTTTGAATAAAAATCTTGGTGCATTTTGGATTATGCACGTAGGTCTTTATGCGCATGCGTCAATATTTGGTATATTTATACACTATTATTGCTATAGTACAAGCGTGTGTTCTACTGACTCGTAATATTCTCAAACGTATTACGATTACAATTTGGCTTTCATTTATGATTGTTATTAATTTTATATTTAGTAGGCAGTGCAGTGCACCCATATACCTTTACCAGCAGTCGCCTCTGCTGTCTATGGCAGGTAAATTCGAAAAAATAAAGACATTTCACATCACAAATTTAGCGATAAGGTTTGCCACCCATCCTGAATGTCATTTGTTTCTGTTGGCACAGAGAAGATGGCTTGTATGTTTATTACATGCAGCTGGTCTGCTGGCTACCCCACTTATGGGATATGTCGTGATGGTGTAATAGTAGTAAATATCTAATTATAATAATTAATTGTTGAATACTGTATTATCTATCTATCTATTTATGTATGTACCTATTTATGTTACAGTATGAATCTACTGGACGTGGACGGAGATATGAAAGGATTGAGTATGATAATAAAGAAATTCTGGGAAAAAGTACTGAGAAGAGCAAAGGTTCTGTAAGGGTGTGTATAATACAGTTTAATTATTTCAACTTCAATATAATAGTATGAAGTAAACACTTAACTTTTTTTTATAAATACACACTTAATTTAATTAATAATAATAATAATAATCTTTATTGCACAAAATTAGTATACAAAGAATAAAAAAAAACATGACAACATTACCACTGAATACATAATTTTGTGCAATGGGCGAGTTTATCGCTGAAGCGCAATATCTTCCAACTAACCCATTATTATTATGATATTGTTGATGTTGCGATTGTTCTATATGAGGCGGTTGGCGAATAATTAAAATGCTTGAGGTGTGCACTAATAATATGTATGGACATAACATAATATGTATGGACAATTCACACAGACCGAGCTAGTCCCAAACTAAGATATGAATCTTGTATTATGGGTACTAACACGACAATACACATATACATACAATGCACTAAACACAATCATATACATGTAACACCCAGACCCAGAACAATTTGAAAAAGGTCATTCTTCATTTTGCCCTGACCGGGAATCGAACCCAGGACCTCGTGGCTCAAAGGCGTTAGCCTCTGCGCCGCGTATTTTGAAAGTATACAATGCCATAACGCACAGGCTGGGAATACTCGCGTATAGTTTCAAGTAGTAATAAGCATAAATATTTTTAGAAACTATACATGGTTATTACGCTCTAATCGTGTATATTTTCCAATAACGTACACTAAAATTGGTGCGAAAAACATACTGCACAAGTTTCCATTGCGGAATAATCGTTTTCTAAGCTCTACACAAGGCAAACTTCTTAGAATCTATACGCTACTAGTTTCCAAGTAGCCATTTTGATTTGTAGCTTTCTCTTTTATCATATAAATAATTGTTTTTATTATTTATTACGTCTTGTTTTTAGTAATAACCTTTTATCGCTTTTATTACCTGAATTTTTGTTATTTTGGATTTACTTGTTGTTATAATTTATGAAATTCGTCAACATGTAAATACGAAAATTGTAAATGTACTTAAATAAATAAATAATTTTATTATTATTTGACTGGTGTCTTTTTAAAATGGCACTTAAGTACTTTTTTGTCCTTTATTTTGTTTATAATAATAATATTCATAAAATATTAAAAAAAAAATTTTTATTATAAAGATATTTCTTAAAAGTAATAAAAATATTTTACGATAGGAGCGTAATAACCATGTATAGTTTCTAAAAATATTTATGCTTATTAATATTTGAAACTATACGCGAGAAGTCCCAACCTGTGCGTAATGACATTGTATACATTCAAAATACGTTTCACTGAATCAGCGTCAGAAAGTATACCTAGACGATAATTACGCAGAAATCGTGTATATTTTACACTATTTAGAGACTATTTTTCGTTACACAACTTGAAAACATACATTGCAAGAACACTATGAATGCGTACTGGCATTGTATACTTTCAAAATACGCCTCCGCGCCACACCGGTCGCATCACTTAACAAAACAATTTGGTATTTAATAACCGCTTTTATTCTCAATTCGACGGTCTAGCTATGGGCAATTGTCTTTCGCCAATTCTTTCCGACATATTTATGGACTACTTGGAAAACCAAATCCTAAAATCGAGTCACTTTACAACTAAACATATATATCGATGGTGGAGATATTATGTCGACGACATCATAATCATGTGGAGGGGTACTGTAAGACAACTAGATGCCCTAATGACGTATGTGAACTCTGTTCATAAGAAGATAATGTTCACTCTGGAAGTTGTCAAGAACAACGAATTAAATTTTCAGGATCTTTCTCTCTCAATAATAAACAATAATATCGAATACGACATCTACATAAAATCCACTCATACAGACAGTGTGACCAGATTTGGTAGTTTCCTACTTTTTTGGTAGTTTTTGAGGCATTTGCAAGAATGCTTAGTAGTTTTTATTTCTTTGGTAGTTTTTACTAGTTTTTGGTAGTTTTTTGGTAATTTTTGTACCAAGTCGGTAATTGGTAGATAAATTATCGGGTACTTGGGAAAAGTACCCGATACTTACTGATCGAAAATAATTGTGGGTACAAATACCGGGTACATTGTAGAAAAAGGTACTGCGAGAAAATATTGTTTAACAAAACCGAGGAGTTCTTGAAATACTTCAAATTCCTATACCATTTTAAGAATTTAGTAGTTTTTGGTAGTTTTTGACTTCCCCATTTAGTAGTTTTTGAAAATAAAATCTGGTCACACTGCATACAGACAGTGTCATCCCAGACTCAAAAACTTGCTGCCTTCCAATGTATGATACATCGTGCTGTAAACACCCCACTTAGCCCTGAAGATTACATTAAGGAAATAGATATAATTAAACAAATGGCGTACAATAATGGATACGATGTGTCATTAATTGATAAACTTGTTAGCATTAAAAAAACAGTTCATAAATGAACATTTATATTCCTGCCCAACGCCAAAAGAAAATAAAAAATGGAGGAGATTTAAATATATTAAAAATACATCAAAAAAATCTTACAAAATGTACCTAAAAATACTACAATTTCGTATTATACCGACCATAAAGTTGGTAAGTACATACTTAACAACAGACAAATGATGGAACAGGGGGATAAAAGTGGGGTTTACCAACTAAACTGTGAAGATTGTGATAAGACATACCTACATTGGTATGACCACGAGAAAAATAAGAACAAGGATTACCGAACATCTTAATTGTGTAAGGAATTCAGGATTTCGCCAACCACCTCATAGAGAACAATCATCACATTAACAATAGAAAACCATTTAAGATTCTACATAACGGCAATAGTAATTATAGAAGATTAATTTTGAGAGAGAGACTAGAAATACGTAAAAACATTAATAGTTGTAATAATATAGTTAATAACATAACAGTACCTAACGCATCACCCATTTTAAAAATATTCCCAGTCCTCCCTAAGACCCGCCCTCTTCATCCCCCACTTAAAATTGTTATTGTACCTTCGTAACCAACTTTATATTCTTTATAAATTTAGTATTGATAATGTCTTGGTAAAAGACGAAACAATTGTCTTCTTGTTAATTAAATAAAGTGTGTAGGTATTTATAAAAAAAGTTAAGTGTTTACTTCATACCATTATGGAAAATACGCAAAAAGTTACGGATCATATTTAAAATATTCAATATAAAATTATGTATTATGCATGAAAACCTGGAAAAAGTAATTATAACTGGGGTTGTAGAGGGGAGGAGGGGAAGGGGCAGAGTGCCAATAAGATGTAGCGACCATATTAAGGAGGCGACACAGAGCTCATTACACGGGGCCTTGCACAGGGCGGAGGATCGCTCAAAATGGAGACAGATGGTTTACAGAACGAAGCATGATGGTCACGATCCTCAGGATTGAGGGACCGACGCACAGCAGGTGGAGATGTGTCAAAATTATGCTCCATAGTGCATGTGACAGAGCACAATGGACACTCCAACAAGTGTAGCATGGTCTGTGCTGCACCACAGTCACACGCTTCGGATTCATCTTGTAGGAAGCCCCATCGTTCTCTGTTGTCACGGTAGCTTTTTACACCAGATCTTAGTCGAGTCAGGGTTTTCCTGTCCTAAAGTCTAGATCACCTCCTGCAGCAAGGTGTTCTTGGGTTAGGAAAGGTTCGCTTATTTGCGGATCCTCCGCCCACCTGCGTAGGCATTCAGAGGAAGCAGGTCCCGTCAGTGAGGATGAGGCATTTAAAAATAATCGTTTAGAACTGAGACGTTGTAGCGGGGTAGCATGGTTAAATAGGAGATGCTTTGATTCTGTCTTTTGTGAGGTTTTCTCACAATCGGTTGCTACACTTCGTCGGACATCCGGGGGAGAGATTCCTGCCAAGAAATACAGCTAGTGGACTGGGGTTGACTTCAGGCAACCAGTTATCAGTCGGCATGTTTGATTCAGTGTTATATCCACTTTTTTCGCATGTGAGGAGCGTGCCCATACTGGACATGCATATTGCATATTCTGCTACGGAATAACACAATGCCAAAGCTGTTGTGCGAAGGGTATGTGGTTTTGCACCCCAAGTGCCTCCAGTCATGATTTACAAGAGATTATTGCAAGCAGTCGTTTTCATCTTGACATTGTGGCAGTTTTCCTTGTATGTAAGTGTGCGATCCAGTGTGACTCCGAGATAGATTAGGTTATTTGTATGTTTTAGCTGCACCCCCTCCCAACTGACAATGAGTGATCTGTTTACTTCGCGATTCCTGAGGTGAAAAGCACTAATTTTGGTTGGATTTGGTTTGAGGTGGTTAGCTCTGTAGTATTCAGTCAGTGTATCCAAGGTGGAGGAGAGTCTCAGTTCTACATCCTCAAAACTCCTTGCCCGGGCTGTTACTACAAGGTCATCTGCATATGCGAAGTGTTAAGTGTATGGTGGAATCGGTTGATCATTGGTGTAAATATTGAACAACAATGGGGACAGAACGCTCCCCTGTGGCATTTAATTTTTTTAATTCTTCCAGTGACTTCGCCGTCACAGCAGAGAAGCAATCATGCTCAAAAGGCTTTTCTGGTTGGTGTTGGAAGGTTCGGGTCTTGATAACTTTGCATTTGAAATTCCGTTTGCATTCGAGTATGAGATTTAGTTACCACTTGGAGGTTCCTTCTTTGCCCCCTGTTCCTTCCTTCATGATAAGCAAACTGGATCGACAAAATTCCAGGTTAAGCCAGGAACTTGTAGTGTCGCTATCTCGCCGGATAAAAGAACGCCGCACACCAATGGCTGCCGTGTTGCTGTATTTAGAAAATCCTAAGAAATATCTTTAAAAAAATTCAGGATCTACAAATGTGGTGGAAGATTCATTTTTTTGCACACAATATACCGACTGACTTTGACAGCACTGGAAGCAATAGAAATTAATAAAAATAATAACTCGACTTTAACAGCTACCTATTGACAATAATAATCTTCCGAATTCGTCTCCCTTACTACAACTATTCCCTATCTCATATTCCAAGAAATCCACGCCTGAAACCAACACGACCCCACCTACCCTACACCTTTACTATAAATCCTAACGAACTTTTATATTTGTTTTTGTTTTATTCAGTATAGATCAGCACCTGATGATGTGAACTCAGAGTCCGCGAAACCAGTCATGCGCTAGTCATACTCAATATTAAACATAAAACAATAATAATGAACACTACTCGGGTAAATTGATCAGGGCGGGTTCTAGTAGTCGTAGAGTGTGGGGAGTCATAAACGAAGTTATTAATAAAAGGGTTAAACGCGTCGACATCAGGGAAATAGAACATAATTCTGAAGTGTATAGAATGTCGGAACAGCCAGATAGAATTACTTTTTATTTATTTATTTATTCTTTACTGTACATTGATAACAAGCAAATTTACACAAAAATACATTTCAAACAAAGACAATCATACAATCAATATACAGAGGGCGAGTTTATCGCAGAGGCGCGATTTCTTCCAACTAACCCAATTTCATAAAACCTTCACATAAAGAAAATTTTTTAAAGAAAGGAAAGAGGAGGTAAAAAAGGAGAAGAATATGTAGGAAAAGGGACTAGGATACAGAAGCCATATTCTGTGTGATAAAATGGTCCTTGACCGCCCGCTTGAAAGCTTGAAGAGTGGGGAGCAACCTTATCCTGGAAGGCAAACTATTCCAACAGCGAGCACCATGAACAGAAAAAGAGTTTGTAAAAAAGTTTGAGCTATGAGCTGGTATCGCCAGAAGACGCTCGCTATTGGATCGTAAGGGCAAGCCATGGCTCGAAAGATACTCAAACATTTCCTTAAGATAGTATGGTGAAGACGTAGAGTATAAACAATTATAAACCAGTGATAAGACATGGAGATCTCGTCTTTGGCGCACGGTAAGCCATTTCAGTTTATTCCTAAATCTTGTTATGCGGTCAGATCTTTTCAGATCAAAGATGAAACGAATGCCAGTATTTTGTAACCTTTCCAGTTTAGTGAGTAATTCCAAGTTACAACCAACGTAGGCACAATCGGCATAATCAAGGATTGGAAGTAGAAGAGACTGGACCAAAAGAGTTTTAATTTTCATGGGCAAGAACCTTTGCAATCTCCTCAGATTATGCATGCTGCAAAAGAATCTCCTCCTAACATTATTAACGTGTTGACGCCAAGAAAGCTCTCTATCCAGTAAGAGACCAAGATTCTTTGCAGTTTTGGAATAAGGGATTACAGTGGAGTCAATGTATGTATTAGGAATCGTTAGATTATTCAGTTTTGAGATAGAATAGGGGCTTCCTATAAACATCGTTTGTGTTTTAGTAGGATTAAGAATCAAGCCGTTTTTAGTGGCCCAGTCAGAAACTTGTTGCAAACAATTCGACTTTTCATCAACAGCCCTTGACAGATCCTCTAACTTGAAGTGAGTATAGATCTGTAGGTCATCGGCATATAGATGGTAGTTACAGGGAATATGTCGCACGATGGGGCTGATGAAAATCGAGAACAGTAGAGGAGAAAGCACTCCGCCCTGTGGCACACCCGCCTTCAAATCCAACCAGCCAGACTCAACACCACTTCGCAACCGCACACACTGAGTTCTACCTTTTAAGTACGACTCGAACCAGGAGATACAGGATTGAGATGCATTGAGTCGCCTGAGAGAAGCAAGGAGTAGATCAAAATCCACAGTGTTAAAAGCACTGCTGAAATCTAATAGTGTCAAATGGGTTAGTTGTTTTTTATCCATAGCTCCTCTTATGTCATCAGTGATTTTTACTAACGCAGTTGTCGTACTATGCCCTTCTCTGAATCCTGACTGAAAATTATTGTGGTAGTCATTTTCCACAAGAAACTTATTGAAATGCCAGTATGCAAGTTTTTCCAGCACTTTTGAGAAAAATGGAAGTATTGATATTGGGCGGAAATCCTGTGGAGCTGTGGAATCATTTTTTTTTGGTAATGGAATGACATAAGCCTGTTTCCATTTGCGGGGAACTATACAGTGTTTGAATGAAAAATTAATAATATGAGTCAGGTGTGGTATTATAATGTGGAGAAAGCGCGAGATAAAAGATATGCTTATTTCATCACAACCTGCAGCTTTGGACTTAATGGAGGCAATGCAACGCTCAACCTCAGCTTCCGATATGGCTGGAAAGTCAAAATGTGGACCTGTTAGCCCTACGTGTGTACTTAAATCTCTCAGAGCAGCCGCTTTAGCAGTATCATCCAACGTAGTAGGAGGAGAGGCAAAGTGTGCATTCAGACAGTTGGGTTCCAAGGATGGCTCACCATGCGCCAATCTCCCATCGAGAGAAACCAAAGAGTCAAGACGCTTCCACGCCTGAGCCTGAGAACAACCACTAAAGAGATCATGAGTATGAGCAACTTTGGCGTTTCTACATTTTTTGGAACAAATGTTTCGAAGACTTCTAAATCTCTGCCAGTTCTCAACCGTTGGACAATGATTGTGTTTGATACGAGCCCTGTTCCTACGCTTCATCAACATACGGATTTCGTCTGTCATCCACCGCACACCAGGATTTTTCACTTTAATTTTACGAAGTGGAGCATGTTTATCCAACAATTTCAGAATATTTTCATTAAGAATGTCAACCTTCTCGTCAATGGTATTGAGACGTGTAATATCATCCCAATCCATAGCCTCGGCATCGGAAACTAGGGTTTCAGTATCAATTCGACGAATGTTGCGAGCCACCATCAATTTAGGTTTCGGTTTGGGGACTCTGATAGAATATTCCAGATAGAGCAGATCGTGATACGAAAAACCAGGTGCAGACAACTGTCCATGACTTCTCACCATATTCTTTTGTGAAACAATGATATGATCTATGAGTGATTGAGAATTTTGAAGTACATGAGTAGGTTGTAAAGGAAGAATATTAAGATTAGTGGAGGAAATCATTTGCATAAGTCTAGCTGAACGTGCATTATGTAACAGAAGACAAGTATTAAAATCACCCATAATTACAACATTATTATAATCAGAAGACAGATTCTCCAGCACGACCTCCAAATCATTAAAGTAGTTGGATGTGGGAGGACAGTAAACAACCCCAAGAAGAACAGAGGAGTGCAAAAAATTCACCCTCAGAAAAAGATACTCAGCATCGCCAATGCAGCGAGATGAAGACTGCAGGACGATCTCATAAGGTAGATCACTGCGAAGATAAACGCAGACACCACCACCTCGCCGCTCAAGCCGATCATTCCTGATTAATTTAAAACCAGATATTTGAAACAACGAAGATGGTAGTGTAGGCTTCAGCCATGATTCGGAGACCATGAGGGCATGGATGTCTAGGTTCTGAAATGTGTCCACCATCTCGTCGTGGTGAGATGGAAGACTCTGGGCGTTGATGTGGCATACCCTCAATAATCGCCTTGGACCACCAGAAAAGGTTTTAATAAGACACGATCGCAAACAGACTGCATCATCACCACCAGCGGTGGAAGACCCGGACAAACTAACAGCATCTGTGGGAGAAGGGGGGGACAGGAGGAAAGGAAAAGTAGAAGGTGATATCACAGGAGATATCATCTCACCGCAAAGCACAGCCACAGGATGTGCGTTGCGCGCCAGTTTACAATGACACAAACAGGTATACCAGCACATCAGGCATACACATTACAAAGCACTCATGCTGAAACATCATCATCCATTTCAACCTGTTACAATTACACATTAAATACTCTTCAGTATACAAGAGGCCCATGAAGCGAGATTAGCAGAATAAAAACAATAATAAAAACAATATAAAAACTAAAGACATACATAACTTTATCACGCAAACAATGCGAGACATAGTGGAAAAAAAAGAAACATAACAACGGAAGGCATATTTACACAATCATACAACCGCCATCATTTAATAGAATTACTAATGTATTCAATACTTATTTTAGTCAGGTGGGAGAAAATCTGGCACGACAAATAGATCAGAGAATTCCTGAGGGCGAAACTGACACGAACCTCGACTTACAATTTAGTCTTAAGAAATTTGAACAGATCAACTCTGACATAGTGCAAAAGGAGATACAAGGTCTGAGTGGCGGATCTTCTCCTGGATTTGATGGTGTGAGAGTTAATATCCTGAAGGAAAATTCCAAATACCTATGTCACCCAATCACACATATTATCAATGTAAGTCTAAATAGTGGAATATTTCCAGAAGTATATAAGACATCCCATGTTACACCGGTGTACAAGTCAGGTGATCGTCGAAGCGTTAATAATTATAGACCTATTTCTGTTATTTCGAACATAGCAAAAATATTTGAAAGAATTGTCAAAAGACAAATACTTAGTTTTTTAAACTCTGCTAAGATTATAAATGACAATCAGTTTGGTTTCAGACAGGAAATGGGAACTGATGATGCGTTAGCTAGACTTTCAACAGTTGTAAGTGAATCTCTAGATGAGGGGGAGAAATGTGTGGGAGTATTCGTGGATCTCAAAAAGGCGTTCGATAGCATAAGTCATGATAGATTGATAAATAGGTTGAGACAGATTGGAATCAGTGGGAAGGTGGAAAAATGGCTTCAAAGCTATCTTTTTTGTAGAAAGCAAAGAGTAAAAATTAAAACGTTTCTAAGTGAACCATTAACCTCCGAATATGGAATCCCACAAGGGACGGTGCTGGGACCAATACTGTTTATAATTTATGTTAATAAAATATTTGATCTTCCACTTAGATCGACGATTTTGTCGTTTGCCGATGATACCGCTTTGATTACTCATGGTAAAACATGGAAAGAAGTGGAAGTCATCGTCAACGAAGATATCAATACACTAAAAGGCTGGTTTGACAAAAATATTCTGTCACTAAACACAGAGAAGACAAACTACGTGAGCTTTTCTGTCAATGTCAGAGGTAAGCCCAAAGATGATCTCAGAATAGGAATCCATCATAATTCTTGTCAGAACATAACGGGGGATTGTGTAAATCTTAAATGTGTTTTACTGAAGAATGTGAAAAAGGTTAAATATCTTGGCGTGGTCGTAGATTCTAATTTGAAATGGAAGGATCATGTGCAGATGACTGTCAATAGAATAAGAAAACTTTTTTATATTTTTTATAGACTTCGAGATATTATGAATAAAGCCCAATTGAAGAGTGTATACTTCTCCTTAGTACAGTCGGTTTTACAGTACGGTATAATAGCTTGGGGAGGTGCGTATAAAAACAGCCTATATTCCTTGGGAGTTTGTCAACGTAGTATAATAAAAATAATTCTCAAGAAGCCTATGGACTATTCAACCGTAAGACTGTTTGAAGAGTTTGCTGTTCCATCCATAGAAAGCATATACAAAAGAAAAGCAGTATGCCAGGTGTGTAAGGAATATTTTGTACGCGCGATTCATCCAACAAATAGGATTAGTGAATGTTCGAGGTCAGGAAGACGAATAAAAGTTCCTGCAAAAAAAACTACTTCCGGACAGCACCACTATACTTATCTTGGGGTTGGATTGTATAACAATTTGAAAGGAGAATATAAGTTTAAAACAGCAGATAAGCTTTCGAATTTTAGGTATAATCTGAAAAAGGTATTTAGGTGAAAATAACTGAGTGTATTCTCGTTTTATTGATTTTTATTTTTTGTTTTGTTTGTTTACATGTAACTCTATTGTTATTAACTTTAGATTGGATATTATATACCTAGTTGTGTATGTTTTGTTACTGAATTTAAGATTTAAGAATTACCCTTTATCCTTCAAAGCACGAGCTCTGCTCAATTTTGAAGGAACAAATAAAAGAAAAATATATGTTTTTATTATTATTTTGTATTGATTGATTATTTTTTTAAGTGTATATTTTTTACTGAATAAAATATTTGAATTTGAATTTGAATTTGAATAATAAATATTTATTTTATTTGATAATTTAAAATGAAGTGTTTCAAAGCTAATGCCGATACAATCAATGAAATAGTCTAATAAACTCGCAAAATATATTACCTAATACCTTATTATAAATACAACCCGGAACCGGATTTAGAAAATCAAAATTATAGGATCTATTATGATAAAACAATAATAACAAATACATCATATTTCTTCGCCAGTTGTTGTTCTGTTCCAACTGAGTTATGAATGAGATTTTTTTTATTTTTGTGTATATTGTAACGTATAAAAGGCTCACGCCGTGGATGTATAAATAAATAAATATTCATAATAGACCCGATTTAGTATTGCATGATAAACTTAATGATAAACGTAATAAAATAACGTACCTTATAGACATCGCTGTCCCAAATACACATAGTATACAAACAACCGTCGGAGAAAAAATACGTAAATATACAGAACTAGCAGGAGAAATAAAAAATATTTGGCATTCTAGGTCCGTTTATATAATAACTTTAGTCGTGTCAGCTACAGGGGTAACTCCGAAATCTTTAATAAATAATTTACAAAAATTAGATTTAGCGGTTAATTTATAGATACAAAATCAAAAATCTATTATAATAAACATTTGTAATATTGTTGGAAAGTTTCTGAACACAGATATTTCAGGCACAATGCCGGTATTTTGAACCCGCGTTTTGAGCCTAATCTTTTGATATCCTGTATATCTGGATAGGTGAATTTTTCCCGACATTAGACTGTTAAGTTTTTGTGTGACCATGACTGATCATAGTTATGAAGACTAATCTGGTTGTATAATGCTGAGAAGTGTGGATGGCAACTCTGCCGCCACTTTGAAAAAAATAAAAAAAATAAATGCGTGTATAGTTTAAATTGTCAAACCTTACACACAAGGCAACATAATTGATCTAAGTGTAATTAAAACATCATACTGTATATTATGTACCTGTAATATAGTTCAATAATAATTTATATTGAATGTGTGTTGGTTATGGTCATCAGGTAAAATCTTGGACTAGTTGGTTCTGGTACTGTTCCTACTGCATGTGTCTCTGTGACCAGGATGACAAGATGTCCCACAGAACCTTCAGTCTCCGGCCCGTCACCTCCGATGTTAAACGAAACAAGTTAGTATTCTTATACATGACGTTACCATAGAATGTAAACTGATTTCAACAGAAAATAACTTGCTTGTCCATCACCTCGCTAATTGATTATTTATAATTTATGATTCTCATTAGACATTAAATTGTATTATAATGTTATCTATACACCTACATAGTCTTGTATGTATTTATGTACTTATCAACATGTTTCATGACTAACGTATTTTTGTTTGTGTGTGTGCGCGTGTAGGGTCGTAACAGGTGTACGCTTTACTAAAGTAAAGACAGTCATCCATCTGCAGATTAGTGAGGGAACTTTGTTGTCTAGAGGCAAGATAGATCCCTTCAGTGTGAGATGGAAGGATGTGGAACCTCTGGACATTACAGATTCGAAACTGAAAAAGGGTGTGGACTATCATACAATGAGTTACGAAGAAAGGAGCTTAGATCTGGATGATCTTCATGGAGATGATGGACACCTGCTTACGGGGCTGCGCTTCAGGAAAGTGGGAAGTCATCTCAATTTGGAGATTCAGATAACTCCTTTCGACTTTACCACAGGAAAACTAATTGATCTAGAACAGAAGAGTCTCTGGATTGCTAACAATCAACGGTGGAGGTAATTTTATTTTATTTATTTACTTTCGTAAATAATACTCTAATTCTTATTTTAACTAAAATGTTCTCCTAAACATCCTTTAACATATATTATCAAAGATCCTCACAGAAAGTAATAAGAGTGTGTTACATAATAAAGACAGAGTCGGTCAGCAACCGTATTCTAATCTGGAGTTCCTTGATTGAATTCTTAGTCCCTTATAAATGTTATTTATGAATACTTAGTACTTTTAATAATTTTTAAAATTCAACAATAATATATAGTTATTCCGCTATTGAATTTATTTATTTTTGCGAGCCGGCATTCAAGAGCTTCCGCTCTCATCGTTAGGCAAAAGTAAAGTGAAGCTTCATTACAAGTTAAGTATGTGACAAACAGAAAACAATAGGTAAAGATTAAAATTAAAAAGATGTGTTTTTATCATGTATCGTCAACCATATTATAATAATTATGAGCAGCTGTGGACAGTCTAATATCAAACATCTCCAGCATTTGCCTTATACGATAACGGGGAAACCACAGAAAACCCTTATCAGAGATGTGCATTATTATAGAGGTTGCCTCCTCTAGTTGAACTATAATTAAAGAGTGTGATGTAGTTATATGATATAGTTATAAGTTATATAATTATTTTACAAAATTATTATAAAAGTAAACAATGTGTTTTTAGGTGGATTTATACAGATTTTGAGAGTGAATTTATACAAATGGTAAGAAAGAATGAATAGATTTCAATTACACAAGAGAATTACTAATTATTTTTAAATATTTGATGTTTAATTAAAATAAACAGCAATGTCCGGCGGTTCTGCATTTCTGAAGTCATTAGGAGCGTGTCTATGTGTATGTGAGTGCATTTATGTGTGTGTGTGTGATCTGTGACAAAGAAAGCAATAGGCAGAATCAATGTTCAAAAGAGGGGATTAGGAATTTCCTTATTTATGTATAGGTTTTAGTAAAGTGATGTACTTAAGTCAGTCTGTTCATTAATTATATTCATATTTAAATTTTGTTCTAGAACTTCTGATCTATTTAACTTTGCTCCTTTGTTTTCTCTATGCAATAATTTCAAACCCGTATTTAAATCAAAAGAATGGTTGTAGTTATTCAAATGTTCGGCAAAGTTAGATTTATCACTCTTTAATCTGTGGCTGGCTAAATGTTCTTTTACTCTTGTTTTTAGAGATCTCCTAGTTTGACCCACATATGAGCTAGAACAATCATTGCAGTTTAATTGATATACCCCGCTTTGGTCAAGTGTTTCAACACTATCTTTGTTATTAACTAAAAATGATTTAAATGATTTGTTATTATAAAAAGCTTCATTTTTGTTACTGTTATTGGAAATTATTTTTGATATTTTATTACTTAATCCTTCAACAAATTGTAGTTTACACCACTTCTTGGTGTAAACTACACCAAGAAGTGGTGTAAACTACAATATGGCTGGGTTATAACCGTTATTGGTCTCCCACTCTTCTCCGTAAGTTTTCGAGTGTCCTGTAAAAGGCAGGTGTTCGAAAAAATTAAGACATTTTACATCTTAAATTCAGCGATGAGGTTTGCCACCCATCCTGAATGTCTTGATTTTATATTGGCACGGAGAGGACAGCTTGCATGTTTCTTACATGCAGTTGGTCTGCTGGCTACCCCACTTGTGGGATATGCCGTGATGGTATAGTAGTAGTAGTAGTATAACCGTTATTATGAGCTAAGATTTTAATGATATTTAATTCCTTTTTATAGTTTTTTGAGGAGAGAGGTATTTTATTTTCTAGGTATGACATGAAAAAATCTGCCATAATAGGAGAAAAGGGGGTACCCATTTCTTTGGTTGTAAATTTTATTACTAAATTTGAAATAATTTTGATCTATACAAAAAGTTAAAAATTGTAAGAAGTTCCTCTCTCTGTAATGGGTTTAATCGAGTTTTAAGTGACTAAGTAGAGCGGATTTTAATTCGTTTATTGGGAACGATGAGAGCGGAAGCTCTTGAAAGCCGGCTCGCAAAATTAATAAAGTCAATAGTGGAATACAAGAACCGTCGGTCCATAAATTAAACTTTAGTACTTTTATAAAAACCTTAAACAGTAGGTACTGCATTAAAACTATGACATATATAACTTTTTTGTCAATGCATATCAACCCTAGTTCGATCAACCGATTTATTAGATTTTTTTGACAATGGGCCCGAAGTAAAAACACATTTTAGCGTTACGTTTTCGTTTGAATATAGACGACGTTGCGAGAAAGTGTCACGAACGAAAACGTAACGCTAAAATGTGTTTTGACTTCGGGGAGCTCTGACTTATAACGTTTATGTATGTCTATATTTATTTATTTAAATATATTACTAGATATTCCTACCCGGAGTCACCAGTTAGATAAAAAAAAAAGTTCTTTTTTTTATGGCAACCCGTGACAGCGGAACTGTCATAAAAACGTCACTTTCATACAAAAGACAATCCATTTTTCAACTTTTTCGTTGAATTTTCAAAAATAAATTGTCATGCAAACCGTCTCCTGATAATTACAAACACAACAAAAAAGAATCAGCCAATTCGGCTCAGCCGTTCCCAAGTTATGGGGGAACATACATACATGGTCAACTCATTTTTATTTATATAGATATCATTTCTGTTTCTATATAAATGTGTGTAAGATAAATAAATATATCTACAAAAATATATAACGTATGTAAAATAAAAATAGTGGGCAAAAATCACTTGTTACGAACGGGTGGACTGCCAGAAATAAAGAATAATAAAATAATATTATCATCTCATTTATAATATTATTTTATAATACTATGTAGGTATCTAACCTTAGACTGACTCAAAGTCTGACGTCCTTCTCTGCCTCTGAAACCTAAAACCCGTTACTCCTCCCCCCCCCCACCCTTCCCTTACAGTATTTTCTTGTTTTTTTTATTATTATTATTGTGTAGGTATATATATGTATGTACATGATTTTTTTGTTATTATGATTTGTTTTTTGGAAGTTAGTTATTATTCTTTTTTTTTCTCTTCAGTTGATTTACTTTTTTTTACTATTGTAGTTTGGTTTTGTTTTTACACCTTTGAGTAAGTTATAAGATATCGCGTCTTTGCGATAAACTGGCCCTCTGTATATTGATTGTATCTAAATTGAAACTTTGCCTTTAATGTTATTGTTTGCATCAATGTACAGAAAGGAATAAATAAATAAATAGGTCTTAAGTAGAAGGTAGTAGTATAGATATTAAGAGTCTTAAGTATTTTTTCACTGATGATGGACGTAGTCCAAAAAGCTTTTGAAAACAATAATACTTTTAAGTGAAAAACACAGTGTTTTTTATTTATTTTATATTAATTCGAATATTTTGCAGACATGAGGTGTTGTTATATCGTCCTGATATCTCAAATCACAGCAGAACTCCATCTATAAAGGATTCTAAATCAAATCAGTACATACAATTCACACATACAAACTTCGAGGCGGACGTTGCCCAAACTACTGTACCATTTCTTGATGCTCAACCTGTGACTCCCATACATCCAGTCCCTTTGACTGGAGCTGGTATTTATCATAAAGGAAATGAACACTACGGAGGATTTGTAGCCCCAAAAGTATTCACTTACGACTTTGGCAAACATATGAACAATACGTTCTAATAATTCAGGAATATTTTTTTTTTAATTTCTCTTATTTGGATATGAAGCAAGCATTTCACATGTTTAAACATAAGACAAAATAAATAAATAATAAAACGCAAATACACATCAAATAATCAAAAATTTAATTGAGAGTTTAGAACGATAGAAATAAGAGAAGAAACAAAAAGGAACATCTAAACTAAACACCAAATAAAATACAATAATAAAGTAAAATGTTGTGGATTAATTAAATGTGATTATATAGCCATTAAGTATTTGTTTTACTTTTTCTAAAAAAATCCATATAGGTGAGATGGATAATTAATACTGGAAATAAAATAGGGGCTATGTGCCAAACGATTTTTTTTACCGTTAATCGGTTGATTGAAAGAGTTCGAAAAGTAACTGAGACGAATGTATGGGATGTGCAAGGTGCCTTTCAGAGTGGTAGAGGGTGTGTGGACCAGATCTTCTCCCTGCGAATGATGACAGAGAAGCTCCTGAAGAAACACCAGAAGCTTTTCTGCGCGTTTGTTGATCTAGAAAAGGCTTATGATAGAGTAGATCGTGAGAAAATATGGCAAGTACTATCAATGTGTGGGGTGGGTAGTAGGCTAATTTGCGCCATTGCGTCCCTATATACAGAAAGTTCTGCATGTGTTAGAGTGAACAATAACCTGTCGGAATGGTTCACACTGACAAAAGGAGTAAAACAAGGGTGCGTGATGTCGCCATGGCTTTTTAACCTATACATTGATCATTGTATTCGTCCATTGAAAGAAATGAATGTAGGTGTTGATATGAATGGGATGAATGTGAGAGCGTTAATGTTTGCCGATGATTTGGTATTGATGGCTGAATGTGAAAGTGATCTACAGCGAATGATGACGTGTGTGTATGAAAATTGTGCGATTAATGGATTGAGAATGAATGCAAAATAGACAAAAATCATGGTGTTTGAAAGAGGAAATGAGAGAACAGTATGCCAGGTAATGATTGACAACGAAGTGTTAGAGCGAGTTGACGAATGTGTGTACTTAGGTAGTTTGTTCACGAGAGATGGGAAGTGTGAAAGCAATATTGAAAGGAGAAAAGTTGCTGGCAATAAGGTAAATGGTGCAATCCGACCAATAATTGCAAATAGAAACATATCCACCACAGCTAAAAGGTTGGTCCACTCTGCTATCTTAGTGCCAACACTTATGTATGCAAGTGAGACGTGGACATGGTTAAAGAAGGATGAAAGTGGCATAAATGCAGTTGAAATGAGATCACTGAGAAGGATGCGTGGTAAAAGTCTGAGAGATCGTGTGCGTAACAGTGATATACGAAAGGAATGTGGAATGAAAGTTGGTGTAATAACAAGAATGAATGTAAATAAGTTAAGATGGTTTGGCACGTGGAAAGAATGAATGAGGATAGAATGACTAAGAAGATATATTTGGCTGAGAGGAATGGTGCTCGGAGAAGTGGACGTCCGAGGATTTAATGGCAAGATCATTTAAATCAAATCCTACAGGACGGTCACGTGTTGAGCACGTTGAACAGGAGAGCATGCATGAGGAATTGTATGACAGTGACGGAAGCGAAAGATGTATGCAAGGATAGAAGGAAGTGGCACTCGATCCTTTCTGCTTACCCCGCGAGGAAAGCGGCGTGATGGTATGTATGTATGTATGTAATCGGTTGTAGTTATATGCCAAAGCCAATGCTCAAAAGAAGTATAAGTGCCATGCCTATTTGTTTTCAGGCTCTTAGATCCATCAAAAATTCTTTAGAGAGTGAGTGTCACACATTTTTATTTTTTAATAGGGTAATGTGGTGTTCACATTTGGCGAATATCGCCAGGACGCCAAAATATCGTCAGCCATTTGAACCGTGTGAACAAAATGACAGCTAGTCTGAAACGATAAAAACTAGTAAAAACGATATTGTCTCAAGTTTACCACCTTTCTACTTTTTCTCTGGTTGAACGATTCGCGCATGTGTAGATGTGCGCAGCGTCCGTATCTATGGTTAAGACTTTATAACCTATAAATCTTATAATGTTTCCTGCTTCGTGACAGATGTTATCTTTGTTGTTGCTTTGTGGCGTTTGTTTCCTTAATTAAAAGGCCTATTATAACCTCTTCTATAACATTTTCGACTAATAATAAACACTTCGCGATCTCCATCTTGATGGCCGCCATTTTGAAAACAACGTCAAAATCAAGGCGCATCTGACAGATCGTATCTATATCGGTGGACTGTGTGAACAGGTGTGACGATCAATGGGCGTCCGGCGAAATTTGTTTTTTATGCAAACGAAATTCGCCTGGCGATATTCGCTAAATGTGAACTCTTCATTTTAGTTAAGTGCCGTGTCGACTTTCGTGTCATTGTATGGAATTTGTGGCACTTAGACCGAACGCGGTACGGAACAATATGGAAAATAAACGCAAAACTAGCATAAAGCTTGTGAACAGTGAAAATAAAAGTTTGAAATATGTTGGACAAAGTTACGTTTCGTCTACTGGAAAAATATTTTTAAGAAAAGAACCACCAACAGAGGAGGTAATTGATTTTTTTGAAAAATCGATTTTATCCTAATTTTACTTAGCTCCCAATAATGTTAGTGGTGTGCATATGGTGTGCATACTTATTATTATAATCACGACAGCCGGTGAAATGTTTTATGTACCTACATAATTATGATGCTTTATTTTGCTCTCATTTACAACGAATCTGTTAGGTTACTATTTGACAATAAGAAACAATTGATAAAATATAGGTACTATTTTCTCATTCTTTTTTCTTATGACGATATTTTTTAGTAAAATTAGTTTTGTTATATGTTTATAGTTTATATATTTGTTCTCGTAACGATGCACTTCTCGCCTACTTTTTGTGATTTTAAAAACATAAAAAGAGTAGGTAATTAATTTCAAAACTATAATGAATTATATACTTTTTGTACATCAGCCCCCTTAGAGAAACAGGCACTTGTCGATCGACTACAAACGAATTTTCGACAATAACCGCAACAATAACTCATAATTACACGGCACATGTAGGTAGATTGCCGTAAATTCGTTTGTAGTCGATCGACAAGTGCGGGTTTGTCTACGGCCCTAGGTGGAGAATCGGAGATGCATTACAACTGTGTCGCTGTTAATAATATTATTTTATAAATATTCTATATTTTCAAGTGTAACTTTGTGGAAATGCATTATAAAAGATAATATTTAAATTAAATCAATCTCATAGTGGAATGAAACAGTGTTTGATTTAATTTAAATATTATGCTTTATTATTTTATCTTTAATAGAGATATTTATATTACTTACTTAAAATCACAAGTTCAGCGATGTCTCTACTTTTATTACAACATCATACAATTACAACAATTCCCCTCAATCTTTTTGTTTTTTAATAGAGATATTTATATTACTTACTTAAAATCACAAGTTCAGCGATGTCTCTACTTTTATTACAACATCATACAATTACAACAATTCCCCTCAATCTTTTTGTTTTTTAATAGAGATATTTATATTACTTACTTAAAATCACAAGTTCAGCGATGTCTCTACTTTTATTACAACATCATACAATTACAACAATTCCCCTCAATCTTTTTGTTTTTGCCTTTTGAATGTTTGTCTTCACATGGACGTCATAATCAGTTACTTGCCGTCCCTGCCCACACCACAGCCTTCTTCAGTTCATCATTTACGACCCATGCAAATAGAATATGGAATAATCTACCTTGCAAAATCAGAAACTCCTCTACGATAAACGTTTTTAAAATTAACCTTAAATCAATAGATTTATTCTAAATAGTTCCTTCCCGTGCCTCAATCCTTCATTTTGTAGTGTGTTACTTCGTGCTGTATTTTAGCCTGTCATCTACACACTCCCAGTTTTCTGAGATTGCTTGACAGACTCTTAGGTATGAAACCATTCACAGACAACACTATAGGCACGATGATTGTGGTTGGTGTTCTCCACATATCTTTGATTTCGTGAGCAAGATCAAGATATTTTATTCATTACAGGGAACGTGACATATATACCTACATAATATTGTAATGTTATACTTAGAGCTAAGAATGTAATTAATTATTTTGGAATTTAAATAATAGAAAATAATAATAAATTATGTATTAACTAACTCAATAAATCAAATTTTTGAATTACGTTTTGATTATGCTCTAATTCTCGTTTGATTTAATGTAGTTTAAGTTTATAATTAGATTGATATACCTTACCTTTTAATTGTTAGTTAAAATTTATTATATTGTTACTTAGCTTTATACTGTTTTTTACTGTTCCTCTCATAACAACTTTAAATCATGTTGAATGGGGAATAACTTTATGCTTTTATTTGTTTTTCTTTATTTATATATATATATATATATATATATATATATATATATGAGATGTAACACGATAGGTATGATTTTAACATTAAGCTAAGTATCACTTGCAGAGTAGAGAGAAAGTATTAGGTGTCCCGACGCTTACGAATCGGCTCTGGCTGGCTTAAGCGCTTTACACCATGGTAACGTTCACCCATTCCACCTTTTCTCTCTTATGCTTCTCTCATATACTCCTTTCAGAGCGGG
The DNA here is from genome assembly GCA_947579605.1 of Athripsodes cinereus. Classification (NCBI taxonomy): domain Eukaryota; kingdom Metazoa; phylum Arthropoda; class Insecta; order Trichoptera; family Leptoceridae; genus Athripsodes; species Athripsodes cinereus. Next base: position 624,411 of record OX388319.1, read on the forward strand.
TGACTGCACTCATCGCTGAAAAGCGACTTCGTCCAGCCAACCGCACCTACTAGGAATCGAACCCGGTACCCCTGTGTTACGAGTCAAGTACTCTAACCGTTAGGCCACTGAGGTATGCGGTTAGATCGAGAGTATGTAGGTATTATTACACTATGACAATCAGCCTATGATTGCATCGACACCTATCGAATTTATTTGCAACTTTTTTAGCTATTGTTCATCATTGGATCCAACCGAATGACCTTTGAACTCGCTACACTTTAGACTATATGTCATATGTGTGTTGCTGTTACCAGTGAATTTATAATGCGAATGCTTTGATTTTCGTATTAAACTGGTTATTTGCACTTACGTAAGTGCAAATAACCAGTTTAATACGAAAATCAAAGCATTCGCATATATATATATATATAGATATATATCATTGGAATGTAAAAAAATATAATCAAATATATTTTAAATGAATAAATCTATCTATACTCACTTTATACTAAAACATAATTATCAAACATTGTAGTAGGTTTACTTGTAGTAGGAAGACATTGCCTCAAGGCAATATGTGCGCCTTTTTTAAAAAATAATTTTATTTTTAACAATCATGTGTTTATTATTATTATCTATCTACAATTAAGTTTTGTATTAACTGTTGACATTTACACTGAGAAAAATACTCAAAACGAATCATTGGTACGGTACTATTAGATTAGAATTCAACGGTACAAACGATTCATTGGTACAAATCTATAATTTTAACTCTTCGCAAACAAATCATTGGTAAATTTACCAACAATTTGTTTGCGAAGAGTTCATATTATAGATTCGTACTAATGAATCGTTTGTACGATCTCTGGTCCTAATCTGATAGTACGTACCAATGATTCGTTGTCAAATTTCGTTAGTATTTTTCTCAGTGTAGTATTAATTACACATTGTCAACATAATGTCACACATTATTTTGGTTGGCTGGAAGATATTGCCTTCAGGCAATAAGCTCGCCAATTAATTACTCATGTTTTTTTCGTGATCAATAAAGTGTTATTATTATTATTATTACTCTATATTTTGTCTAAAATATTTTTAGTGTGTTTAGATATTATGTGAATTGAATTATAAAATATTAAAAAAAAAATTATATATAATTTCGCAGTGTATTTTTTCAAACCCCTATAACTAAAGTTTAATATTTCATCCTGTGGAGTACCTACCCGGTAAAGAAATGGTCTCCAACTTGTTGTAGGCTGGACTCCAACTACTTTCAAATCAACCAATGAATAGGTGATTATAATTTAATTTATTACATTCCCACAGGACAGTTGTGATTTCGCAATGTACCCACATCACACTCTAAAAATTGTTATCTTTATTGATCAAGGATCATAATAGTTCCCTGAGATTGTAACCAAAGGCATTAATGTTGTTGACCGAAGGTACTTGTTGGAAGTCCATTTCAAGATAATTGAAAAAAAAAACACAATATGTAATTAACTTCCAAATGACTTTATTAACTTCGCGTACTAGTATTCGGAGACTCTCGTCTCCATCAAACGTTTTACTAATCGCCTGATGATGGAGACGAGAGTCTCCGAATACTAGTACGCGAAGTTAATAAAGTCATTTGGAAGTTAACTACATATTGTGTTTTCTTTCAATTATCTTGTAACTAAAGGCATTGAATTTAGTAAATAATTATTCTCATCTGCAGATCTCTCTGAGATAATGCAGAATACACAATATTAAATTTGTGCTATTTTCAAAGAGGCATATACATATCAATAAATTATTGCATTTTATTGATTTCTACCCTCGACTTATTTTTATTCTGGGTCCATCACTCTATTATTAACATTATATTATGGTGTGGACCAGAGGCCTGAGTCAATAACACACTTTCGAGTCACGTTCCCGCTCCGTTAGCGTTCGGGTGCAGACGAAGTTGCAAGCAAGTGTCAATTTCGTTGCTAAGATACACAATAGTTACGAAAACACACTTTGGCGCCACATCGTCTGCACCCGAACGCTAACGGAGCGGGAACGTGACGCGAAAGTGTGTTATTGACTCAGGCCTCAGGGCCCCTAGTCAAAACACATTTAAGCGTTACGTTTTCGTTTCGTTTTCGTTCAAACAAGACGAGGTTGCGAGAACGCATCAAATTTCGTAGCTAAAATACACAAGTAGATGTGTTTTAACTAAGCCAACATGTAACAGCGAGCAGATCTATTCAGATACTCAGAGATGAAGGACAGTCGTCCTTATCTCACATACATATATTTACATGTAGTCCAATAATCATGTAAACTTGACAAAACTATAACTGACAATACTTAAATTGTACCTTTTTTCTGTCTAGTTAAATAACGTTAAGACATGTCAATTGTTTTAATTAATTTAAAAACACCTGTGTGTGTGACGGGACATTAAAGTCTATAACACACTCTTCCCCGTAAGTTTTTGAGTGTTCTGTAAAAGACAGTAGGGTTACTCTTGACAAAATCTAAACACGATCTTAATCTTAATCATACGACGCGCGAAGTGGCTATTGGGGCAAAAAAAACGCGCATACCGATCGCGCGGTAGCGGTAGCACGGTGCTACCGCTACCGCTAGCTAATAATGCGTCTCCGTGTTGGGACAATCAATTCTTATATTTCTCCTTTTGTCCTACATCATTATAAATATTGTACTATTTGTATTGTCTTCACAATGAAATTGATAATTAAAATATATCGAATTTAAACCCCAAGATTTTTCATTTAAACACCTGCTGACACATAACACTTGTGGGATATACCGTGATGGTATAGTAGTAGTAATAGTACCTACGAGTAGTTATAACATAACAAAAAACATCTCCAATAAATGGCGACCGGTGTGGCGCAGACGTAAAGCTCTTGCGTTTGAGTCACGAGGTACCTACCGGGTTCCATTCTCGGCTATACATAATAAGTAGGTACCTACAAATGACATTCAATATCGCTGCAAGGCTAATTTTCTGCGAGGATAAGGATTGTCACATCACACCTTTGTTGGATAAGTTGCACTGGTTAAGAGTAGGTGAAAGGGTCCAATACAAACTGTACCTTGTGGTCTTCAAGGCTTTGAATAATATGCCACCTCAGTCACTTTCTGAGCTCCGTGTTCTCAAAACACCTGCAACTAGACCCCTATACGCTCAGCAAAAACATCCACCAATAATATGCTGGACGAGATCAATAGAGTAAACAAGTCCTACTTCTGTGACAGGGCTATTGGTGTCGCAGGAATCGACTCCCCGAGGACCTTCGTAAAAACCAATCAATAACAACGTTCAGGAACAAGTTGAAGACATCGCTCTTCCAACATAGCTTCCCGCACCCTTGAGATGGTTGCTCCTTTTTCTTGTATATTTTTTGTCATAGAATTTCTATATCTCTGTATTTTTGTGTTATATTTTATTATTGTCTTGATTGTTTAATGTTTACGTACAATGACAGCGAAAAGATTTTTTTTTACTGTAATGCTGTTCATTGTTTCATTTATACAATGAATAAATAACAAATAAATTAAACGGCGCCGAATAAATCATCTGACATACATATCTAGATAATATACGTCAAATCAAATAAACCTAATGACTGCGATAGTTTCAAGGGTAGCCTAAGAAAACATTTGTTTGCGAAATTCTATACACAGCACATTCTTGTATGTATGTACGATTATTTATTTGTTTCACTGAATCTCAGTTTATTCATTTATTTTATTTTTCACTGTACATCGGTTATATTATTATAAATTAGGTAATACAAAGTATCATAAAACACATCAGTTATATACAATTCAATTCACAGAGGGCGAGTTTATCGCTAGAGAGTTCATCGGTAGTCTGGACTCTGGAGGTAGAGTCTCGGCCTTGTGAACAAGGGGTCCGGAATTCGATCCCAGGTGCCGGCAAACTCCCCTTTCACGACGAAAGCTTTTAGCTTACTGTTAAAGGTGTATAAGGCTGTATTTGCGGGCTCATGCCCCAGTTGGCATTTTATGTTTTATTATAAATACTGTTAAATAAATAAACTTTATTTTCATAAAACTTTTATCATTATCGAACAATTATTTCATTTAAATGAATGGATTGACACTCTAGAATCTAAATTTTATATTTATTTATCCATTATTTACTGTAAATTTATTACATACAATTTTATATAGAAATACATTCAAATTAAATACAATCAATATACAGATGTAGGTATACGTCAATGTCAATGGTATGCACACCTATTTTGAATATTTTTGGTATTTACGGTGTTTGTCAAACTTTTGGTATAATTGCTTAATTTCAATTTTTAGAGAAGGTAAGAGGAAAATAACAACGATGGTCAACAGATGTCGAACATGATGACTTTTTTATCGCCAGGATAGAGATTCTCCTTTGATTCTGTCTCCTTTTGATGATATATTTTTTTTACTTGGCATTTTGTTTTTTTTCTTTTGTTTTTTTTTTTCATTTTACCTGCTGAGACCGCCTTGGCCAAAAACTGTTATGGTCTCAGTGCAAGGTGATGTTTTTATAATATTAATAATAATAATGGTTTGAAATAGGAATTGGTGGAATTGGAGAATATATCATATTGGTAAAGTAAAGAAAAATGAGGATATCAGGAGAATGAGCGGATGTGAGAGGAGTGTTGTGGACAGAATGCGTGTAAACAAGTTGAGATGGTTTGGACATGTTGAGCGAATGCAAGATGAAAGGATGACGAAGAGGATGTATTTATCTGAAAGAAGGGGTGTGAGGAAGCGCGGACTTCCATGAACCACGTGGCTTGATAACGTGGACCAAATTCTTAAGGACGGACGCGTGTTGAGTAAGAGAAATCGGCGTGCATGTATGAGAAACTGGATGAATGTAGAGGAAGCGAAAGAAGTATGTAAGGATAGATCTATACGGCGTTCCGTTCTCTCTGCCTACCCCTCCTGGGACATGGCGTGAGGGTATAATATAGTATAGTAGTAAAGTAATCCTAATCGGAACACCTTTCCTGTATCCTATTAAAAGGAGTTTGCACAGTCTGTTGGTTGTGCAGATGAGATGTCTGTTGAGTAATATTCTTATGATCAATCATGTTCGTAATGTATTGTAGGTATAGATAAATATTGTGTTAAATTCTCGATTGCAATAACATTCACACATTATTTCTAGATATATTCAAGATCTTCCCAGAACTTCATTCTTTCTTTGTAAGGGATACTAATAAGCTTCAATGAGTCTCCAATATCCAAGCATGTCTTATTGTTGGCTTCATTCACTGGCATCCACTTTATTGGGATAGACTCGGTCAAGAGAGGGGTTGGATCTCTGGAAACAAGAATACACAATTTATAGGATTTCTAAAAACTTCATAAAAGCAACGGTTCACTTGATTCACAGTGTCTTAAATGAAAGACGTAGAGGTAAAAAATAAGTGTTTATTGATTGTTCTACTGCCAATGGGCAGTACTAAGTAATTATGTATATTTCTTTATGTTTGTGTGTATGAATGTATATATGTGTGTGCGTGAGAGTGTGTGTTGTGTCTTAGGATTGTATAGTTAAATAGAGTACGAGAAATAACCAAAGTTAAGTAAGTAATGTTAAAGTAAAGAAATGTTAAAGCGCTGAGACAAAGTAAAGTTAAAAAATGACTCAGTCTGCCTACCTATCTAAGCATGAGCCCTTGGCTGATGTGACATATTATTATATTCTTAAAATATTGTTTATAAAATAAATAAAGTTACAAACTGTCACAATGTATATAACTATATATATTTCAAATTAAATTTGTTAGTGTATTGGTTCTCCTGTTTGTTCGTTTGAACTTGTTGTATTGTTTGTGGTTTGTAAATTAAGGCGCCCCTTTAGCAAAAACGATAAAATACTGTATTGAATTTTCAAATCAATCAATACAATACACATCAAATTCGATAGAAAAAACTCTCAAAACTTGTTAATCTTTGCGAACATTTTGATTTGATAAAATAAAAAAAAATATTACCAATACTTATTAGTTTTTTACTTAAAAATAAATGCCGACTGACGAGATTTGGTAGGTACTCCTTGTTATATCAAAATACAAATCATTTGTAAATTATAAATAGGTTTAAATATTTTATTCATCCTATTAAGCGTATAAATGCTATAGATTTTAGCAAACTTTTTTTAGTAAGTATATACAAATAATCGATTTCATGTGGTAATTTTTGGTTTCAAAATATGAGAAAATTTAATCAAAAAATTTATCTATTAAATCGGTCAATATCCATACACAAAAAAAAAATCGACATATAATTGTAATAACTATCTAACTACTGTATTCGTGATATTAAAAAAAATTAAAATTTGTAGGATTCTCGTGTATTTATGTACCAAACACACTCCCGAATTCGATTTTTAGAAATATGATTTTTTTATAAACAAATACTATGAAGCTAAAATCAAGTTTTTTTTCTAAATTTAAAGTTTGATATTGGTAATTAATATTTGTTTTCACATTTTATCAAATCAAAATGTTCGTAGGGTCAACAAGAGAGTTTTGTATGCCAAACTTGTTGAAAATTGAATGTTTTATCGTTTTTGCTTTAGGGGCGCCTTAAGTTATTCTGATCGGAGTATGTATATGTATGTGAATAATAAAATTATTGCTACCTTAAATATTTTTAATTGTAAATGTAGGTATATAGTACGTCAACTTTATTGTTAACAAAAGTGGTTCATGCCGTAAAATTTATCAATAAATAAATAAATAAATAAATAAATAAATATACCCACATACCCATCTTGAATTAAGTAGAGTGACAAACGAGGACAGTAAGAAAAAGTTAGAGAAGATATCAAAATAGGCAGGTATGTAGCAAAACTGAACTCAAAATGGTTTTAGAAGATGAAAAATTCAACAAGACTTACCCAAATTTGGCAAAGTTAGTCCACAGTGTTGCCATACGTTCAACAGTCAATATGTCTCCAGGTTGGACAGGATCAGATGCAAACAATCTGGAGTTGATATCGAATATATATCCTAGTTCATCGGCATGGCAGGCTCGCCTGTACTTCACAGGGAACAGTTTATCCATTATATTGTAATTGCCTTTATAGTCAAAGTGATACAAATAAGCTGAATTGTATGTAGAGTATTTCTTAGCAGTATAATAAACACCTTTAATGAAGTCATAATCACTACGTAAAGTGATGTAATTGTTTATAATATCATCCTCTTCGTTACTGAAGTAGAATTTTTTTATTTTTTTTGCGGCTAATTCTATCTTTTTGGCATCGAACTTAAGTTTCAAATATAACGGAACAAACTCTTTAAAATCAGGAACTGCTTCAGAGACATTGCTTAATGTTTTGTTATATAATCGTTCATAATTCAATATAACCATCAGGAAACCTTCATTAGATGTTGTGCCCGCCATGATAGGGATTTTCGGGAAATCACCTCTCTCAACTCTTTCGCGATTATCTTCAGTAATAAGTGGTGTTACACATGGTATTTGCTGTTCGATTACAGGTTTAAAAATTGGATGAGCATGACTAGAGAAAAGTGGACTTAGTGCCAAATCCTTAACGGAAGTTTTGTGTAAAAAGTTGATAAGTTCTGTTTTGTTTGTAGTTTTCAATCCTAATTCTTGTCCAAGGGTGAAAGCTGATTTGATGGGATCTTCAGTAACAGACCAATCACTGAATGCTGTCCCAGATTGTAATATAGCCCTTTTGAACTGCCCTTGAGTACTTTTAGCTAAAATTAAATTATGTACAGCCCCTGCACCAGCACTTTCTCCTAACAATGTCACATTATCAGGATCTCCTCCAAAATATGTTATATGCCTGTTGACCCACGACAATGCCATCGCCAAATCTTTTAATCCCATATTTCCTGGCGCCTCCTTCATATGAAGACATAAGAATCCAAATAAACCTAGTCTATAATTACTAGAGACAAGTATAACATTTTTTTGTAAAAGAAAATCGGGTCCATATACATTTGGGCTTCCACTACCCGCAGTATATCCTCCTCCGTGAACCCAAAACATAACTGGAAGTTTTTCTCCCTTTTTAACATTTTCTGGAACAAATATATTGAGATAAAGACAGTCCTCCTCTCCAACGAATTGTTTCGTGATCCACCAATCATACTGAGCACATAGTTTCATATTCTTAGTGGCGTCATATACTGAGTTCCATGGGCTGACTGAAACTGGATTCTGGGAATAGCAATAAAAAAATAACAGCATTATTTAATTTGGATAATTTTAAATGTTTTTAATCGAGTTTTCTACAATGCACTTCAGGGCTACTCTTGACACAATCTAAATACGATCATAATCTAGTCTTGATCTTGATCATACGACGCATGAAGGGACTATAGACAAAAACACCGTGCTACTGCTACCGCGCGATCGGTATGCGCGTATTTATGGCCAATAGTCACTTCGCGCGTCGTATGATTAAGATTAAGATCGTGTTTAGATTTTGTCAAGAGTAACCCTACTGTTACTTGATTATAATTTTAAATCGCGACAATTTTCAACAAACCATTGACGAGCGAGACAATACTGACTAATATTTTATTGACACATCGACAAAACAAAAGAATTGAAAACAGTAAGTGTATCATGGATTAGGTATCGTAAACATTGTGAAACATTCGAAATGACTCGAAACTGTTACATACACAACAGTAACATACATCAAAAATATATATAATACTAGCTGACTCAACGAACTTCGTACCGCCTAACAATCAATGAATGATTAATATTATTTTTAGTCTCTTTACAAATTACTTTCAAATTCATTTATGTTGAACAATTATATTTAACTCAGATTTGTTTATAAATTATCTGTTGTACGTAATATAATTATGTAGGCAGGTACTAATTTATTTTTTTAGGTAGATACCTATTCATTTTAAATTTATAAAATGACTTTCCATGATTTTTTCAAAATTGAAATTTCAGAACCGCAAATGTTAAATTGTATGGATAAAGATTCTAATTTAAAAACGTATACTAAAATTATTCTTTAAATGTCCCAATCTATGAAAAAGCTTCATCGTTGATTTTGTATAATTTTCCATATTGTTTTATTGAACACAACAAAAAAATCGTTGATGGTGGATAAAACATTTAAAAATAAAATCGTTATGGCAACACGTGACAGCGGAACTGTCATAAAAATGTTACTTTCATACAAAAATACAATCCAAATTTCCGACTTTCCCGTTAGATTTTCCAAAAAAATTCTGTCATGCAAACCGTCCTCTGAAAATTGCGTACCTACACAATAAAAAAAAATCAGCCAATTCGGTACAGTCGTTCTCAAGTTATGAGGGAACATACATGGTCATCTCATTTACATTTATATAGAGAAGAGATAATAGACACAACACAAGTCCACAAAACAGAAATTGGAACATTATAAAAACAATTATAGAGAAGAATCATATTATAGGCATGTCAAATGAACGAATATTATGGTCACTTTGAAATAATATTATGTAAATAATATGGAAAAAAAAAAGAAATTTAGAATAATGGAAGATCAAAAAGCATAATTTTTTGGTCATAAGATTAGTTTTTTTTTTAAATACTCAAGGTAAGTGGAATAATTATATAATAGGTAGGTATATTGTTGTCAGTTGTATAAAATAATGTCAAATTATTAGAAAAGAAGAATGAGCGGATGCAAGAAGAGTGTTGTGGACACAATGCGTGTGAATAAACTACGGTAGTTTGGACATGTTGAACGAATGAACGAGGTAAGAAGGACAAAGAGGATATACTCGTCTGAAAGAAAGGGTGTGAGGAAGCGTTCGAGATCCACGTGGCTTGATCACGTGAATAAAAATATCAAGGACGGCCGCGTGTTGATTAGGAGGAACCGACGTGCGTGTATGAGAAACTGTATGAATGTGGAGGAAGCGAAGGAAGTGTTTGGCGTTCCGTCCTCTATGCCCACCCCACTTGGTATAGTGTAGTACCTATGTCAATATGTTAAGTCGTATGTGGGGCATTGTCAACAATATAGAAAATAAAATGACAATTCACAAAGTCATCATCAAAAAGTTTTACATTTAATTATAAGCTTAGTGGGAAAGGTGTATAAGGTTGTATTTGGGTTTATAACAAACCCAGATATATCTTTTTTTTTTTTAAATTAACACATGGTGGAGTCAAATTATTAAAATAAAATATATGAATAAACACACAGACAAACAACAAACCAACTGCCCATTGTCAAATTATAAACTTAAATAATAAAGACGTCATGTTTGTATTTGAGAGAATTGTCAGCAAAATAAATATTTATTTATTTATTTATGAAATATACGGCTTGCGCCTTTTTACAAATAACATGATCAAAAAATAATACAGTCTTCAGTAGGTATTGTTGTTATTATGAAATATTTTATGAAATAGGTATATCTTCCAAGACAAGATCGTGTTAAGATTGCATCAAGAGTAGCCCTGTAGATTTATTTCATATAATTAATAATTATTTATAAGTAGTATGTAGGTACTAACTTGAAATCTCAGCTGTCCCAGGGGTGGCTGTGCGAATGGCACTCCAGTAAATGATTTGTAGCTGAATCCATTAGCTGTCTTTAGTATTTGTCCCCGTAGAACGCCTAGCTGTGGTAGAGTCACTTGGACTATGTTTTCTGGCTGCTTATTATAACAATCATCTTCTGTTTCCTGACAGATGTTGGATTGTATGGACTATATTGGAACAAATGATACGATATTATTATTAGCACTGCTGAACAAATGTAATAGAAAACAACCGAGTAATTAAGTACAAAATTATAAGCATTATTAAATAAGTTACAATGAATATTTGGAAGTGATTTACAATTAATCTGTTAATAATAATAATAATAATAAAAATGGATATTTTCTAACTTAATTTTATATACATTGGAAATATATATATATAGGTATATATATAAAGGGTTTTTCAACAAGGACTTTGTTTTTTAAAACAAAATAAAACAAAAAAATTTGATGAAGATGATTAAAATTTTTATTGAATTACAAAGAGAAAAGTTTGGCAATTATGCATGAAAAATGATATCTGACAAATGTCCACCACGAGCACGCTGACAGATGTCGATTCTTTCATCAAAGTTTTTAATCACTTTTTGGCAAAATGGCGGGACTATTTCGCTAATCACATCACGGATTTTGAGTTTTAAGGCTGCAATCGATTCGATTGGCTCCGTATAGACTCTGTCCTTAACATAGCCCCACAAAAAATAATCCAGTGGCGTTAAATCACACGATCTGGCTGGCCACTTAACAGCTGAGTTTCGTGAAATCATGCGATCGGGAAATTTGGTTTGCAATAAATTGATCGTTTCATTGGCTGTGTGACATGTGGCACCGTCCTGTTGAAACCACATGTCAGTGATATCCACGTCATCAATAATAGGCCAAAATTGAGTTGTCAACATCTTGCGATAGCGTGATCCATTGACCGTTACCGCATTTCCAGTCTCATCTTCGGAAAAAAACGGCCCAATCACGCCTCCAGACCACATAGCGCACCATACAGTGACACGCTGAGCATGCAACGGCTTCTCAATAATTGCTCTAGGATTTTCAGAAGCCCAAATGCGGCAATTTTGCTTGTTGACGTACCCTGACAAGTGAAAATGGGCTTCGTCTGAAAAAATGATTTTTTCAGAAAAACCAGCGGGTTGTTCCTGAATGAATTGAGCGAATCTACGGCGATTTGAATGGTCGTTCGGCTTCAATTCCTGCACCAGTTGAACCTTGTAAGGCTTCAAAGCCAAATCCTTACGCAAAATTCGCCATGTGGTGGTTTTGGATAACCCCAATTGTCGAGAACGTCGAGGAATTGACAAATTTGGATCTGCTTCAACACTGTGGCTCACGGCTGCGATGTTTTCAGTTGAACGACCCGGTCGTACACGCGTTGGTGTTAACACATTTTGTATCGAGCCTGTCGACTCAAATTTAGCGACCAAATTCTTAATAGCGGTCTCAGAAGGACGATTATGTTGTCCGAAAATATCACGAATTTGACGAAATGTCACTTTAGCAGAACCACCATTTTCATAATGGATTTTAATTATTTTAATGCGATTTTCAAGCGAAATTGAATTCATTGCAACAATTGCCAATGCATCCACTACGAATACGTCAAAAAATTAAATGTCAAAACTATCATGTTGCTGGTGTTGCCACAATTAAAAAACAAAGTTCTTGTTGAACAACCCTTTATCGGATTAGTCCGTGTACTTGGATTATTGCCCGAAAGTAGTGTTGTGGAATTCTCAAGAAATTATTTTTCGAGAAAATTACAGAGAAATTTCTTGCTGAATTTCTCGAAGTGGAGAATTTTCGGAGAACTATGGTGTATTTCATATTTTTTAAATACCACTCGGAAAAATTATGGAGAGAAATTTCTCTTCCATCAGAGGAGAAATTTCTCGTTCTCGAGGAATTTCTTTGGAAAATTTCTCTACTCACATCACTACCCGAAAGGGTATATTTCCGACGTTTCGGCTGAATACGGTCAGCCATAGTCACGGATAAAAATTTGTCAACGAATAAATAAAAAGTCATAAATAGAAATAAAAATAATTAAATAAGAGAAAAAAATAGACAAAATTGAAAGTAGAAAGATAACATAAATGCATGGAGTCATCCGATAAAAGATTATTCCAATATAGATCTCCGTAATAACATTTTTCACCAGCTGTATACAGTATATATATATATATATATATATATGAGGTGAAGGTTTTACTCCATTTCACTGCGTACAGTCGGGCAGAGACTTGGCTCTTGCCTTTGCATGTGGGACGAGACACGGCCCGTCACCGGAACATGCAGATTGGATTTGCAGAATAGGTGTTGTGTTTCTGCATTGTGTATACATGTGCTTCTTCAGACCTATTCTGCAAATCCAATCTGCATGTTCCGGTGACGGGCCGTGTCTCGTCCCACATGCAAAGGCAAGAGCCAAGTCTCTGCCCGACTGTACGCAGTGAAATGGAGTAAAACCTTCACCTCATACTATCTCCTGCGTAAAATCAAGTGATCTTTCATTAATGGAATGCATGTTGCACATGTATTTCCGATGAAAATTTGATCACACAGTCATTCATATATATATATATATATGTAAGAAAACGTATATAAAAGTGTATATATATGTATAGTATCAATATTTACGTAAGTACTATTCTACAAATTCAATTTTTATTATTAATAATTTAAAATGACGAAAAAGTAAAATAATGTCTACAAATTACTAATATTGGGGATACCACCGATAGTAACAATACGAGAAGAAGCCACTTAGAAGTCACCATCTTGTTATACACAGTCACACGATCTATCAACTCCCCTGACGACTGCAAAATAAGTACTACATAGGTACCTACCACATCATAATAGTGTAGGTATATGACAGAGATGTGACGTATTTGAAATAAAAGTACTTAAAATACAAGTACAAAATACGTATTTTCATTTTGTATTTCAAATACCTTTTTGTAGAGTATTTTGTATTTTACACAAAATACCAATTTATTTGTTTGAAACAAAATTCTGTCATTAAATTCATATGCGCGTACGCAAGCTTTTTTGTCAATTTGTTGAATTACGATTACAACACTATTCCATTAGAGTACTCCATACCTGAGATATACACACATAATAATGATGATTGAACAAATTATACATGACGCCGTTTAATGATCCATGATGAAATTTTCATCAACGGCGCTGTGATTTCTCCTGAACGGTAGCGTTTCCAACTTTATCTGCAGGCAATCTGTTCCAGGCAGTTGACGCTGCGATTATGGTTTTCCTTTCTGCAAATTTAGAGGTATTTGCAATATTGAATTCTACGAGTTTGTTCACTGCATTAGAACCTGAACACAGTCTTCGCCTCAAATTTTTGTCAGCGGAACAGCTCAGTGGATGGTGTCAGTGGTGTGCTACCTTGTGGACAGTGAGACACAGTTTAAACACTATTCTCTCTGAGACTCTCAGCTCGTGTAGACTTCTTAGTAGTGAAGTGATGTGGCAGCTCTGATTCTCTTTGTAAATGATTCGAAGGCAACATTAAAATCCATCTGAAGACGATCAAGAAGGGTCTGGAGCAGTCCTGTATATAATATGATGTTACAGTAGTCCATACGATTTCAGATTCGGAGTATCGATCCTGATTTATTCTGCAGCCCAAGTTCAAGATATCTGAGCTTCCTGCTTGATACTCACTGCATTTATGACAATTTTCGCAGTCGCCTCATCTCTTCGAACAACCATACATTTTGGTTTGTCTTTATTTTTATGTTGTATTTTGACAGTTCTTCCTAAGGCTTTATTCAACTCATCTTCATTATCTGCAAGCTGTGCTATATCGAATCTATACTCTTGTCCAGTTCTTCATTTTTTCTATCAATTCATCAATGGCTCGCTGTATATAACAGTTAAATAGTGCGGTAAATATTGAATACCCCTGTCTTACACCTTGTTCAACTATTTGTAAAAAGTATTTTAAATAAGTATTTTAAAAAAGTATTTTGAAAATACGTATTTTGTATTTAAATACCATTTTAAAAAAGTATTTAGTATTTTGTATTTGAAATACAAAAATTCAAAAGTATTTGTATTTTGTATTTAAATACTTTTTTGAAAGTATTTTGCACATCTCTGGTATAATTATAACATATTATCATAAGTGCTAGGTAAATTATTATGTTTAGCATTCGTGTATTAAATGCATCAATTTATTTTGTATTAAGTCAATGATTTGTTGCTTAAAGCCCGGCTTCACACAGGATTTTATTTTCATTTCAATTAATAAAATATGTTGAAATAACTTTATTTCTCGGATATTGCAGGAGTCCAAGGACTCCTAAGTATTTATCCGTTTAGGTGACAATTTATTTATATTTTAATTCTCTCTAGTTTAATACCACTATGCCAGTGTTGGAATCTCCGATCCTACCACGCCAGTGGGCGGGGGACCCGGCTGATGTAGCAGATCCCATATTGAGACCCACACATCCACGAATGTCTTAAAGTGTGAAGGGTTTGTCGCATTTAAAAACACTTCCCCAATCCAGATGGGTCGAGGAGTGTCAACAGTCATACCCAGAATCATTTCCTCTCTTGCATCCATCATCAAAGGACATTCCCAAAGGATATGTTCTGCATATTGAGATCCTGTCCCACATGTGCACCATGGATTATCAGTTAAGGCTAACTCAAAAAGTTTACCTCTCAACTGGCCATGTCCAGTGATAAGTTGTACAGAAAAATGATCAAGGGACAAGAAGCTCATTCTCAGTCTTTCACAGACATCTGGAAAGAACTTGTAGACAAGTCTACCAGTTCTTCCAGTGGTCCACCTGTCTTGCCAAACACTCATTGTCCTCTCACGAATCCTGCCGATTGCCCTAGATATATCCCTTATCTCGGTTCCTGCTTCAACAGGTATACCAAGATGTTCCACACGTCTTCAATTAATAAAAATAAAACACTTATATTCATTTTATTTAATTAGGCAATCCACTCCAGATGGCCTTTAATGCTGCCGCCAGGACCATTTACAGAGAGAACAAGTGCTGTCACATCACACCACTGCTTAAGGAACTACACTGGCTGAGAGTCCCAGAGAGAGTGGAGTTCAAACTGTGCCTCACGGCCCACAAGGCCTTGAACGGCACAGTTCCTCTATGCCTCGCTGTGGTCTGTCCCGTTGTAGAAACTCTGAGGCGACCACTGCGATCAGCTTCCACCGCTGTCAACAAACTTGTAGAACCCAACAGGGCAAACACTTCCAAATTCGCAGAGAGGGGCTTCAGCGTTACAGGGCCAACTGCCTGGAACCAATTACCAGCGAATTTAAGACAGAACCAACCCACCGCAACATTCAGGAGTAAGCTGAAAACACTGCTTTTCAGATAAGTCACGACGCCCTTGAGATGGTCACGGATCATTAAACGGCGCCAAATACAAATTGTCTTTATTATTATTATTATTATTTAATAAGGTAATCCACTCCTTGAAGTGATTTGTGGCACCCTGTTTTGTTGAAATAAAACGTAGCCACAGAAGTGAATGTTGTTTTTGTAGATTTTACCAAGGCATTTGATACAATAAATCACAAACTCCTTTACGAGTCACTAATTTTATTTTCACTAAATGAGTAAAACTCCATTATTAAATTAAAAATTCATAAGTAAAAACACTTTGCAGTTTTAAATTAAGTTTTAAATTAAATTTAAAACTCCAAAGTGTTTTTTACTTATAAATTTTTAATTCCTTTACGAGTGCCTGGAGGGGTCTGGTGTCAGAGGTCCACTACTGAGATGGGTTAAGGATTATTTTAAACAGAAAAATAATTGTAAAGGTAAATAAAGTTTTAAGTAATCCATTAAACTTAGATATTGGTACACCTCAGGGGTCAATAATCGCACCTTTATTGTACCTTATATAGGTACGTCAACGATATGATTGATATAGTTTTTTTTATGACCAATGAGATTGATATAGTTAAAAAAAATGTGAAATCTTTCAATTTGCCGATGATACAGCAATTGTTACATCCTCCAAAAATATTGTTCAAGCTGAACATGAAATGCAAATATGTTACACTCAACTTTGCGCATGGGCTCATGTCATGATAAAGGGTTAATAATAATGAAAATAAAACACATTGGCACGAAGAGGACAGTTTGCATGTTTCTTGCATGCGGCTGATCTGCTGGCTACCCCACTTGTGGGATATGCCGTGATGGTATAGTATAGTATAGTATAGTATAAAACACAAATTTTACACATACATTCAAGTAACAACAAAACCACACATAAATTACAAATTTTATCACATAATCATCAATGTCTGCATAGCAACTCTCAAACTACTTGTAACTGCCCAACATTGCCAGAAATTACATCGTAATTATTATTGACAAACACTTAAATTATAAACATTGAAGGAGACCCACCGACCACCCGGATAGCGCAGATGTCTGGGGACTTCCATTTATCCGAATTCTACACTACACAAATTTTGTCCATACCGGAGGCGCCATAGTGGGCAGCCTGAGGGGCTGGCCGGCCAAAAACCTCCATGTGTGGAATCTTTTGACTACACTCCTTCGATGTCCCTCTAGCCGAGAGAAGCAAATACATTCACAATATAAAACTAACAATATATTTACAAAGTCATAAATTATAAAGAACACGTAGATTATGTTGGCAGTAAACTTAGAACCCTGACAGCAATTGTCAAAATAATAAGACCCAAACTTACACTCTGCACATTGCTGTATATAGCCCTCTGTGATTCAATAATATCGTATGGAATATCTTCATATGGATTAACATATAAAACTACACTTGGTAAAATTGCAAAGATACAAAGAAAACTCCTAAAAAATATAATTACAAAAAAATTGTTAAAAAACTAAAAAGGAAAAATAGATGTCTTTTCGATCGATGTAAAGTGTTGTCTCTTCAGAGGAGGGTGGAGTATTATAGTATTCTGGTTGTGCATTTTTTAAAACCTAAAGACAGACTTCGGCGACGTAGGTCAGGACAGGTCGAATGAGTTTCTTATACATTTGTATCTTAGATTTTCTGGAGATGATCTTGGATTTCAGCTGCTTTTGGAGACCAATGTAGCATTTATTCGCTGCAGAGATTTTTTTCATCCCTGACATCATTGTAATTGGTTATAAGAGATCCGAGGTATAAAAAATATAGGTACCTACCTCGGAATAAAATATCATTATTAAAAAATATATTATTTAGCAATAAATATCTACTACAACTTTATCGACACGAAATATCCCACAAGTGGGGTAGCCAGCGGACTAACTGCAGGCGATAAACATGCGGAGTGGCCTCTCCGTGCCAATAAAAAAAATAAGTCATTCGGGATGGTATTTGTCTTATACCTACGTCAGTTTTACAAACATCTGCGTAAAAAATACCAAAGTAATATAAATAACTCTAAATGAATGTACTCATAATCCACACATAAATATTTGAGTCGGTTCCTATATATGTATAATGCCCTTAATGGGCTCCTAAATAAGGAAGAACAGAAGTATAATAATAAGATATTACAATTTTAATGATATTTCCATACATTCGCTCGACAAAATTGCCAAGCAAATGATCAAATTACGAGCTCTGCTCAATTTCGAGGGTAAAAACAGATATTACAAAGAATTGTATAATTATGTTTATTGTATGTGTAATTATATTTAATGTGTTTATTATAATCTCAATAAATATTTGAAATGTATAGAAATCCAATATTTATAGTCAAACATTTTTCATTCTATTGAATTAATTTCAAAATGGATGTAACAATAAATAAAACATTACTGAAACTAAATAATTAAGGATTATGTTCATTATGAAACGAAAAAGGTTTTAGCACTTTTTTCGATGTAGGTAGGTATCAATCTTTTTTGTTTTAATTAAATATCGGCATGTGTGGTGTCAAACTTTAAGATTTTCCATTAAGAAGATGTTTGTAGCACTTTTTTCATGAAGGGACCTACCATTTTTTTAAAGTTAAATATGGGCATCTGGGGAGTCAATCATTAAGTATTGTCATTGGCTAGAGCTTTTTATTACTTTTTTCTACGTAAGCGCTTACTCCATTTTTTCCCACAGAGATTATGTCATTTTAACCCATGTATTTACACGGTTTCTGTTTATTTAAATCCGAGCGATGCCGGGTTACAAAAGTTTGTGTATCAATAATACAAAAACATCAATACATATCATACTATTAACATCTTTACTACTATTTACTTATGGGAAAATATTTAAACGGGCGACCAAAAAAACAATTGGTCGACTGAGGGTTAACTTACTCTAATATTATTTGTGCGACAAAAAACTAAGTTAGCTGCTTGTATATATTAAGTGACAAAAATTCATTACTGAGATTTAAAATAGGCGACCATTATACCAAGTGAGCGGTTGAAAATACAAAAAAAAAAAGATGACGAAAATACTAACTGAGCGACTAGATACCTCTATTGTTGAAGTAATCGAAGACATCGCTCTTCCAACATAATTTCCCGCGCCATTGAATAAATCATTCAACATACATTTTTTTTTTTAAAAAAGATATATCTGGGTTTTTGTTATAAACCCAAATACAACCTTATACACCTTTCACAGTAAGCTACTAAAAGCTTGTGTCGTGAAAGGGGAGTTTGCCGGCACCTGGTATCGAACCACGGACCCCATGTTCACAAGGCCGAGACTCTACATCCAGGCTACCGACGAATTCAACCGTTCAACATACATACATACATACATACATATCGAATGATTGACAGAAAATACTAAGAGAAATATTTAAATGTTAATTAAATTTTATTGTGAAATTCACAATTTTATGACACAATCCGGCCTTGAAAACTGGATTTACTAGCTCAGAAGTGGAGATATACCTATATTGGTTTTGATTTTCATATCAAACTGGTTATTCACACAGTTTTACCTTAGGGTAGGTATCTATTACATAGTTATTAGAGATGCACCGAATAGCATAATTTGACAGAATACCGAACATTATGCAACAATAATTATCATGTACCAAATAACCGAATATTCGGCAAAACAACGGTGAGAGCGTATGGTACTCCCGACCGCGCATCTTCGTGTAAGGCAGATATATCATAGACGTAATAGGTATGTACTAGACTTTCAGCGCGGTATATTTTTTCGAAATTTTTGTGTTCCAACATTATATCCTCTCCTCTCCGCCCCCCAACACCTTGTT
The DNA here is from genome assembly GCA_947579605.1 of Athripsodes cinereus. Classification (NCBI taxonomy): domain Eukaryota; kingdom Metazoa; phylum Arthropoda; class Insecta; order Trichoptera; family Leptoceridae; genus Athripsodes; species Athripsodes cinereus. The sequence continues at coordinate 644,224 of OX388319.1, forward strand.
TTAGAGCACTTCACCCCCTCCATCTCCTTTTAATTTTTGTTCTTTCTCTTCTTTTGTAAGGGTTTCTTTTATGAGGGTTTTTCTTTATATGGGGTTTTTCTATTATTTTTTACTTTTAGTTTTTGGTTATGTGTATATTGTTCTTTTTTGTATTCATGTACATAGTTTCTTTCGTAGTGTGTCAATATGAAAAGAAAAAGTAAGGCAAACTTCACTGGCTTATAAATTATAAACTATGTTGTTATATTTTAATGTATGTTTTATAGCTGTCTGTTTGTTTGAAGAAATAAAATCAAAAATATTGTTTCACTCCATATCAGATTAAATTGATAAATTGGATATTCGAGGATTAATAAAATAATGCATCTGCAGCTGACAATGAAATAGCCTACAAGCTACAATGAAAAAGCCTACAACCTACATAAAAGCTATTATTAGTTCCTTCCAGTTTTACATTTAAACTATTCGACAGAACACCGAATAATAGACTAAATATTAGGTATTCGGCCGAATAGTAACAATGTTGCCGAATAGGCAGAGTACTGAATAGTTGCCCAATTAATATTCGTTGCATCTCTGATAGGTAATACTGTAATATGTAGATATGAATGGTATGAACATGTTATGAATGATACTGTACGCCGACTCACCTATCAGAGATCAGCTGTAACTTCTAGAATAAATTATCTATCGTAGACAATTTTATTATTGATGTATGTCGAATGATAGTATTTATTTTGAATGTTTTTTCAGTATTCTACAATGCACATCCGTTACTTTATTATTTAAATCGCGATCGATTTCGGTAAACCTATACCATTGACGAGCGATATAATACTGACTAATATTTTTGTTAAAACATCTACAAAAACAAACTTTGTTTTATTAATTATAAATAAAACACTTATTTATAGTATATCCACAGTGACTTTTTATTGGACGCGAGCCGGCTTTCAAGAGCTTCCGCTCTCATCATTAGGCTGGCGAAAAGTGGATATACTCACTGTGGATATACCAGTGGCGTGATTTACATACATGCAAAAAAGCACCGCATGCCTAGCAAAAAGTTGAATATTGCCTGAAATTGATATACAAAAACGGTGAGATCGTGAAATATTTCAAATTCCTATATTAAATTGAAATTTTGGCGACGGAGCAGTAGAAATTTGGTGAGTCGGGAATTTTCTTAAATTCGTATACCGAATTGTGGAAATAATAAAAAAAAACATTACGAAAGCATGCCCAAAATAAAAGGTCTAGTCCCGCCACTGGGATATACCTACTATAAATAAGTGTTTTATTTATAATTAATTCAACATGAATTTCCCCCAAGTACCGTCGGTTGAAAATATCAACTTTATTAAAATTTGTTTTTGTAGATGTTTTAACAAAAATATTAGTCAGTATTATATCGCTCGTCAATGGTATAGGTTTACCGAAATCGATCGCGATTTAAATAATCAAGTAACGGATGTGCATTGTAGAATACTTAAAAAAACATTCAAAATGTCTCGTAATTGTTACATAGTTAATCCTTCTATTAGTTGTTACATAGTTAATCCTTTATTTTTATTAAAAAAATTAACTTGTTTTTTTAATAAAAGCGGGCATCCCTCTTTCACAATACACCGTTCCTATGACAACGACATCAGAGCGCAGGGAATGTCGTACGAAGAGGTGACGCGATTGGCAAAGAGACGATCTGAATGGAGAAGGTCGGTTTTTGCCCTGTGCTCCCGAGAGGAGCGTTGAGGGCGATGATGATTTTTAATAAAAAAAAATACTATCATCAGTATGAATTTTCACTATGTGAACGTACAGACTCTAGAATTATTATATATTATAGTACTGTATGTCGAATGATTTGTTCAGCGCCGTTTAATCCGAGCATCCATCTCAAAGGCGCGGGAAATTATGTTAGAAGAGCGATGTCTTCAATTTGCTCCTGATTATTGTGATTGATAGGTTTTTACGAAGATACTCGGGGAGTCAATTCCAGATAACGAGTTCTACAACACCAAAAGCCCTGTCATAGAAGAGGGACTTGTTGGCTCTATTGATCTCATCCAGCATATTATTGGTGGATGTTTTTGCTGAGCGTAGAGGTCTACTTGCAGGTGTTTTGAGAACACAGAGCTCAGAAAGTGACTGAGGTGCCATATTATTCAATTTTGATTGGACCCTTTCACCTATTCCTACCTTGTATTGGACCCTGGATATTTTACAAGCAAACGAGTGATTTGGCAACCCTTATCCTTGCATCGTCATCGAATGCCATTTATAGGTGGTTTAGTTGTTTGATATCTCAGTAACATAAGTTATCGACACGTCATCATTGCAACAACATAAAAAAACTATGATGTGTTCGCTACAATGCTGTGACCTAAATAGTTAGATTGTGGTCATACAAACTGTATGAGAAGTCGATCAGTCGATTAAAAAAGTAACGGGTACTTGTATCGAAGATTTTATTTTATTTATATCATATACCTAATACACATTAAACACAATTATAAAGTCGCGCCAAACGATTATTAATTAATAAAATATTATTTATAAAAGTGTTCATATGCTTCGCGGGCCGCACGTATACACCCAACATGCCGCATGTGGCCCGCGGGCCGCGGGTTGGCCACCCTTGATGTACAGTAAAGAATAAATAAAAATATTTTGTCATCGCTCACGTTTAGTCCGTCCAGTCAGTAATTCTGTATGCTCATTTCTGACGCCGCACCCCACGCGGGGTAGGCAGAGAGAACAGAACGCCATAGCTACCTACATAGTTCTCGGACATCCGCGTTTTATCACTACCCCAGTACCCCCCTTTCAGATAGCTATAGGTTTTTTTTGCAATTTGAATTTTTAGTCACTAAATAGTTTAAATAGTCTCCGTAATTATATACCTATTATGTACTTACTGACTGTTTAAGATTCGCACAGTTGTTTCAATACAAGTGTGATTTCATTCAACAAAATAGACATTCATTAATTATTTTACTTACAAAATATTTTCAGTAGATGCGAACTTATATGACGAAGCTACACAAGTCTCTTGTAAATAGTATGTGTTCATATTAATTAAAATGGGTTACAAATAATAATAATAATAGTATGTACCTATACGCTTTATTGTAAAAATTAATTTGTACAGAAACCGAACGTATTGCCTTGAGCCTTGATGCAATACGTACGGTTTTTTTTATCAATGATTTACTTATACAGTAATTACTTGTGTTATATGTTATATCAATGGTATTTTTACAATTAACCATTGTATGAGGTCACATATGTAAATTTAAACACATGAAACTACCATTTAAGGCTCAGAAAATACAACGTCACCTCATTTGGTAGTGGCCCCGGACGGGACTTGGACCCGCACTCCCATCTTGTCGCGAGATGTGCTTTGTCCAATTAAGCTACCGGAAGACTTACTAGAGGCTCCGATATTCTCTTTTATAAACTCCAACGACAGCTTCATGTGTAGGTATTGTTCTGGGATACCTAGTATGGTAGTTTCATGTGTTAAATTTACATTATGTGACCTCATACAATGGTTAATTTGTAAAAATGACATCGATATTTTTATAACGTAGGTACCTGTCGACTCACAGTGAGAAATAGTTCGGTGACACCTAGCGACATCTAGGTTCTCATCAAGGCTAATTGCAATGATACAGAACCAAAAAATTATTATAAATACAGATAGATGTCGCTAGGAATAATACCTATGCTATAAGTAGGTTGTAAACGATAGGTACGACCCTATCCAGAGATGTGCAAAATACTTCCAAAAAAGTATTTACATACAAAATACAAATACTTTTGAATTTTTGTATTTCAAATACAAAATACTAAATACTTTTTCAAAATGGTATTTAAATACAAAATACGTATTTTCAAAATACTTTTCTAAAATACCTTTTTAAAATACTTTTTACAAATAGTCGAACAAGGTGTAAGACAAAATTATTTAATATTTAAACCATTGATGAATGAAAAAGAAATTTAAAACTGGACAAAAGTATACATAAGCGGAGAAAGGGTTGACATGATTAGAAACAGTTGCCTTGTCGCTACCATCTATATGCGGACGATTTGCAAATCTATAGGTACACATGCTAAACTTCACAATATCTCCTCTGCCATTTATTCTACCAATGAGTGTTTGCAACAGATCTCAAACTGGGCTAGTGCTCATGGATTACTCCTCAATGCCTCAAAAACCCAGACAATATTCATTGGTAGCCTTCACTCTATATCCAGGTTGAAAAATATGAATTTACCTCCCACTACTATGAATTCAGTAGCAATACCCTCTTCGGCGACAGTAAAGAATTTGGGCATAATCATGGACCAGAGACTCTCTTGGCAGCATCAATTTAACACTCTAAAGAAAAAGTTTTTTTTACAAGTTCCACACTCTTAAGATGCTGCAAAATTCTTGCCCACTAAAGTAAAAAATTTATTGGTCCAATCCTTGCTGTTGCCCATTATCGACTATGCTGATATAGTGTATGTGGACATGAATCAGGATCTAATTGACAAACTTGATCGACTTCAGAATGTTGGCATAAGGTTTATTTTTAATCTAAAAAAAACTGACCACATTTCTGAATATCGTAATACCCTGAAATGGCTTACTGTACGACAAAGACGTGAGCTTCATCAACTCACATTTGTCCACAATGCTCTGTACGCAGGATCAACCCCGTACTATATTAAGGAGGCTTTTGAATACTTGGCGAGTCACGGTTTACCTCTGAGGTCGAATAACCAGCGCATCCTGTCAATCCCGGCTCATGGTACAACTTTCATCTCAAAATCTTTTGCAGTTCAGGGTGCTCGTTGCTGGAATAATCTCTCTTCAAAATTTAGGCTGACTCAAAGTCTGACGTCTTTCAAGCGAGCCGTTAAGGAGAAAATGATTTCCACAAATACAAACACAAACACAGCCTCTGAAACCTGAAACCCATCACTCCTAACCCCCCCTCCTTTTTCCCCCTTTTCCTTTCCCTTTATGTATGTATGTTTGTATCTTTTTTTTTGCAGTCTCTCCCTTTTTATATATATGTGTGTATGTATGTATGTTTTGTATACATGTTCACTTTGTGAATGTATTTTTTTTTTCTCTTTTATTTCCAAAATCCTTTAGATCATTGATTTTATTTTTATCATATGTTTTTTTTCTTTTTAAGTTAATACTTTTGGGTTAGTTGGAAGAGATCGCGCCTTTGCGATAAACTCGCCCTCTGTATATTGATTGTATTTAATTTGAATGTATACCTTTAATGTAATTGTTTTTTATCAATGTACAGTAAAGAATGAATAAATAAATAAATAAATTAGATATAGCATTGCTTGCAGACAATTGATGAATACCATTGATGAATGAAAAACTGGACAAGAGTATACATAAATGGAGAAAGGGTTGACATGATTCGATATATCATTGCTTGCAGACAATGAGGATGAGCCTTAGGAAGAACTGTCAAAATAGAAAAAAAAATTAATTAAGTCATGACAAAATGTACCGTTGTTAGAAGAGATAAGCCGAAAATTGTCATAAATGGATTGAGTATCATCAAGCAGGTAAGAGAATTCCTGACTTGGGCTGCAAAATAAATCAGAATGGATAATCCAAATCTGAAATCGTATGGACTACTGTAACATCATATTATATACAGGACTGCTCCAAACTCTTCCTTATCGTCTTCAGATGGTTTATAATGTTGCCTCCGGATCATTTACAGAGAGAATAAGAGCTGCCACAAAACTTCACTACTAAGAAGTCTACACTAACTGTGAGTCCTAGAGATAGTAGTGTTTAAACTGTGTCTCACTGTCCACAAGGCAGCACACCACCCACTGAGCTGTTCCGCTGACGAAAATGTGTGGCGAGGCTGTGATCAGCTTCTTAAACTCGTTGAACTCAAAAGGGCAAATACCTCTAAATTTGCAGAAAGAAGAAACAGCGTCGCAGCGTCATCTGCCTGAAACAGATTGCCTCCAGACAAAATTGAAAATGCTACCATTCAGGAGAAATCACAGCGCCCTTGAGATGGCCATGAAACATTAAACGGCGTCATGTACAATTTGTTCAATCATCATTATTATGTGTGTATATCTCAAACATGGTGTACCTACTCTAATGGAAACGTTGTATTTGTAATTCAACAAATTGGCAAAAAAAGCTTGCGTACGCGCATATCAATTAATGGCAGAATTTTGTTTCAAACAATAAAAAGGTATTTTGTAAAAGTATTTTGTGTAAAATACAAAATACTCAAAAAAAGTATTTCAAATAAAATACAAAATACTTTTTACAAAAAGGTATTTGAAATACAAAATACAAATACGTATTTTGTATTTGTATTTTAAATACTTTTATTTCAAATACGTCACATCTCTGACCCTATCTACCTACACTTGGAAGTATCCAGCATGTGGTACCCATACTAGGTATCCCAGAACAATACCTACACACGAAGCTGTCATACGTCATATCTCGCGACAAGATGGGAGTGCGGGTTCAAGTCCCGTCCGGGGCACTACCAAATGAGATGACGTTGTCTTTTAGCCCTATTATGGTAGATTCATGTATTAAATTTACAGTAATTACTTTCTTATCAACACGGACTTCTCTCAATATTCTTTTTTTTATCTTTTCTATACACAGCTGATGTTAGTATAGCTGGTGGACTTACCACATATGTAATTTCTTCCAAACAACCAGTACTGTCTCAATTTTACTAAGACAGTTCTTCTCCAAACCCTGAGCTGCGAAAATTTCGAATGAAACTTTACGATAGCCGTTACACCACTTGGCCGGTTTGTTCAAATTCTATAAAAAATATAATGCTTGTCTCTGTATCTTATTTCACTTTTTGCTAATCGCCTGACGATGGGTAGAGAGTCTCCGAATACTAGTAAGCGAAGTTAATAAAATATTGTTTTTTTTAAGCATCTGGCAAAGAATTGGTCTCTCACTCTTGTCCGTAAGTTTTCGAGGTGTCCTGTAAAAGGCAGGTGTTTTAAAAAATAAAGACTTTTTACATATCAAAGTCAGTGATGAGGTTTGCCAACCAACCTGAATCTCTTAATTGTTTGTTGGCACAGAGAATACGACTTGGATTTTTATTACATGCAGCTGATCTGCTGGCTACCCCACTTGTAGGATATGCCGTGATGGTATAGATAGGAGTGAATAAAATCATTTTTGGAAGTTAACTACATACCATGTTTTTTTTACAATTTAACCTAATACAGTGTTTAATAAATATTATGTTTTAGATTAGAAAGAAGAATAGATACTTTAGGGGATATAAAACAGAAATAAAAAAATAATATTACAGGCGTAGTGCTGATATTTTGAACCTACGTTTTGAGCCTAATCCTTTGATATCCTGGATAGGTTAATTTTTCCCGGCATTAGGCTATTGTTGAAATAATTTTATTTCCCGGATATTTCAGGAGTCCAGAGACGCCTATTTTCCGTTTAGGTGACAATAAAGTATGCAGCGTTCGTGGTATTTGAAAACACTTCACCAAGCCAGATGGGTCGAGGAGTGTCGACAGTCATACCCAGAATTATTTCCTCTCTTGTATCCATCATCAAAGGACATTCCCAAAGGATATGTTCTGCATATTGAGCTCCTGTCCCACATGTGCACCATGGATTATCAGTTAAGGCTAACTCAAAAAGTTTACCTTTTAGCTAGCCATGTCCAGTGACATTGGGCTCTTGTGTGATAATGACTGATCATTTGGAATCATATCTGGTTGTATATTGCTGAGAAGTTTGGATGACAATTTTGCCGCCGCGTAAAAATAATAAGAGTACCTACCTAAATAAAGTCACAATATACAATTAATGTATGCATTCACAAGTTTCGCAACCATAAACCTATACGGATACATAATACAAACATGTTTTAAAAAAGTGTATAGTGTAAGTAGCAATAGTAAAAGTGTTTCCGAAGATACTAATGATTACACGAAAGTCCAAGAATCTTCTCAAATATATATTTCAGATTGTTACATTGCACCTAACAAAATAGAGAAAAAAATAAAATCCCTAGATCCAAACAAAGGAGCCGGTCCTGATAAAATTCCAACCAAGTTTCTCAAAAATTGCTCAAATGCATTAATTTATCCTCTCACAATTATTTTCAATGCATCTTTATCCTCAGGTATTTTTCCTGAAGTGTGGAAAGAGGGATACCTTACTCCTATATTTAAATCAGGTGATAAAAATAACATATCCAACTACAGACCGATATGTATCCAATCTGCGCTGCCAAAAATGTTTGAGTCCCTTGTGTTGGATAACATTATCGGTAAAATCAGACCAACCATTTCTCCGGAGCAGCATGGATTTTTATCTGGTCGATCAACTGAAACTAATTTAGCAGTATACACAAACGACATTGCCGAATGTCTTGCTGAAAAAAGTCAAATTGATGCAATCTATACAGATTTCAGCAAGGCATTTGACAAAGTCTCACATAAAGTGCTGTTGGATAAGTTAAAGCTGATAGGAGTAGAAGGAAAGATGTTAACGTGGATAGAGTCATATCTTATAAATAGAAGATTGAGAGTGAAAATTGAATCATCAGTTTCCGAAGCATTTTTGGCTTCAAGTGGAGTACCGCAAGGTTCACACTTGGGTCCCTTACTATTTACCATATTTATAAATGATATAGCAACAATATTCATGGATGTTAAGGTATTGTTATTTGCTGATGACCTCAAACTTTACAGGGTTATAAAGAATGTAACAGATTGTGATGTACTGCAAAATAATGTCAACCTGCTGCAATCGTGGTGTGAGGTAAATGAACTACATTTAAATATTGAAAAATGTAAAGTCATTAGATATTTTAGGACTAAAAATCCAATAAAACATCAATATTCTCTAAACGGAAAAAATCTTGAATCTGTGAGTCAGATCCGAGATCTCGGAGTAATATTTGATGAAAAATTGAGTTTCATTCCCCACATTACCATGATTGCAGATAAGGCCTTGAAGATGTTGGGGTTCATAAGCAGAATATGCAAAGATTTTAAATCTATCAACTGTCTGGTAACCTTGTATTGTGCATTGGTCCGAAGCCAACTGGAATATGTAACGCCGATATGGTCTCCACATTACGCAGTACATGTGAAAACCATAGAACGTGTTCAACACAAATTCTTGAGGCTGATTAATTACAAACAAGGTATACCGATAGAAGATATTAATTATAATTATTTATTACCATTGTTGAACATGTTAACGCTCGCTGATAGAAGAAACATCAATGACATATTGTTGCTACATAAAATAATAAATAATTTAATAGACAGTACGGCCCTGGTTGAAAATATAAAATATCATGTTCAAAGTAGACCCTTAAGACAATCCACACTATTCTCTATTCCTAGAACTAAAACCAATCACTTCCAACATAGCATCATCCCCCGTCTCCATAGTGCAGCGAATACATATGGTCACATTGTAGATATTTTTTATGACACTCAAACTGCTGTCAAACGGTCAATTACAACCCATCTTTTGTCTCTCTATAATGATACAATATAACGTAACTACATAATATACATAATCCATGTACCTACTATACACTTGTGTGTATTGGCTGAGAATTGCGTGAATGCTATCTGAAGTATGTTTGCATATATGCACTATTGTTTTATGTTGAGTTGTCCACATTTATCCTTAAATATTTCTACTTTTATGTATGTTATTATAGTAAAGGTAATGTTATTAATTTTACGTACCTATATCTGACCTATATCTATTTTTTTGAAATGTATACCATGTTAAGAATATGTTGAAATGTTTACCAATATTTTTTTTTTTTTTTGATAATTTATTTTTTTATTTATTTATTTATTTATTAATCAATAGACGGCATAAGCCTTTATACAATTGGTTGTTTGGAAGAAATTACATATGTGGTAAGTCCACCAGCTATACTAACATCAGCTGTGTATAGAAAAGATAAAAAAAAGAATATTGAGAGAAGTCCGTGTTGATAAGAAAGTAATTACTGTAAATTTAATACATGAATCTACCATAATAGGGCTAAAAGACAACGTCATCTCATTTGGTAGTGCCCCGGACGGGACTTGAACCCGCACTCCCATCTTGTCGCGAGATATGATTTGTCCAAATTAAGCTACCGGGTGACTTCCCAGTCTCCGATATTCTCGCTTATAATGTGGTGTTCTCACTTTGGCGAATATCGCCAGGCACCACACTGTCCACAAAGCAGCACACCACCCACTGAGCTGTTCCGCTGACGAAAATGTGTGGCGAAGGCTGTGCTCAGCTTCTTAAACTCGTTGAACTCAAAAGGGCAAATACCTCTAAATTTGCAGAAAGAAGAAACAAAGTCGCAGCGTCATCTGCCTGGAATAGATTGCCTTCAGACAAAATTGAAAATGCTACCATTCAGGAGAAATCACAGCGCCCTTGAAATGGCCATGGATCATTAAACGGCGTCATGTATAATTTGTTCAATCATCATTATTATGTGTGTATATCTCAAACATGGAGTACTCTAATGGAAACGTTGTATTTGTAATTCAACAAATTGGCAAGAAAGCTTGCGTACGCGCATATCAATTAATGGCAGAATTTTGTTTCAAACAATAAAAAGGTATTTTGTAAAAGTATTTTGTGTAAAATACAAAATACTCAAAAAAAGTATTTCAAATAAAATACAAAATACTTTTTACAAAAAGGTATTTGAAATACAAAATACAAATACGTATTTTGTATTTGTATTTTAAATACTTTTATTTCAAATACGTCACATCTCTGGAAATTAGATTAATACATGTATGTATATTTTTCATCAAACCGTAAAGGACGGCCGCGTATTGAGTAAGAGAAATCGGCGAACATAGTATGAGAAACTGGATGAATGTAGAGGAAGCGAAAGAAGTATGTAGGGATAGTTCGACATGGCGTTCCGTTCTCTCTGCCTAACCCACCTGGGACACGGCGTGATGGTATAGTATAGTTTTTTTCTTGTTTAATTCTATTCTTTTCTTTTAAAGACTATCAACTCGGTCAATTAATACTTATATATTACTATTATTGCAATACATTTATTTTAAACATCCATATTATCATGTACTTATTTTATTAAACCTTATTTTTCTATATTTTACCATTATTACAATACACTTATTTTATTATGCACCTTTATTACTATGATCGATTTTGTGATCTGAAAAAAAATCATTGGATAATATTATAATTCAAGATCTTTAGCATTTTACAAAAGTGTCATTAAATGTCTACCCATAGTAGCAGAAAAGTATGCTATACGGCCCAAATGCCGATATCTTAGCTGCGCGTCAGAGATTCCGTTGATCAACCGGCCTCGGGATGATAACTTCCCTCAACGCACTTTGTTTTACACCTAGGCACAACCGAATGTCCCACACTAGCCAGTATGAGCACCTTGTCAATGAACCAGTGTTGTATGAACTGTACGAGGTAGACAATTGTATATATAGTGGCGTGTCACTAAGTGGCGTCGAGTCTTGGTTACCATCTCAGTGTCGGATCTCTCAAGAGTTTGCCAGTGCAGAGAAAGTGCGACGTCTAAAGCATTGGTCCGAATTGTATTTCAAAAGGTAGGTCCAATCCATGGTAGTTTTTAGTAATGACCAGAGGTAGAGGTCGTCAAATGAAAACACCGTGTTGATCAAGTAAAATCTAGTTTATTGGGCCGTCTGGCCGATCAAATATACAACTTATATACAACGTTGGTAGGCGATTTACGTCTCCGGACTTAGTACCCATAATACAAGATTCATCTGAGTTTGGGACTAGCTCGATCTGTGTGAATTGTCTATGTATGTTATGTTATGTTATATCTTGCACACAATAGACCATTAAAGGTCACGTGGTCTTGTCTATGGATTTGCTTTTGCTTGGGGGGCAAACAGTCAAATTGCGCAAATAACCCTTGTAAGATGTTATGCCATAAGAGAAAAAAAAGAAAGTCAGAGGACAAAATAATAACAAAATCGACACTGACAGTTTTTTGATTATTAGGTATTCTTTAGGCGTTTCACCTAATATTACACCGTAATCGTCTGTTGTGTTGGGATGCCTGATGCCCCTCAATGATTTTTCTGTGACGTCATCCTTTAATGGTCTATGCAGAGTAATAAATAGGTATAGATTCTATAGAGATGTTGTATTATAAATACAGTATTATAACACAGTTTACATATAAATCACTGTTGAGCACACGTCTCCCCTCTGCAAAATGTCTGCAAACATCTTTGTCATGGAACTGTTGGGCTCTCTGCAACCAGTCAACGGAAATTCTTCTTGTATCATCAGACCATCGTGTACGATCACGCAGGACGTCATCCTCTCTTTCTTATAATCTACTATAATGTAGATTAAATTACGTAAGGGTGCTAACACAAAGAAAGCAGGTTACCTGCTTTCCGATGCCTGCGTCTACCCGCGCCGAGAATGGTTACATGCATTTCAATGGACACGAACATAGTAAAAGCAGGAACGCCGATTGCGATTTACTTTACCGGCGCTTACCGGCACTTATCGGCGCTGGCAACCTACTTTCTTTGTGTTTGCACACCAATAAGTGTTATGTGTACCTACATCCGTACATCGCATCGTTCACAAATTATTTATCACCCTCTTAAATCATTATTATTAACCGGAGCCCGCGGTATAATAACAAATCTCGTCATAAATGTACGCTTTGCTTTTTGACGGTTCAATAAAAAATTAAAAACAATGAAATCATAGTAATAATTTAAATACTTTTTTGTGTAAACACTGTAAACATCATTAATATTGTATCCCCATTTGTTGTTGTTGTAACAAAAATATAATATTATAACATAAAGGAGCGTTCACATTTGTTCACTGTGATCATTCTGGATGAACCTCCAAAATGAAAAGGTATGAACAGGCGTTTCAACAATAGTGATCACTAGCGATGACGGATGAAAGCGATTAGCACCCGACATAATTTTGATGAAAGATCCTTTCACTGAAGCGAACATGAACAAGTTTTATCCTATTATTTGTCTTATTCTCAATGAATTTGTATTCAAAGTCAGAATCATGTCCAAAGTCATGCTGTTTTATTATTATTATTTTTTATTACTATTTTATACAATTTTATTTATTATTATTTTTTTTACGAAAATACGTCAAACTACGAACAACATGACTGTGAGTGTTGACATGCCAGTGAAAGCATAGGATGAACAAGTGTGAACAAACGTGTTCACTTTTGATGAACAGGTTAGACCCTGACACTCTGGATGATCAGATCATCCAAAGTGAAGCAATGTGAATGCTACTTGACACAACGTCTCAAATCAGTATAAAATGATATATCATACAAAAGTACTTACCTCTGTATCCGCCATATGCCTGGACATGAACCCATAATGGTATCACGGGATACTTCGGTGACACTTCTCTTATTTATTTATTTATTTATTTACACATTTGTAAACACTTTAAACACTACATACGTTTTTTAACCATAGTACTTACGTAATTTGCTTATTTAACACCTAATTAATTTAAAATATTTATACTTCATCCTTTTCAAGTATCTACCAATAATCATAATGTTTATGTACACTTGAGAAAAGACATTAAAAGCTATCGTAAATAAAAACACGAGTAAACTTATTATTATTAATACCTATATATAATGCTATTTTTATGATATGTGATCACTGTGAATAACTAACTAATTAACTGAATTAACTAATAAATATAATATGTTTCGCCACCTAAGAAAATAATTATTAATGATGTTATGTAAAAAAACTTTTAGAGAAATACCTAGGTATTATTTAAAACAGATTAGATACCTATATAATTTTGATATGATTATTCAAAAACAGAGATGAAGCGATGCGCATGAAAAATGATCAACTGTCAAATACTTATTGTTTTTCTTGCTATGGTCTAGAAATAATGTTCTTGATTTAAATTTTAAAAAAATTAAATTTTAGCGGGTAGGCGGTATAACTAGCCGCCAAAACTAGACAATCAATGAACGAAATTCTTCATTGTTTGGCGAATGTTCGCAGAGGCTGATGGTCCACGAATGTGCCTGCATCTGCAAGATGATGGTGTAACAATGTAAATGGCTTGGCTGCTTGTGATGTCCAACTCACGCAAACAACCTGACCCTAGGCCTATACATGTATACATCACGAAAATATTTTTGTGTTTATCTTAATAATTGGTCATATATTGAATAATTACTAGCGCCATTGTGTCTAATATTATTTAACTATGAGTAGGTACAATCTAATTCTAGAATTTAAAATCTTGCATAGAAATCGCTGGCCACAACTGCCATAGATAATAATGACATGATCTTTTGTTTACATTGATGCAATTTTCTGTTTGTATTGTACCAAATGACCAAGAGACGCGTGCGCGTCCACACTAATCGAACGAACGATACCAACGGCGTCTCTCTTTTCCCTTGCATGTTAAAATATATACGAAAACATAATTTATTACATAATAATATTATGTTTAGATGCAGAGTCGACATTTTAGGCATTAGCGAGACTCACTGGAAAGATTGCGGACACACCACAACAGAATCAGGAAATACGATATACTTTTCAGGAAATAAGACCACAAGCCGAAATGGGGTGGCTATAATTGTGCCCAGAAAATTGAAAAATTCTGTAATCGGATACAACACAGTTAGTGATAGGATTATCTATATAAAATTAAACTGCAAGCCATGCCCTCTAAATATAATACAAGTCTATGCTCCAACATCAACATCTTCAGAGGAGGACTTAGAAAACTTCTATGCACAACTCACGGAAACCATAAACCAAGTGTCAAAGAAAGAAATAACTGTTGTGCAAGAGGACTATAACGCAAAGATTGGTGAAAATAAAAATGATACCCTTTGCGGAACCACAGTAGGAAAATTTGGTCTAGGTAATCGCAACGAGAGGGGAGAACGCATGCTGCACTTTTGCATCGAAAACCAGCTGACGGTCATGAATACGTGGTTCCAACACCATCCACGTAAACTATACACATGGAACTCTCCGGGGAACAGATACCGCAACCAAATAGACTACATAACAATAAACTCGAGGTGGAGGTATACTATTTATAATGCAAAATGTTATCCGGGAGCAGACTGCGGGACAGACCATCAGCTGCTCATTGCCGATTTAAAAATAAAACTTAGTAACACTAAAAGACTAAATAATAAACAACTGAGACTGGATAACAATTCACTCAAACATTTTGAAGAAACTATGACCCAAAAAATACAAAATTTAGACCAAGATCCGTTTGAATCTGCCAACTCAACCTGGTTAAAATTAAAAAATGTTGCGTCAACCACAGCAAAAGAAATGAGTAATGCTTCCACTAGTCGTCAAAGACGCAAAGAATGGATATCCGACAGTACATGGGCCCTGATTGAAGAAAGGAGGCAAATAAAGGAATTGGGAATTGCTGATCCCAATAACAAGTTGAAGTACAGAGAACTGCACAAGAGAGTAAAGAATGCATGCAGAAGAGACAAAAACACACAAATTAATTCTATATGTACAGAAATCGAAAAGCATGCCACAAATTGTCATACCAAAGATCTGTTCAAGAAGGTTAAAGTTTTGACTAACAACTTCAAACCAAAAACTTGGCTTGTCGAGGATGAGGACGGAACCTTAATATCTGAACACGACAAAGTCCTAGAGAGGTGGAGGAAATACAGTCAAAATCTTTATAAGAACAATGACCAACAACCCAACAACAGAGTGGACGCATCTTATGATAGAGAACCAGATATTATGTTAGAAGAGATAGAAACTGCAATTCATAGACTGAAGAACAAGGCAGTAGGTGGCGATGGTATCCCGGCTGAACTCATCAAGAACATGGGCAAAGAAGGTACACACATGTTACACCTTATATGCCAGAAAATATGGAGAACTGGACAATGGCCAGACGATTGGACAGAAACCTTGGTTATCCCTCTACACAAAAAAGGATCCACAAGCAAATGCGAAAACTACCGTACCATATCGCTACTCTCTCACGCAAGCAAAATCATGCTGGACATATTGAATAAGAGATTAGCAGCTTATATTGACTGGCAAATAGCACCAGAACAGGCCGGTTTTGTACCGGGGAAAGGTGCCAGAGAACAAATTCTTAACATGAGGCAACTTATTGAAAAATGCAGAGAATTCAACTTGCCAAAAGTACTCTGCTTTATAGACTACGCCAAAGCATTTGACTGCGTGAAATGGAACGACTTGATCCGAGTTCTTTTGGAGATGGGTGTACCTGCACATCTGGCTTCTCTTATACAAAATTTATACGTAGAGGGATCATCCAGGATCCGCATGGAAGACACGCTATCTGCACCATTCAGGACTGAACAGGGTGTGCGCCAGGGCTGCATCCTCTCTCCCAAACTCTTTAATATATATGGAGAATATATAATGAGGAAAGCGCTGGAGGACTGGCAAGGTGGCGTTGCGATTGGAGGTCGTCGAATTAGTAACCTGAGGTTTGCTGATGATAGCATCACTGGTAGCATCCGATGTATTCGAGATGATGGAATTGTTTCGCCATGTAGAAGAAGAGAGCTTAAAACTTGGGCTACGTATCAACCGCAGCAAAACCAAGGTTATGTTAATCGACCGACAGGGAGTGCTTGATGAGTCAGTGCAACTCAGAGACCTAGAAGTCATAAAAGTGTTTGTTTACCTAGACTCGCTTATAAATGACAGTGGTACATGCGAAAAAAAAATACGCAGAAGAATCCAGATGGCTAAAGGTGCCATGACAAACTTGGACAAGATATGGAAAAATAGAAACATAAGTTTACCTACGAAGATCAGACTGGTAAAGTCACTAGTATTTTCCATATTCTTGTATGCAGCCGAAACCTGGACAATCAAATCTCGAGAACGTGCTAGAATAGATGCCTTCGAAATGTGGTGCTGGAGGCGTCTGCTGCGCATACCGTGGACAGCACATAGAACAAATTCGTCCGTTCTCGAAGAACTGAATATAAAGGAACGGTTGTCCACCATATGCATGCGCCGTGTCCTGCAGTACTTTGGGCACATCGCACGGAGAGGACCAGACAACCTGGAGAGACTTGTTTTGACTGGAAGTGTGGAGGGCAATAGAGCTAGGGGGCGCGCACCAATGAGATGGAGTGAGCAGGTGAAGGGGGCTACGGGGGGGACCTTGCATGAGGCGCTGCGAAGATTGGAAGATCGAAATCGCTGGAAGCATTTTGTGCACACCTATACAAATGATGGTCACGATCCTCAGCACTGAGGGACCGACAACAAAGAAGATGTTTAACATTTCACGGTCAAATAGTATAATGTATTTGCCATTTGGGAAAATATAGAAAAAGAAAGAAACAGAACTATTATTTGTCGTATATGTATATTCCTTCACAGTATATTCCCTAAGTAGTGTAGCCAGTTGACTAACTGCATATTTTCTTCAGACATCAGGATGGGTGGAATATCTTATCGCTGAATTAAAGATGTTAAACATCTATTGTGTATTCTTAATGTTTTCTAAAAACTGAAAATTAAATTAAAATCATCTAGGCAAGTAACACAACAAGGCATGTAACAGTTTTATAATAATATCAAAACATATTATCGACATGAAAATAATGTCACCTCTTCCCACGACATTCCCTGCGCTCTGAAATAATATTTTTATTTATTTATTTTACTTAAACATTTCGTAAACTGAGTAAGTAAATTATTCATTATGACAATTATAAATCGAGATCAATAGAGCGAACAAGTCCTTTTTCTATGACAGGATGTTTGGTGTCGCAGGATTCGTCACTTGGAACCGACTCCCCGAAGACCTTCGTAAAAACCAATCAATTACAACGTTAAGGAGCAAATTGAAGAGATCGCTCTTCCAACATAGTTTCCCGCGCCCTTGATATGGATGCTCCATTAAACGGTAAACTGAATAAATCATACGACATACATAATATATACATATACGTAATACCTATATTATTATTAGATAACATTAAAGTGTCGTTTACGTGTAATACCTAGGTATATTATTATTGGACAACATTACTTAAAGTGTTTTTCTCCTTTATTTTTACTCCTGCCAAGTTCTTTATTTCTTCTCTCAGTTAGAGGTTTTTTTAGCGTTCTTCTCCCAGTTCATCAATAGCTCGCTGTATATAACAGTTAAAGAGGGCTGGCGACATTGAATATCCCTGTCTTACACCTTGTTTGACCCTTACTTCTGCGCAGCTCTCAGCCATTTCGTTCGTGTATAGACTCCAGATCTCTTCTATCTTTATAACTCATTCCCTTCATCCCAAATGCCTTTTCAAGATCGATGAATGCTGTGACATATGTGTTTTTATTTATTGTTATTCTCTTTTCTAGAACAAGTTTTAAACTCAAGATTGCATCTCTTATATTAGCATTTTTTTTTTTATATTTTTTATCAAAAATATTACAAGTCCTGTTAAGTCTTTTATAAGACTTGTCAACAGGTTCTTTTTTATATATCCATTGTTATAATATAATACAACATCTCTATAAAATCTATACATATAATACTGCATTATGTGAAACACATCTCTAATAAATTTATAATATTGATTACATTGTGTGTTAGGTTTGACAATTTAAAATACCTATACAATATTATGGATTGTATTTATAATATTGAATTTAAGATTTTGTTATATATTCCCAGCCAATAGTAAATGCGATTTATGGCATTTTGCACAAGGGATCGACATTGTGTTATGGGTGGTCATTTGGGTCCTTGCAAAAGGGCAAGGTTTTTATATTGATAATAATCAGTACCATTGTATTCTGTGGAACAAACCCTCTAAAAATATAATTATTTAACTGGGCAGATGCTTGTGCACACCCTTAGTTTTGTAGTGTCATCAATTTACATCTATTGTTATTGCGTTACGATGTCGAATATTAAAATTATCTTATTTTGACTACATGCATTGGAATGCAATAATCTAATATTTGATATTGAGGGGAATATTACAGATTCATCAATGTTAGGAATCTATAGGTAGATTCCATATTGTACTTTAGTACTTAATTTAGAATTTATTGCCTAAATCACCCCTATTTTCTATATATACCTTGAGGGGAATATTACAGATTCATACTATACTATACTATACCCTCACGCCATGTCCCAAGTGGGGTAGGCAGAGAGAACGGAACGCCAAACAGGTTAGGAATCTATATGTAGATTCCATATTGTACTTTAGTACCTACTTAATTTAGAATTTATTGCCTAAATCACCCCTATTTTCTATATATATCTTACACACAATATGAAACCACACATACTTATTTTGATAGCCTTAGACGCCGGACCCTTGTCTGTCGTCATAGCATAGAATAACCTACCTTGTACCACCTACCTTTGTAAAATTATACTTGTCTTCTTTAATTTAATTAAAATAATAAAACATCTTGTTTAATTATCCACCAGTGTTGAGCTCGTAACAAAGTGGTGGCAGCGATAAGGGATTATTAATCTCCAAGTCGTAAAATTATCGTGTAGTGTCTACAAATCACGCTTCAATTAATTAATTAAAATCTCCAATCGCGCTTAGTAACATCATCAGTCAACCAAAGTCACCTTCCAATCAAGCAACAACATCGCATTGAAGAAAAGGACGCAGCTACACCACAACACACGAGGAGAAGAGCATTCCAGGTGACACCAGGAAGAAACAGGCAAGCATATAAGCTTTATTCTTGTGATAAAATTGAAACCAGTAAAGCACGACGTAGATTGCACACTACACATAATTGACTGAGAGAAAGAATCCACAACACAACGAGATCAATACCTCTAAGGAGACGTCTGAGGAGGCGCATATCTTGGAAAACTAGGACTCAACACCAAAGGGGAAGTCAGCGTGTAAGTTCCAGTGCGGCAGAGTCTTTCGACCAGACCGGGAACCTCTACTTGGAGCAGACCACGGATAGGACCAACGCCAGAAGGACCGTCATCCTTTTTCCTGTCGTCTTGGTTTCCGTGACCCCCCTGACTTCTACCGAACATCGCAGGAACCCAGGACTTGCCTGATCAACAAGCCTGTTCCCGCAACATGAAGACAAAGTGTTTTTTGAGCAGAGATGTGACGTATTTGAAATAAAAGTATTTAAAATACAAATACAAATTACAAAATACGTATTTGTATTTTGTATTTCAAATACCTTTTTGTCAGAAGTATTTTGTATTTAATTTGAAATACTTTTTTTGAGTATTTTGTATTTTACACAAAATACTTTTACAAAATACCTTTTTATTTGTTTGAAACCAAATTCAGCCATTAATTGATATGCACGTACGCAAGCTTTTTTTGTCAATTTGTTGAATTACAAATACAACGTTTCCATAAGAGTACTCCATATTTGAGATGTACACACATAAAAATGATGATTGAACTAATTATGCATGACGCCGTTTAATGATCCATGACCATTTCAAGGGCGCTGTAATTTCTCCTGAAAGGTAGCGTTTTCAATATTGTCTGCAGGCAATCTGTTTCAGGCAGTTGACGCTGCGAAACTGTTTCTTTTTTCTGCAAATTTAATAGTATTTGCCCTTTTGAGTTCAACGAGTTTAAGAAGCTCGCCATCGCCACACATTTTCGTCAGCGGAACAGCTCAGTGGGTGGTGTACTGCCTTGTTGACAGTGAGACACAGTTTAAACACCACTATCTCTGGGACTCTCAGTTAGTGTAGTAGACTTCTTAGTATTGAAGTTATGTGGTAGATCTTATTCTCTCTGTAAATGATCCGGAGGCAACATTAAAAACCATCTGAAGACGATAAGGAAGGGTCTGGAGCAGTCCTGTATATAATATGATGTTACAGTAATCCATACGATTTCAGATTTGGAGTATCCATTCTGATTTATTTTACAGCCCAAGTTAGGAATTCTTTTACCTGCTTGATACTTAATCCATTTATGACAATTTTCGGAGTCGTCTCATCTCTTCTAACAACAACTGTACATTTTGTCATGTCTTAATTAATTTTTATGTTGTATTTTGACAGTTCTTCCTAAGACTTGATTCAACTCATCCTCATTGTCTGCAAGCAATGCTATATCGAATCATGTCAACCCTTTTTCCATTTATGTATACTTTTGTCCAGTTATTCATTCACCAATGGCTTAAATATTGAAAACCTTTGTCTTAAACCTTGTTCGACTATTTGTAAAAAGTATTTTAAAAAGGTATTTTAAAAAAGTATTTTGAAAATACGTATTTTGTATTTTGTATTTCAATACCATTTTGAAAAAGTATTTAGTATTTTGTATTTGAAATACAAAAATTCAAAAGTATTTGTATTTTGTATTTAAATACTTTTTTGAAAGTATTTTGCACATCTCTGTTTTTGAGGTAGGTGGATACACATTGGTTAAATTTTGTGCATACACCTTGGATATTATCAATTAATTTCAATCTTGGATATAATTTTAATTTAATTTTGGATATAATTGTGAACATTCCCTTTCAATTTTTTTTCTCAATTGTAAATTTAATTTTATAATTTAATACATCAAAAATATTAACTCAAGTATTATTTCTTTGAAGGATAATTATTATCTTGATATTTAATTTCTTAAATTGATAAGTACCCTATCAATAGTAAATTTTCAATAATGCATTTATTTAAACCTTATTAAATTGCATTTATTAAACTCATTTAAACTGTTTTGTTTACAATTGTATTTTGATATGCATTTATTGAAACCTTATAAAATTGAATTTATTAAACTCATTTAATTGTTTTTTATTTAAAATACTTGAACTGCTTTAAATAATAATTGTATTTTGATATTGCACATGTATTTTATATTACATAATTAGGGTTGTTCATTTTTAAATAATTGCTCGTATTCGAATATGTACTTATTTATAATTGATTTTGCTATTGCAACTTGAATACGTGATTTATTTCTGTAAAGTCATGCATAATATAACTGATTGCATTCTTCTTAATGAAAACATATATTTTATTCTTTGAGTTTAATCTCAAAAATTGATATCATTTTATTGAGTTTTGATTTATACTAATATTATGCATAATAGTTCTACTAGATGTTTTCATAAGACCTTTGTCTATTATTTCTAGTAGAAATTTCGTAAACAAATAATTAAAATAATAAAACTTAATAAAGTTTTCGGGTATCCCTGTGTTAGTAGCAAATCTATAAAATAATATTACTACTACACTAGTTGGGTATAAATTCCCATATTTAATACTTTTGTCGGTATCAGGCCTGCGAAATACTTGCAGAATCCTGTGTTGTGCAAATTGACGGGTATCAATTCCCTGTGTTAATAGTAATTCTATAAATTAAAATTACTACTACACTAGTTGGGTATAAATTCCCATATTTAATACTTTTTGTCGGTATCAGGTCTGTAAAATACTTGATTAAAAATCCTGTGCTGTGCAAATTGACGGGTATAAATTCCCTGTGCAAGTTTTAGGTATGTAAAATACTTGTTAAAAATCCTATACTGCACTAGTTGGGTATAGATTCCCTTATTTTTATATTGGTATCAAGAAAAATATACTTGAACCAATCCCGGGTTATATTTTATTAAATGTACGTACATGCTTTTTATGATTGGTAGATAGATCTCTGTAAAATACTTTACCAATACGACTGGTATTGATTCTGTAAAATACTTGATATACTCAGTCATCAGGTATAAATTCCTGGATGTATAGTTAGATTATTAAATAGGATAATTAATTGATATATTTTATTACTAAAGATTTCAAAAAACAATTAATATTAAATTTGTATCTTATAATTAATCGATAAAAAAAATATTACTATAAATAAATGCAATCGCGAAATAATAGGGTGTATATTCCCGTAATTGAATAAAAAAAAAGAGGGTAATTGAATACCTAATAACTTTATTATATTGTATGATCGATTAATTATTAAGACGAACTTATCGCTAAATTTCATCGTGATACGAATATCTGTATCTGTACTTCTCTCTGATAAATTATACTTATCGATTCTGTTGTCTCGCCAATTTTTGAATTCTAACTATATCTATTAATTTCGTGTAACAAATAAAATTAAAATATTGTAATTGCCAAAATGAGTAATCCAAT
This sequence comes from Athripsodes cinereus, assembly GCA_947579605.1. Lineage (NCBI taxonomy): Eukaryota > Metazoa > Arthropoda > Insecta > Trichoptera > Leptoceridae > Athripsodes > Athripsodes cinereus. The sequence continues at coordinate 667,454 of OX388319.1, forward strand.
ATTTGAGAGTATGTCGGATGATAAAGATTGCGATCATTCGGACTCCGAAATGGTTACACCAGGGAAAGAGGTTACTTATAGCCTATCGACACTATTTAGGTGGATAGATAGGGTTCGTCGGTAGCCTGGAGGTAGAGTCTCGGCCTTCAGAACAAGGGGTCCGTGGTTCGATCCCAGGTGCCGGCAAACTCCCCTTTCACGGCACAAGCTTTTAGCTTAGTGTGAAAGGTGTATGAGGTTGTATTTGGGTTTATAACAAAATCCAGATACATCTTTTAAAAAAAAAAAAAAAAAAAAAAAAAAAAAAAAAAAAAAAAAAAAAAAAAAAAAGATACATATGACGGGTCGCGTATTAAACTCAATGAGTTCATTACCAATACTGATGCAGCATTCCAACTTGCATCAGAAGAACAATACCCTGTCTTATTGGCATACGCCAGAAAACAGCTCACGGGAAGAGCAAAGGTTATGGTCTCTATAAAGGTAACACCAACCTGGGAAAGTCTGAAAGAAATCCTGAAGGATTATTTTTCACCAGTGCGTTCTCTAGACGAGTTAATTCTCGAAGCACAAACTATGAAACAATTGCCAAGCGAAACTATAACCGAATTTACTCTGCGATTAGATATGTTGGATAATTTATTAGTTAATGCAATTAACTACGAGTGCAATTACCCAGCAGGTAGAACCGGCATGCTAATGATGAAAGACAATATATGTCTTCGTGCATTCGTTAGTGGTGTTTCGTCACAATTCAGGCAAATGCTTACAATTCGAGAACCAAAAACATATTTAGAGGCGTCTGTTTTCTGCCAAAGAGTAGAAAATGAATCAAAAATTCAAAATGATAGGGAAAATTTGCAGAAGAAAACTGTAAATTGCGCATTTTGCAAGCGGACAGGACATTCGCAAACAAATTGCTATAAAAAACTGAATGAATCAACAAACGAAAAAAATAATGAAAATTCTTTTAATAATTCTACCAATGCACGAAAGGTTATGTTTACCAAACAAACCAAGGGAAAAAATGTAAACAATTCTAAACTTTTCTGCAAATGGTGTAAAAGGGAAAATCATACGGTTGATAATTGTTTTAAACTTACACACAATATGAAACCACACATACTTATTTTGATAGCCTTAGACGCCGGACCCTTGTCTGTCGTCATAGCATAGAATAACCTACCTTGTACCACCTACCTTTGTAAAATTATACTTGTCTTCTTTAATTTAATTAAAATAATAAAACATCATCTTGTTTTAATTATCCACCAGTGTTGAGCTCGTAACACCATATACAAATATAATTCAATGTTTTGATATTTTACAAAGGTTACAAAATCATTTTTACATATAAATTATTATTCTAATATATTATCTTCATTCCTTACTTTAAAATATATACATAATATTCCTGACTATAATATGATACTCATTATTATAACTAGAATACTACAATACTAATATGCTAACATGTCTGAGACTTTACTAGGTAGGTACTATAGGTAGGTACTATTAAACATGCTTATTTATCAACTTATACTTAATAAAAATACAGTGTAGTGTTTAAAAATCAACAATTTAACTTAAAAAAACGAAATAAACTGTGGTCTTAATTGCAATTATTCTTGTAATAAAACTTTTAAAACTCTTGTTCCTTACAAATCAATCAACTCCCTAATTTATTTTATTTTGTATGACAATATTAAATTTTATAAAGCATTTATGATATCAATATTATTTACAGTCCATTGTTTCATAAGAATCTTTAACTTACCTAGTCTATGGGTATTTTTAATATTTTTTGGTAGCATATTTATTATTTTGGGTATTATAAAATATAGTCTCGGGTTCTCATACCGTATTTATTATTTACTTTTGGAATTACCAATCCTTCATTATGTGTGTATCTAGTATTATAATTGTGTATTAACTTATTTCTGTATCTATTGTCCAAAATGTAAGGCAATAAAAATTTGTTTAAAAATATTCCTTTTGAAGTCATTAAGTTATTAGCCCTATATGTATCGTTGGCATTGAAATGACTACCTGGAATAGATTTGTAATTAGTTACTATTTTAATAAGTATGTTTTGAAAACTTTGTATTTTATTTAAATTAGTTTTTGTTGTATTTCCCCAGACAGAAATTCCATATCGTATTAAAGACTCTGCCAACGATAAATAAATGGTTTTTGTTATACGATTAGGTACAAAATATTTTACTTTATGAAGGCGACCAGCAACTGATCTTAACCTATTACATAGTTTACTTATATGTTCGTCCCATTTAAAATTATTATCAATTATTACACCTAAATACTTATATGTTGTTACCTGATCAATATTTTTACAATTACAATTACATTGAATGTTATTGTGAATGCAGTTATAATCATGTGAAATTATGTAGGGTTTAGTTAACGTAATAGTATGGGGAGTTTTTATATGTATCATTTTAGTTTTTTTAGCATTTATTATTAGGCCATAATCATGTGACCATTTAATCAAGTTATTGTAATCATCTTGAAGTAATTTACACGCCACATCAATATTTTCATGCGTCATTACTAGTGCAGTATCGTCAGCATAAATAAAATGCTGAGCATTTTTAAAAAGATTTTTAAGCATGGAAACATAAATTAAATATAATACTGGTCCTCAAATTGATCCTTGCGGCACACCCGGTTTTATGTATTCTATATCACTAAATGTATTGTTTATTTTAACTATGCATCTGCGATCACTTAAATAATTTTTGAAAAACAGCAATAATTTACCAGTAATCCCAATTAATTCTAGATACTCTAATAATTTTTCGTGATCGATGGTATCAAAGGCCTTAGAATAGTCTATAAAAATAACAAGAACATGTTTTCTTTTGTCCAGTGCGTCATTCACTAGATTTCCAAAATCTTGTAGAAGTGTCTCGGTTCCCTTATTTTCTTGATATCCGTATTGCGATGGATCCACAATGTTATTTTTTTCTATGTATTTTTTTAATTGGTTACACACATATTTTTCCAGAATTTTTTCAATAGCTGGTAAAATGCTTATTGGTCTATAATTATTCAAGTCATAGTGTTGTCCACCCTTATAGATTGGTCTTAATATTGCGGTTTTTAGTTCTTGAGGTATGTATCCTTCTTCTATGATTTTGTTGATGAGATGAGTAATAATGGGAGCAATTTTCTCAACATTTTTTTTCAAATCATGCATCCTAATGTTGTCTCTACCCGGTGATTTAGAGTTTTTCATGTTTTTAATAATGTTTATCATATCGCTGTTGTTTGCAGATCGAAGGAACATAGAGGTATTTTCAGTTACATTAATAAGATCAATATGATGCATCGTTTTATGATTACATATGTGAAGAGTTTTGTACACTTTATCAGAAAAATTATCATTAAATTTCTCCAGTATTGTGTCTAATTGATTGTTTTTTAAAAGATATTTTTGTACAACTTCATCACAACTATTTTTAGTTTTTCTTCCTAAGATAATATTTATTTTATTCCATGTTTTTTTGATGTCACCAAAGCAGCTATTAAATTTATCTTTATAAAAGTTTGTTTTCGCATTTAATATAAGTTTATTAAGCTCATTTCTAAATCTTTTATATTCTATTTCATATGTTTGATTAGAGGGGGTATTTTTCCATTTTTTAAATAATACATCCCTTTTTTTAATCTCTTTTAAAAGATCATCTGTCATCCATAAGTTCATTGAACATGGTCTCTTTTTAACTGGTTTCTTTTCTGTAATTTTGCATTTGGCATAAATTTCTTTAAAGGTTTCTTTTATCCTATTATATAATGCATTTACTGAGTTCTCAGCTAACATACTATTCCAATCAACTTCTTGAATTAGACGAGAGCATTTATTTTCAGAAATCACATGATTGTCATTAACCTCTACGTCATGTAGCTGATTTTTAGATTTTTTAGTTTCAAAAGTTACCTTAATTGCAACCATATAGTGATCTGCTATTGCACATTCACTAACACAAGTAATTAAATTATCACTCGAGTATATTTTTTTACCAACCCTCCTTACGAAAATATGATCAATACATGATATTGTTTTTCTTCCAGCTACCATCACTTCTCTCGTGACGTCATTAATACATTTCACAAACTGATTGTTGATAAGCATAATTTCATAATTCATCACAATATTCTCCTGGTCAGATAATAAGTTAATATTTATGTCTCCCATTATCAATACATTCTCATTGTCTTTCATATTACTAGTCAATATATCATTTAATTCATTTATATAATGATTTTTATTTAAATTAGGAGGTCTATAAATAGCCAATAAATAGAAGTGGAAATCATCAACACTGTTATCTTACCACACACCATTTCACTATATTCACTATTACACTCAATTTGTTCAAATTCAATAATAGATTTAATAAACACCATTACACCCCCACCTTGTCTATTTGTTCTGCAGAAACAATAAGATTCAAATCCTTCTATTTTATATAGATCTTTACTAAAATAATCTGTTGATGTTTCAGCCAATACGAGCAAATCTATATTATCTATATAGTCTTTCATCTGTATAATTAAATGATCCCTATATTTGTTAATTGATCTTATATTAATATGCACAGCTGTAATATCTCCATGTTTACATGGGTTCAGTTGAGAGATCCAGTCTTGTAAATTTTCTTCTCTCGTGTATAATACTTCATGATCTAACTCGATTATTTACGAATTATGCCATTATGTCATCAGCCATCAGTAGGCATATTGAGTAGGTGGCTATATCTTGCTGATTTGCATGCAAATTGCATTTTTCACATTAAACAGATGTTATGTACATATCATAACGATTCTAGTAATTAGTATATTATGTAGGTACTCTCTAAAAATACCAAACCTTAATTAAGCTAATTTCATTTGAGGAATGTATCTTATAATATTAATAACTTGCACATGCTTGCACAGTTTCCAATTGGATATAACTCTCATTATAAATCAATAATTGTTTTATTATTACATATGTACACATAGGTATCAATAATGATTTAAGAATGATAAGAATGTTAAATTTACTTGTACATCATGTTTCATAATAGGATGTAAGTTGTCATTATAAACCAATTTTTTAGTATATAAGTAAATTCTCTCAGAGAAGCATTACTATCTTTACTGGTGTATCACAGTCTTGTACTTGATAATTGTTATAATATTGACCTATTTTATTCTACGTATTTAACCACATATTGGTTAAACTGTACCAAAATTGTATTATTCATTGTATATAGTGATTATAATCTTCTTCTTTCTTGCTTTAAGGCAAAGCACCCGACTTCAGTGGCGTAGCTAGGGGGGGGGGCAGGGGGGGACATATGTCCCCGGGCGCCATATTAGGGGGCGCCAAAATGAGTATTAAAACTATTTTTTTAATTTTATTTTGATGTAAACTAATGTATCCCAAATACGTTTGCAAGATTAAATTTTGGAGCTCCATAAATATCTTCATTACAAACCAGTTTTAGCGCCCCCATTGAGCATTAAGGGGCGCCATTCTACTAATAAACAAAATGACACATCCTCAATGCAAGATTGCTGATGGCGTTTTTTTTTAACAAAGATCAGTTCGGGTTCAAATATTATTCTTCATAATGCTTCATGCTTCGAAAACGAACCATATAAACCGTAAAATTTCAATAATTTCTTGGGGACTCCGAGAAGGGGCGCAGAATTTGTACCCGGGCGCAGATGACCCTAGCTACGCCACTGCCCGACTTCGAGTGATTTATCTCATTACACTATAAACATAATTTTATTGCAATTGTGTTTGCACTTCAAACTGTCCTGACGACTCCATAACACAGGGTGTCGATAAAAAAGAGAATAAAATAATACTCGTTCGTTAGGTAAATGTGGACACAACTACATATTATTTACATAGGTAGTATTTAAAAATGTAATATTTAACAAGATGCTGCAAGCCAAGCGTGCATACCGCGGCATTGCTGTTGCTGGTTGTTGATAAGTTAACTTCATGGCGGTCAGTGCAATTTTTGACGCGGTGTGGGGTTGACGTGCGTTTTACTCTATTTTATCGCTCTGCGTGTTTTTGTTATTATTTCATCTTACTCCGGGCGGAAGTGTTAAAACAAAACAACGAAGATTGTGAAGTTATTATTATTTTTGTGCACAATTTTTATTTGAAATAATATGAGTTAGTGTTTAGACAAAGGATTAACTACGTAAAACTACAATAAAGTAAGTTGACACTCTTTTTTGTGGGTGTTTCGCCCAACAGGACGTTTTTTTATGTTAATAATATTATGTCCAAGATTAGTAGTTGTTTTTTGACAAGGTTATATTTTTATTTAGTTGTCTTGTCTGATTGTCTGCTATACATAATATTACATATCCGCATAATACTGTATGTAAATAATTTGGTAAATAAATTATTATTGGTGAACAGCTTTTGTCTCGTGATTTTTAATTATGATGTGTATTTATAACATGATAACATCCCTATATTTATATTCATAATATAAACATGTGTCTGGGATCTGATAAATTTACCTATGTATGTAGGCCAGATGATTTATTCGGCACTGTTGGAGCATCCTTCTCAAGGGCGCGAGAAACTATGTTGGAATAGCGATGTTTTCAATTTGCTCCTGAACGTTGTTGATGATTTTATATAATGTTTAATGATAGTGACATAATCCATTGGATTGATCTACGAGTTTCGATTTTTTTCTCCATTCTTCCCTATTTTCTGTCAGTTTCTTAAATTCTACGAATTTGCCACAGTTCATGTCCTTCACTTGATCCTTATGGGTGTATCTTTGTCGGCCTCTACCATTTCTGCCTTCAGTCTTGCCCTCCGCGATGCTGATGAGCAGGCCTGGGTGCCTGATGTGTCCAATCCGGTTTGCTCGTCTTTGGCCGATTTTTTTTCAGGAGTTGCCTTCTTTCGCCTACCCTGATTAACACCTTTTCGTTTTCGACATTTTGGATGGATCTTCCACCCGCTTTCACTCTTGCTGATGATCCACGTCTCGCTACCATAATATATAGCAGATTATTGATTTATGTAGATACGTTATTAATTTGTTTTATTTTGATGTTAACCGATTGTTATACAAATAATTATTACATATGTCTACGGTCTACCTATACTTAATTGAAAAAAAAACATTCGCCATGAATTCGATAACAAAAATAATATAAAGAAAAAATTCTTTATGTCGGGATCAAACCACATTATGTTGAATTATGGTCAAAGTATTTTGTTATTATGTTGAATTATTTGTTTATTTCGCGTCGTTTTACAATCCAAATTGATAAATACAAATTATCCATATTATTATTATTATGTGGACTAAAACGTTGGATGCAAAATTCCCGCAGCTGTTAACTCGAAGCAGAGGAAGACCCGAAGACGATACAAAAATCCAGGTGGTCACCGGATTAATGCAAAGTAAACAAACAATACTTTATGGTTCCGAATTTAGGAAAGTTTTTAACTGGAAATGAAACAATAAGGTGCGCTTGGTAAAACTATATTTGATGCAATTGCAAACAATAGAAAGCATAAACAATTTTTAAAGGCGTGTTTTGAAAATGGTTCCAATTGGGGTTTTTTCTTCAACAGGCGGTAGACACAGTATTTTACAACCTTATTTTATAATCCTTGACAAAAGAACACGGCAAATAAAACTTTACAATTATTATGTTTGTTATTATTTGTCGTTTTAAAAACATACAATAAGTTCGTCTTTCGGTTTTTTTTATTGATATTAGGTATAAACAGACGTATTATTTTTTGTCTTTTATCTTTCTTGTTTATCCCAAAGTTAATTAATAAAAGCGGTTATTTACAATCACATTATTATAAAATAAAACTGCGTTTCTTTAAGAATGTTTCCGATTATTTCTGAGAAGGTTGGTCAGATGCTGAATAGGTATCTATCTATCTATCTATCTATACCCTCACGCCGTGTCCCAGGTGGGGTAGGCAGAGAGAACGGAACGCCATGTCGCTCTATCCTTACATACTTCTTTCGCTTCCTCTACATTCATCCAGTTTCTCATACATGCACGCCGATTCCTCTTACTTAACACGCGACCGTCCTTGAGAATTTGATCCACGTGGTTAAGCCACGTAGTTCTTGGACGTCCGCGCTTTCTCACACCCTCTCTTTCAGATAAATACACCCTCTTCGTCAATCTTACACCATCCATTCGCTCCACATGGCCAAACCATCTCAATTTATTCACACGCATTCTATCAATAACACTCTTCTTGCATCCACTCATTCTTCTAATATCCTCATTTCTTACTCTATCACGCAATGTTTTACCTACCATTCTTCTCAGTGATCCATCTCAGTGATCAGCTGAATAGGTACCTAGGCATAAAATGAATTTACAAACAGTAAGATTAACTACGAAATCCAATCTCGCGCTTCACGATAGAATCCATCTCAAGGGCGTAGGAAACTTTGTAAGAAGAGCCATATCTTCTTGTGATTTATGTATCCAATGGAATAATAATAATATCTATCTACATTTATTTATTTATCCATTCTTCACTGTATATTGATTACAAAATAATAATATATAGGTACTTACTGTAGTAGGAATTTTAAAATACGTGGATAAAATTATCATAAAATCTTTAATAGAAGTAAAGGAAAACGACAAACTCTTAAGACAGCTGAAATCTAATTAATTAAAAATATCTTTATTTCTCAGATATTTCAGGAGTCCAAGGACTCCTATTAAATTAATTAAAACGGCGTTTTTGTTTTAACGCAAATTTTACTACATTTTTATTAATAGGTATGGCTAAAGTAACATCACCGATTTATAAAGCAAAATGAAAGCCGTTCTTATCACCAGCGCCCTTCATTTTGTTCAAATGGCTGACGATATTTTGGAGTCCTGGCGATATGCCAAATGTGAACACCACTTTATGGATATGGACAATCGAATGGTGTACAAGTATTATTGAGGCGCCGCACCGCATATTGTATAATAACTTAATAAACATTATTACCGCCCAGAGGGGACATTGAAGAGAGAAGTAGTATAAAAGATTCCCACGACGGCGGTTTTCGCCGGTCGGTCCTTCAGGCCTCCCCAATGGCCCGCCCGTGAGGACAATTTTGGTTTGAATGTGCGGATAAGTAGGAGCTAACGACTCCTGAGGTATCCGGGTGTGTGGTGGATCTTTCTTCAATGAGGCGCCGCACCGCGCCTCGATATTCTTATAAGTATTAAAATAATCTGAATTATGTACAAACAATAATTTTGTCAATCATTTTACATATTATCTTGTTTCCGCTCCTAGCTTCTTATCTTATTTACACTTTTATTCCTTTATTTGTATAATTTGTAATATCTAGGTACATAATATAAAATATATCAAATAGTACACAAATATTGTTCATTGTCAATTTCTTCTAACTGACACAAATGCATTTTTAAATAGCTTTTGCCTTTCATTGTGTCGGTGTCTAGGCAGTAGAATTCCATAATGATAGGTATTAAACATCAATAGTGGAATAACTATATATCGTGTTTCATTTAAAAAAATAAAAACAAATGATTCAATAAGTCTTGTAGAAGAATGACGTCTCTCTCATATAGAACATAATTATTATCGGGAACGGTGATCTCATCATTACGCTATCAAAGCGAAACAAAGATGATCACACAAATCCCAAAAGTAAACATTATCAAGGAACGCATACTATTCCTTTTAAGGTAAAATAACACCATTTCATTACCATATAAGGGCGCGACAATTCACTACAATGATCGCTCTTTCTATGGACACTCCCTGTAAGCTTATCGGCATATTTCATGAAACAGTGTTTAAACCTCCTGAATGATCCTCACTTCAGTCCGTCAATAGTAGTATAGTTGTCTGTACATCTATCTTGTAATAATAAGTTGTGTCGAACAGTAATATAAATCAATATACTCATCTGCGTTTGGTTTTCAACTCCTGATCACCTCAACGATACCAAAATATCCATTATGTAATGAGTTACAATCCATTGGATTTGTCTGCAACGAGTTTGGATTTTCTTCTCCATTCCTCCCTATTCTCAGCCAGTCTTTTCAACTCTACGTATGAGCCACAGTTCATGTCCCTCTTCAGCTGGTCCATATACGCGTCTCTTGGTCGGCCTCTGCCATTTGTGCCTTCGGACCTACCTTCCGCGTATCCATTATTATTATTATAATAGAAGTTTTTTTCATTTCATTTAGTTTTCGCAATGGGCAGATCTACAGATTTTATTTATTTTTTTATTTATTTATTCATTTATAAAATTATAAAAGTTAAAATTTCTTTTATAATTTATTTACACGTTAATTTCATCTTAATTCTATCATTATCTAGTTATATACATTACAATCATACTTAAATTACTTAACATTGTACAAGTAAAACATAAATCGATTTCTTTTTTTAACTTAAAAACTTTTTCTTTTTATATACTACCTACATATTATTTGAACTTAATTATATAAATATTCAACTACTTGTACACATTTTATTCTTAAATTACTAACATTCATATACTTTCAAATTTAAAATTTTTGTTTCACATATTGCATGCATTTCTTCCGAAAAGAGGAAAGACTTTGAGCTTCTTTTAGGTTTGCAGGAAGATCGTTGTATAGTCTAATACCTTTATAGAATAAACTATTCGATGTTCCTGTTAACCTTGTTTTTGGTATTTTAAAGTCATTTCCTCTTCTCGTAGGGTACCTATGATGTTCATAATTGTGAGTCAAATTCTGTCCTAGGTAGCTTGGCAGCATACCTTTTACTATTTTGAATATAAAAATAAGAGTATTCAAGTATACTCTTTGTTTAGCCGTCATGAAGTTTAGTTTTTCCAACATTATTTTAATTTTAGCATATTTATTATACCCTAAAATTCCCCTCATTGCTCTATTTAAAATTTTTTGCATGTGATTAAAATGCGCTTCATTATTTAAAAACAATAGTGTGGAACAATAATTTACATGGGGCAGTATAATAGAATTAACAACTAATTTTCTTGTACTTATATCTAATTTTTTTCTAATTCTCAGGAAGAAACCCGTTTTTTTACTAAGTTTTTTCATAATATGTTCCACGTTTGATTTAAAATTCAACTTACTGTCTATAATCACACCTAGATATTTCATTTCTTTTACAATGTCTATTTTTTCCCCCTGAATACTTAAGAACAGCGCAGTCTCCTCCACATACTTACCTATTATCATCGCTTTCGTTTTAGATGTATTTAATTTAAGTTTATTTCTATTAAACCATTCTGCTATAACATTAAGTTCACATTGGATTTTATGTAATCCGTCACTAACACTATCACTTATAATATATATTAGAGTATCATCTGCAAAGAGTTTGATTCCACATGTTTTTAAGCACTTCACTATATCGTTTATATATATAATGAAAAGCAATGGGCCTAGGACTGAGCCTTGGGGAACTCCCAGTGCCACCTCTAATTCTTCAGATACCGTGTTTCCAATTTTAGTTTTTTGCGTTCTTGTACTCAAATATTCTGTAAACCATTTTGCTTCATTTCCTTGTATACCATATTTTTTCAATTTGTTTATTAAAAGGGATCGATCTATTGTCTCAAATGCTCGTTTCAAATCCAAAAATACTGCAATCACTATTTTTTTTCTATCTATGTTCTCTTTCCATGTGTTAATTACACTATTGAGAGCTGTTTCACATGAGTGGTTATTTCTAAAACCCGATTGTTCTGGAACAAGAATTTTATTGTTTTCGAAATATGTTTTCAACTGATCTCTCACAATGCATTCCAGGATTTGCTCGTATTTCGGTAGACAATTTATCGGTCTAAACTCGTCAAATATTTTGGCATCTGAAATTTTGGGTATTGGTATGATAGTAGATGTTTTCCAGGATTCGGGAAATATTCCATTTCTCAAGGAGTCGTTAAATAAGTTAACCAAACATTCTCCTGTTACTTCCAACGAATCCTTGATGACCTTGATAGTGATGCCATCGTGTGAAGATTTGTTTTGCATTTTTCCAATAAATTTTCTAAGCAACTCTAAAGTGATTGGCTCAAATGCAAAGGTAGTTGAATGTTGTTTAATATCTGAGCTTGTTTCTTGACTCAGCAGAATGCTATTATGGATGTTTGTCACACTTGATAAAAAAATTTCATTGAATTTTCTTGCAATATTTAATTCATCCTCTTCTACACCATCTGGAAATTCTACTATTCTTATAGTGGGTTTTTCTGTTGTATGTGTAATGTTTTTTATTGCATTCCACATTTTTCTTGGGTCATTTTTGTTTGTCTCTATGGAATTCGTAATATATTTCCTTTTTTCAGATTTCAGTTCTTTATTATATCTATTTCTTACTTGTTTATATTCATGCCAGAAAGCAATATCTTGAGATAATTTAAATGCGTTATACAAATTATCTCGCTTTTTACGCAGTTCTTTTAGACCAAGGGAGAACCATTTACATGATGTACTTCGATAATTATATGTTTTCATTGGCATCAATATGTCGACAGCGTTTCTAAAGTTTAATACAAATTTTTCAGCATTTTTATTAAAATCTTCTTCTTGATACCAGTTCAAAGTTTTTAACTCGTTACATAGTGCTTCCTTGTTATATATATGATTTCATGCTCCGGCAGGTAAACATTTTATTAGTGTATTCAATTGTATTGCTTTTTTATAATGTTAATTAATTTTAAATTTTATAAAAATGATTAAATGGTAACACTGTAAATGTCCAGAAAGGAAGAATTCCTTCAGTGAAGAAGAAAAATAAATGATTCGTTAAACGTCCTGTTTGAGACTTTTAATTTCTGCAGTTCAGCGATGAGTAATGCCACCCATACCAGATGATTTTTTTTGCACAGAGAAGAATTATATTCACCAGGCCCACTGGCCACCACACTAGTGCTGTCGCCATTTTCAGGTGTTTGAGGTTGCATTTCTTCCCCAACCTACGTATTTTTGTCCCTAATTTCCAAACATTTGTTTCGATATACGTGCTTTCGGCCTTTTTCTCAAATCTACGAATTTTAGCTATCGAATATACCACCTTTCTAAATTAATATTTCTCGACCAATCCGAGGAGAACGCAAAATATTCATATTCTTTTAAAATTTTGAAAATTTAGCGCCAAAGGTATATAGAACACAGTCATGTTCACTGTATTACAAACTATTATAGGCAAGATCATTATTAAATTAGCCGTAGCTATTTACAGAAATGGTACAGCTGTTATGCCGTGTTCATATGGATCCATATCGCTTCAAAACATGGATGTAAAGGTTAGTTTGGGTTAGTTGGAAGAAATCGTGCCTCTGCGATAAATTCGCCCTCTGTATATTGATTCTATGATTGTCTTTGTTTTAAATGTATTTTTGTGTGAATTTGCTTGTAATCAATGTACAGTAAAGAATAAATAAATAAATAAAAACCTAACTAGAATGATCTCTCAAGAAAACCTCTACACCACTTAAGCAACCTTATACTCGTGCCATATTGATAAATAAATTACCATAATCGAAAAAATATTCCAAGAAAATAAATATCAGAATAGGATATTTCCCTCTTTGCTCGAAGTATGTCTCCTTATGACCATTCTAGTTAGTATGTCATACTTCTATGAACTAACAAAATAACTGTTAAATTTATATATGATTTATACCTGGCTTGAGGTAGCGATTGTAAAACAATAAAAATAATGCTGTAAAATAAAAATTGAAGAAGGGCCTACTTTCAGACGATTCGATTCTATTTCAATTGTTTTAAATTCTTTGAAAACATTCGCAGATAGATTCTAGTTTTAAAATCTGGTGATCCTTCTTATTTAGCAGGTTCGAGTTGTAGGATGTAGCATACATACATACATACATACCATCACGCCGCTTCCCTCGCGGGGTAGGCAGAAAGGATCGAGCGCCACTTCCTTCTATCCTTGCATACATCTTTCGCTTCCGTCACTGTCATACAATTCCTCATGCATGCTCTCCTGTTCAACGTGCTCAACACGTGACCGTCCTGTAGGATTTGATTTAAATGATCTTGCCATTTAATCCTCGGACGTCCACGTCTCCGAGCACCATTCCTCTCAGCCAAATATATCTTCTTAGTCATTCTGTCCTCATTCATTCTTTCCACGTGCCCAAACCATCTTAACTTATTTACATTCATCCTTGTTATTACACCAACTTTCATTCCACATTCCTTTCGTATATCACTGTTACGCACACGATCTCTCAGACTTTTACCACACATCCTTCTCAACGATCTCATTTCCACTGCATTTATGCCACTTTCATCCTTCTTTAACCATGTCCACGTCTCACTTGCATACATAAGTGTTGGCACTAAGATAGCAGAGTGCACCAACCTTTTAGCTGTGGTAGATATGTTTCTATTTGCAATTATTGGTCGGATTGCACCATTTACCTTATTGCCAGCAACTTTTCTCCTTTCAATATCGCTTTCACACTTCCCATCTCTCGTGAACAAACTACCTAAGTACACACATTCGTCAACTTGCTCTAACACTTCGTTGTCAATCATTGCTGTAGCATTTATTTTCAAACTAAGGATTTTTTGCAGTTGCCAAAATTTCGCTAGTTTTTAAGAAGATATAAGGAACGTTAGCTAAATAAAGCATTAATATGTCAATATTCGGATTTTACAATTTTACTGCATTATTCTTGTTCAGTTCGATCATTTCAAATAAAATTTATACTGCAACAATACTATTATTATTTGATTTTTATAATACAATTTATTTACATCAAATGATCTAGAGTTTGTGTGTTCACATTGTGAAAAGACATTTTAAACATATTTGTTATCAATAAAACACTGTTTTACTTTTCACTATTAATTTATTATTACTCAAGCGCTTTCGTCAAGTTAGCTTGACGAAAGCGCTTGAGTAATAATAAATTAATAGTGAAAAGTAAAACAGTGTTTTATTGATAACAAATATGTTTTTTATTTACATCAATATTTTTTTAGATTTTTTTCCATAAACTCAATATTTGATACTAAGAATCACTATATAAAATGGTTATGATGTCAATATAAGCAGTGTATTCTAGAAATGTCAAAGCATTTATAAACTCACATACTCCTTATTGAATATGCAACGACGATTTATACTACGGACACTAAAGAGTATGATTATACATTTTTATCACTTATGTGAATATAACTAGTGTCAGTATACAATTTTAAGTTGAGTTAATGTGTTGTCTATGACACGAGCTTTAAAACAAGTTATAACTCTACTCCTTTTGCACGTGTAAGGTTAGATAGGAGCATTTTTTTTTTTCATAAATAAAGTGATCAAACATATTTTTTTTTTAATTTAACAAAAATACTTAGACGTGAGATTTTTCAGCAGTGGTGTTTCAGCGTTTTCATAAAAAAAGTATGTATATATATATTTCACTTTCCACTTGTGACGCAGTGACGCTAAATCACGCGAATAAATAAAAGTTAAATAAAGACTGTACCTAATTGGCCTTTTTTTGTTACTGTGAATTATGTTACTTATTGAGTATGTGCTGTTGTGTTTAAATTCATCATCTCCGTCGGTCCCTCAATCCTGGGGATCGTGACCATCATGCTTCGTTCTGTAGACCATCTGTCTCCATCTTGAGCGATCCTCCACCATGTCCAAGGCCCCGTGTAGTGAGCTCTGTGTGGCCTCCTTAATTTGGTCGCTCCATCTCATTGTCATTCTGCCCCTTCCCCTCCTCCCTTCTACAACCCCAGTTATAATTTCTTTTTCCAGGTTTTCATGCTCTCTTGCAATGTGCCAAAAATATCGCAAAACGCGCTGTCTGTAAATCGTTGAGAGTCGTGTCTAAATTAATGTTTAAATTAATAAATGTTTTTTTTTTAAATTAAAACAATTTATTTTACAAAATGTTTAACATTCTGAATACATAATACATTTGATAGTATTTGTTTTTATGAAAACACAGTTAATATTTTTATTGAGAAACCTCGAGTACTTTCATCAATATATACCGATTGACATTATCAACAGAACTTCAATTAATGTTTTCTTGAAAATGTCAATCGGTATATATTGACGAAAGTATTCGATGTTTCTCTCAATAAATTTAATTGGATAATATTAACTGTGTTTTTTAAAAATAAATACTGTCATTAGGATGAATTTTCACTCTGTGAACGTACGGACTCTAGAATTATTACAATCATACCTAAGTATTATTTAACATTCAATGTATTCAAAATTCTCTTTCATATTTTTTTTAGATTTTGTATATTTTCTTTCTTTTTTCTGGCATTGCACCCAATATATGACTGATGCTGCCATTATTTTATATTTTCCTTACACTCGAAATTTCTATCATCCCGTCGCCAAATTTCCGAATAGGTTTTGAAAATCAATTTTGTAATGTGTCATTCTTGTTAAGGAATGTTTTCCGATTTTTTCAAAAGTTTATGTCTCCGATTCCAAGATTTGATAAATTCCCATACAGTCTAAATGTCCACCCCCCTGTCGCCAGATAGATATTCGAAACGGTATAGGAATTTGAATTATTTAATGATATTGATATCCTCAGATTTGTTGTAGGATATTTCACAAATTCGCTTTAATTAGTTTTAAATAGAGATGCAACGAATATTTGCCGAATACAAAATATTATGCAAGATCATGTGCCGAATAACCGAATATTCGGCAAAACAATGGTGAAAGCGTGCGGTACTACCGACCGCGCATCTTCATGTAGGTACATTATAGACTGGTAGTAGGTACATTATGGACTTGCAGCTTTTTGGAAATATTTGTGTTCCAACATTAATAATTACAATAGTATATTATTATGTTGTTTCACTCCATATCAAACTAAAATTAATTAATTAGATTTTTGAGGATAAACAATAAATTATGCATGTGCAGCTGACAATGAAAAAGCAACAATCTACAAGCTATTAGTTACTCCAGTTTTACATTTAAACTATTCGGCAGAATACCGAATAACAGACTTAATATTCGGTATTCGGCCGAATAGTTGCCGAAAATTCGTTTCATCTCTAGTTTTGAATATCTAAAAAAGGACTGACCTGCGTGTTCCTTTCGCGGAACTGGGCTTATGTACCACTGCTATAACATAAATTATCAATGGCATAAATAGGTATTAATTATTGTTACAACGGATGTAGGTGTATAGATATACATTGTATAATAACAATTATACATCTTTATCGACCACAAAATATACTGTATCACCTAATTAATAATAATACTTAATGGTGGGAATTTGCCTTCGTGCGAACATTAAATATGCAGTAGAATGTAGATGCAATGATGTGTTAATATCAGATGTATGGATTTGTGGGAGCATGTTTGTGTTGCTATATCACATTACATACCTATTTTGAATATTATGTGACATAGTGGATAGCGCTATGTAGTATCATGCATAACAGGGGGTCCACAGCGACGATCCAGTTCCACAACTCAACAAGTCGAAATGTCTTGTATTCGAGAAATCGCCATTTTTGTTATTTTACTATTGTATTTCTATTATGCTTTAAAAATACAACAAAAAGTGAAATACACCATTTATTATAATCGCACTGTTAGAGGCATTATATGTTGTCTTTATTCTGTTCAATAGTTAAACAATTTGAAATATTTATTTGCACATACATACATATATCATCACGCCGCTTCCCTCGCGGGGTAGGTAGAAAGGATCGAGCGCCACTTCCTTCTATCCTTGCACACATCTTTCGCTTCCGTCACTGTCATACAATTCCTCATGCATGCTCTCCTGTTTAATGTGCTCAACACGCGACCGTCCTGTAGGATTTGATTTAAATGATCTTGCCATTTAATCCTCGGACGTCCACGTCTCCGCGCACCATTACTCTCAGCCAAATAAATCTTCTTAGTCATTCTGTTCTCATTCATTCTTTCCACGTGCCCAAACCAAATAGAACATAATATTTATTTGTGTAATTGATAATAGGTACGTTATTTTTTTTTCATTGGCCTAATAATAAATATATAAAGGGAACCGTGTATTTTTCAAAGTAATTTATTTGTGGAATTGATAGAGTGGAGTTGATTTTTTGAATTACCTTACCCATGAATTACCATCCTAAAGCACAATTCCCCTCAATACCTTTTTAAGCGTTATGAATACTTGTCTTCACATGGACGTCCTCTGAGATCTCAGAATAACCAGTTACTTGCCGTCCCTGCCCACACCACAACCTTCTTCAGTTCATCATTTACGACCCATGCAATTAGAATGTGGAATAATCTACCTTGCAATATTAGAAATTCCTCTACGCTACACGTTTTTAAGAATAACCTAAAATCCATAGACTTATCCTAAAAAGTTCCCCCCCCCGTGCCTTCATTCTTCATTTTATAGTATTTATTAGAGGAAACATGACATATATAATGTTCTACTTAGGACTAAGAATGTAATTAGTTATAATTAAATTTAGTATTAACTGTTCACATTTAGTATTAATTACACATTGTCAACATAGTATCACACATTATTTTGGTTAGCTGGAAGATATTGCCTCCAGGCAATAAGCTCGCCAATTGCTCATGATTTTTTTTCTGATCAATAAAGTGTTCTTATTATTATTATTACCAATTAAATCAAAATTTATCGAAATTTAAACTTTTTGATGTGTGGAACGTTGACAGTATTCATCACCTTCTTCTCGACTATTTCATGTCCATCTTCAGACACAGGCCTGCCCTTTCATGTATCGTTAAATAATCACGAATATCTTATTAATTTGTTTTGTTGTTTGGCAGTGAGTATGTATGTATGTTGGATGATTTATTCTGTGGCATTCAATGGAGCATCCATCTTAATGCACAGGAAACTATGTTGGAAGAGCGATGTCTTCAATTTGTTTGCCCCTGAACGTTGTTATGTGTGGTTTTTATGACGGCCCTTGGAATGACGGATCCTACGACACTAAAAACACATGGAAGCAGGACTTGTTGACTTTATTGATATTATCTTTGCTGAGCGTAGGGAGGGGTATGCTTGTAGGTGTTTTGAGAACACAGAGGTCAGAAAAAATAAATTATCTGTTTATTACACATATTCCGGCTCTGATATTTATATAATAAATCTTTATTGACTAGAAAATTGAGTATTTTATCAGCATTTATTTTATAAAACTCCGTATCTATAAATAATAAAATATATTTCAAAGTTTTACCAGTATAACGTTTCACCAGCTGTGATGATGATCGGCTGATATGATGGATGAGTACGAAGATGTCGATGTCTCGGAAGGTATGATGGTACTGGTGTATCGTTATATATCGATGTTCTGCTGGTGTATTCAGTGAAAGAGGTTTGCGGTGATAATCGTTTATTGTCGTGAACAAGCTAAGTCGAGATACAGAGTATGAATGAATTGATTCTATATAATGCAATGCTTATAATATAGTGTTTTGAGATGTTTGTTGTCGTGTGTAGGTATAGGTATACAACAGGCGGTATGCGATCGGAATTTATTAACAATATATTGTGCTGAGGTCAGCTGAGATAATTCTCACGATGTGTTGACGGCAAATGTGATAACATTGTTCTTATGTAGGTATGTACATTAGGGTGGAACACTTTTGTATGAAAAAAATTTTTTTTTCGAATATCGAATTGGAATACCAGGCAAAAGTTGCCTTATATAATTGTAAATAACACCCATTAATTTGGAATTTCTAGCTCAACAGCAAGAGGTCCCGCCATAGACTTGAAATTTCAATTTTTAAGTTTTACAGACGCTTTGTTAAGTACACCCTATTAACAAAATATTAACTTAATATAATATGTTATGCATTTATATGATAAGATAAAAGTATATTTTAGTTAATAGAATCATTTATTTTAAAAATATACACAGTTTCAGAAAGTTGTGTCGGTATGAATAACGCCATTTTTCATAACAAAAATCCTTTTTCGTCTCAAAATTTGGCATGAGCTTTCGAGACCCTAATTTAGATTTTACAAAACCCTATCTTCTTGTCTTATCGCATACACGTAGAGCTGCTTCTATCACATCTTTTACTGATCTTACCACAGCCTGGGTGTGGTAAGGCAGTCTCATTAACTCCAAAACCGAATCTCCTCCATTTTCAATAAGATGTTGTAACTGCTTATCGGAAATATTCATCAGTATTGAGGTTTTGTATTTATTTTGTTGCCTGTTTATCAAGTCTATGTAAGAACTTGCATTTAAGTCCACTTTTGGCACCTCAAACATGCGCGAAACAGAATTTTTATTCACTTGACGAGCTTTTAAAATGCGTCTGGCAGCTAGTTCTCTAATGTGCTTACGCGTATCTGTTATCGTACTCAACAACAAGTTTTCTGGATGAACAAAGTAACTGCTCCGAAATAAAACAGGGTCCACAATCGCTAACAATTCGTTCGACAAATAACTAGTGCTGTTAATGAGCTTCCATAAATGTTTTGAACCATCTTTAATGCTATACCAATTTGACCTGCAAATGATTTAGATTCTGCTGTAGGGCTATCCAAATAGGAAAACAAAGCGTCAATAGCAACTCATTGGCGTATAAGAGACAAATTATCCAATGCAATGGTTGAGATAGTCTTTTTTCCAAAAAACCAATCACGCCTCCCACATTCCCTGTATTTGTGGTTGTTCCATCACATCCAACAGTAATTATACTCTCTGGTGATATATTTTCAGTCGTCAAAAAGCCGTGGATAGCTCTTTCAATATTTCTCGCACTGCCCGATGTTGGAAACACATACCCAACATAAACAGAACCTGGTTCTTTAATAATCGAACTCTTGTACAATCACTTTAAATCTCTTCGATCTTTTTAAAACAGTTTTAGCCGTCTGGTTTTTCCTTCCATCAAAATATAAGGCAGGAATTTCTGTTACTCTTTCTTCTGTTAAAATTTGCTCGCAAACTTTCTGTCTTATTCTTCTGAGTTTCATCCTGCCCACGACGTTAGTCGAGTGCGCCTCAGAGTCGGCATCAGAAGCAGAATACAGAACATTTATGATACGATAACCGCCGCAGCTCGGTCTGATACTCCGTATCTATCGCATACAATTGTCAAACTATGAAGACTGGCATCCGTGAGCTTTATAGGCTTTTGATCCACTTTGTTCGCGGTATCAAGACCATCTGCGGCCGACGAACAAGAAGGAAGGTCAACATTAGAACTAATTTCAAACCTATTTAGCCTATATAAAGTAAAGGAAATTTCTTTAATTCTTGTATTTGAATTATGCCTGATTTCTTGTTTAGGGGCACGTAATCATCTTTTCTGCAATTTTTTACTCTAGGTAAGATCCGTTCTTCCTAAAACCATTAGTCTGTTAGTGCGTTGGTCTTCTAAAAATATTTTGTTCCTCTTTTGGCACTTTATTTTCTCTCAAACAAGTACAGTTTACAAATTCTTTACATTTACATGCAGCTATGTCAAAAAGCTTTCCACTTTGTACTCCGAATTCTTTTGCTTTTCTTTCCTTTAGTTTCTTCAAAGACTTTTTCAAGTTTCAAACAAAATCAAACAAATCAAATCAAAACATTTTGAGTGATATTTTTTAGTAACTGTAAAACTCGTTTGTGTGTATCAATTGAAATAGAAGATTTTATTCATACCTAATTCTTCAATTTTTGTTTCAACTGTTTTGGCACTTTTCCAAAAATGTAGGTTCTTTTGTTGTGTTGTCCTTTATTTTTAAGTCTTGTCGAACCCATTCAAAGAATTTCATCAAATTCTCATACGTAAGTAGGATATTCTCCTTGAACTCTGCACTTTCACCAAATATCGGACATTTTAACTTTTGTCTTGTAGAAGTCATATTAATACACTTAAAAAACGTAGGTTCATCAACTAGTACCTACTGGTGAAAATAATTGACGGGCTACCTTCCACCTTGAGACAATATTATCGACACTAGTTGAAACGAAACACTGCAAATTCGTTGATCGAAGCGTGCTGCCCCCGCTTTCTCCCGCACTTTGCTCAACTGTCCCAGTACCAAAGTATATTAAAATGATGAAATATTTGATTGCAACTGCTAGTTAACTATATTTGAATATGTTTTTGAATAAAACAAACCTATTTTATTAAGTTCTGTATTGTTTTGTAGGCCGCGCAAATAGCCCCTAAATTGTCCTTTTTGAAAATATTCGATGTCTTGTCGGGGGCTCTTACCGTTGTCTGATAATATTTATATTTTTAATGCAGGCTATTGATGGCAAAAGGCAACTAAATACAACTATTCCAAATCAAAATTCGAGAAAAAAAAATTTCGTTCCACCCTAATGTACATTGTATTATTTTTCTGATGGTCAACTTTGATTATTTCTCACGGAGCGTATATGTGAACTCTGTGGTGATAAGAATGTGCTTACAATGTTGTGTGAAGCGGTTTCTTTGATACGACGATTGCTGAGTTTAAAAGCGATAACCAATATGATAAACATTGTTTTTATGGCTGACTTTGCCTCACATTGCGATGACCTATCCAAGAGGAAGTATAGTATAGTACTAATGAGATTATTTTAGTATATAAGTCAACATCAATTTTCTCAATGTATCATTACTATCACTACTTTTGTATCACTGTCTTGTTCTTTAAGGGCCCCGTTTAGCAAAAACGGTAAAATAATCTATTTTCAACAAATTTGATAGAAAAACCGCCAAAACTTGTTGACCCTTGCGAATATATTGACTTGATAAAATAAAAAAATCAAATGTTTATTACCAATATTAGTTTTTTACTAAAAAATAAATAAATCGCAGACTGACGAGATTTATTTAGTTTACTACTATACTATACCCTCACGCCATGTTCCAGGAGGGGTAGGCAGAGAGAACGGAATGTCATATAGATCTATCCTTATCCTTACATACTTCTTTCGCTTCCTCTACATTCATCCAGTTTCTCATACATGCACGCCGATTTCTCTTACTCAGCACGCGTCCGTCTTTAAGAATTTGATCCACGTAGTTCTTGGACGTCCGCGCTTCCTCACACGCCTTCTTTCAGATAAATACATCCTCTTCGTCATCCTATCATCTTGCATTCGCTCAACATGTCAATACGATAATGATAATTTAAGTCAAATCATAAAATATTGGAGTGTCAGTATAGAATGTCAATGAAATGTTTAGTACTTAATATGTCAAGAATTAAAATTGTAATAAAGGTAGATGTCAAATAGATACAAGAAAAAAAATCTGAAGGAAATGGTGCAAATAATTTAAATGTCATAAGAATTAATGTCATAAATAGTTGAAATGTCAAAATGTCTATAATAATTTAAAATGTCAATAATTATGTTATTTATTTATATTGTGAATGTGGTGATCCCGGAAAAGGAATAGACCATTAAAGGATGACGTCACAGAAAAATCATTGAGGGGCATCAGGCATCCCAACACAACAGACGATTACGGTGTAATATTAGGTGGAACGCCTAAAGAATACCTAATAATAAAAAAAAACTGTCAGTGTCGATTTTGTTATTATTTTGTCGTCTGACTTTCGTTAGTGCCAACAAAATCAAACAAATTCTTTTTTTTCTCTTATAGCATAACATCCTACAAGGATGATTTGCGCAATCTGACTGTTTGCCCCCCAAGCAAAAGCAAATCCATAGACAAGACCATGTGACCTTTAATGGTCTATTTGTGTTCTACGTTTTTCAGTAAGCGTTTCAACATATCCTTGTTTATTTTCTTGGAATTTAGACACCCTTGTCAACTTAATTTATTTTTGTACAATGATATTATCCTGTTTAAAGTTATGCAATACAAAAAGTCTTTTATCTTTCTGCCTTGTCAGAAGCAACACTTTGTATCATTGTAATTCGTAGTGTTAGAAATAAAAAAAAAAACTTGGACCTTTATATTATTTACTATGGAGATTGACATCTTGTGTGGTAACTATATACACTATACAGTACATTTATTATGTAAACAATATGTTACAGTAGACTTTTCATTATGTACCTATTTCTTCTTCACAAATTAATTACCTATTTATTTTTATATGTAGCTACCTATATGAGTTTAATTACAACTTCTTCTTCTTCGAGTGCCTTGTTGGGTCCACCCAACGTTGGCGATCACCTCGGCGAACTTGTCCCTGTTCTGCGCTGCTCGGAACAGCTCTTCCACACTTCGGATGCCTGTCCACTCCCTTATGTTTCGCAGCCAGGACATCTGTCTCCTACCGGGACCTCGGCGTTCCTCAATTAATAAAGTTTAATAATTAATAATTTCCCTCAATTAATACAACTATTAAAGTTTAATTTATCGACCGACGGTTCTTGGTGGAAGTTCATATTAATAATTTTCATAATGAAACACGATATTATAGTTATTCCACTATTGACTATTTTTATTTTTGCGAGCCGGTGCCAGACGATGAGAGCGGAACCTCTTGCCTGCTCTTGAAAAGCCGGCTCGCAAAAATAAATAAAGTCAATAGTGGAATAACTATATATCGTGTTTCATTTTAAAAATTATTAATAGGTAACAACTAATTTTAAACGCAAACTAATTGACAAATTAACGCAATTAAATTGAAATTATTTAATAATATGTAGCAGAGGTAGCAAGCAATCTTGCCTTTGAGTCACGAGGTCCCGGGTTCGGTTCCCGGTCTATCTATCTATACCCTCACGCTGTGTCCCAGGAGGGGTAGGCAGAGAGAACGGAACGCCATATAGATCTATCCTTACAAACTTCTTTCGCTTCCTCCACATTCATTCAGTTTCTCATACATGTTCACGCGGCCGTCCTTTAGGATTTGATCCACATGCTCAAGCCACGTGGTTCTTGGCCGTCCGCGCTTCCTCACGCCTCCTCTTTCAGACAAATACATCCTCTTCGTAATTCTCTCATCTTGCATTCGCTTAACATGTCGAAACCATCGTAACTTATTTACACGCATTCTATCCACAACACCTCTTCTCGCATCCACTCATTCTCCTGATATCCTCATTCTTCACTCTATCCCGCAATGTTTTACCAACCATTCCATTCATTTGGTTCCTGGCCAGGGCAAAATTTGGGTTGATCGGATGAGTTCGTGCCTCTGCGATAAACTCGCCCTCTGTAAGATAAAATGAAAATAAAAACACTATGTAGTTAACTTCCAAGTTATTTTATTCGGAGACTCTCGACTCAATCATCGGGCGATTAAAAAAAAGATAACCTTCTGTATGTTGATAAAATATCTTATTTTAATGCATTTTTCTATAAAATTGTATTTTTTTTCAATGTACAGTAAAGAATGAATAAATAAATAAATTAAATGCAAATTGTCCTGGGTCTGGGTGTTGCGTTTATATAATTATGTTTGGTGCATTGTATAAATAATTTGTATCGTCGCGTTAGCACCTATAAAACTAGATTCATATCTTAGTTTGGGACTAGCCAGATCTGTGTAAATTGTCCATTTTATGTATTTATTTAAGCAATAAACGGCTTTCACCTTTTACAGTTTACATAATACAGTAGTAGGTACAAAACAATCTTTACATACATAAAAAATAAAAATAAAACAAAAATATTATTTGTGTTCAAAACATAATACGAAATAAGTTTACAAAAGTAAATAAAGAAACTGTGTAAGTTTAACACAGAATTATACAAAAATTAAAAAGCTAATTATGTAAAAATAGGTATCCGCAGGCAATACAATAATTATTATTCATCAATAGTTGACCCAGCGAACTTCGTACCGCCTAACAATCAATGAATGATTAATATTAATTTTAATCTCTTTACAAACTCCCGAGGTTCCTAAACATTTTTTCTCATAGACTACTTTTAAAAATTTGCTGGTTCCGGTGGACCACCTGTATTTCTACCCTCCTCCCGTCGCTAAATTTTCGAAATGGTATAGGAATTTGAAATAATTCAAAAACTCCTCGGTTTTCTTGCAGAGTATTTTCTCACAGTACCTTTTTCTACTATATAACGGGTATTTGTACCGAATTTTGCTTACTTTAAAAATATTACGCGTTTAAATTTCTACCCCCCCCCGTCGACGAATTTTCAAAATGGTATAGGAATTTGAAATATTTCAAAAACTCCTCGATTTTTTTAAAGAATATTATTTTCTCACAGTACCTTTTCTACAATGTACCGGGTATTTGTACCGACTATTGTTTATGTCAATATCTGGTGCTTTAACCGAATATCCGATACTTTAACTCTGGATTCGTGGACCCCCACTTATGACTCGTGTACCCCCATTTTTAAGTCACGCCATCGTAGACCCCCGTTGAGTCTCCCGTGGATCTCTGGGGATCCACCTGGACCACTTTGGGAGTCACTGGTATAGTTTAAAAAAATAAAATTCATTTATGTTGAACAATTATATTTAACTCAGATTTGTTTATAAATTATCTGCTGTACGTAATATACTATTTAGGTACTAATTTATTTTTTGGAAGTGTCTAAAAAGCCGCTAGCGGTTGTTTAGTACTGGGGACTAAATTGCCGGCAATGCGCGCGCATCATTTTTCTGTCAAGTGAATGTCAAGTAGGGTAAGGTTGCTTAAGTCGTACCCCCTAAGGAAATAATGCTATAATATTTAGTGCAATTAAAATAAAACAAAATCATCTGCATATATTAAATCTTCATTTAGTTGCCTTTTAATCGACAATCATAGAAATTTGAAAATCTTTTAACAAAATAGGTATTTTGACGTTTTTCAAAAAGATACCTTCGGTACGACTAAGGCGCCTAGTCGCCTAAGTCGTACTACCTATAGCCTTAGTCGTACTTAGAAAATATACCTTTTGAATAATATAATAAACTAAATAGAAAAATACTCAATAACCAGATATCATATGAATAACTAAAAAAATATAAACAATGCAGTCTGAGATTAACTTAAAATATTATTTTTTTTGTCAAACCTAATTATAAAGTAAATAACACATAGAAAATAGAATTATTATATCTTGAAAAAAATCTTCTACGGGATTCATTAAATCCAATTTCTCCATTCCGATGTTTCTGTGTTCGATGTTTCAGTGATATAAGAAAGGAGTAAAGGAATGTGGAATGAGAGTTGGTGTAATTACAAGGATGAATGTAAATAAGTTAAGATGGTTTGGGCACGTGGAAAGAATGAATGAGAACAGAATGACCTAGAAGATATATTTGGCTGAGAGGAATGGTGCTCGGAGACGTGGACGTCCGAGGATTAAATGGCAAGATCATTTTAATCAATTCCTACAGAACGGTCACGTGTTGAGCACATTGAACAAGAGAGCACACATGAGGAATTGTATGACAGCGAAAGAAGTATGCAATGATAGAAAGAAGCGTCGCTCGATCCTTTCTGCCTACCCCGCGAGGGAAGCAGCGTGATGGTATGTATGTTTAAAGCTTCGTCCATGTCCTCCTGCATCCAAGTAGTTTTTCTTCGCCATATTTAGGTATTACCTACCTGATAAAATGTTAAGTAAATTATTAAACAATTTTCTTAATAGGTACCTAAGTCGTACCGGTACGAGTAAGGATTTTTGCACAGGTACGACTTAAGCGCCGGGGTCTTCTATGTTTAAAACTAAAACCACTGACGTAACCTCAAAATGTAGTACCGTTTGAATATGCGTAAACTATTGCCAGATAAGTCTTACAAATAGACGTAAACAAAGAAAATAGGTAAGTATCACATTCCTGCCATAAAAAGCTTACAAATGAGTCAAAAAATTTAATGAAAACTGTTCAAAAACTTACTTTTTCAATATTTTTGCTTCAGGAAGCCGGCCGGCCGCCCACTTTTTTACGTTCGCTCACTCAACTAAATAGTTCAGATTGACGACACTAGATGGTGCAATTTATAACTATCAGATAAGATATTGCCGGGGTACGACTTAGGCCGTGGTACGACTAAAGCAACCTTACCCTAAATCACATTTTTTTAATAAATAAGGATCACACAGAATTCTATATTAAACCATAGTGAGACTAGTTCTAAAGATGTTAACTTAGTCATAATGTTATTTTAAGTACATTAATTAATTAACAATAAGAACAGTTTTTATGTAGGTACTTAATTATAACTGCTTAAGCACCAAATATTACACTACTGACTACATTTTTATTTGCAAACCTACTTAGGAGAATCTCATACATGATAGGCTTGCATCTGTGTAAAGAAGAATTATTGGAATCACTGAGAGAACATTTATATTACGTGAAACATACTTACTCCAAACTTGTTAATCAGAAAAATAAAAGGGAAACTTATTTCATCATCACAGGATGTGTTTATCATTACGGTTAGATACTATAGAAAAAGAAAAATGTATCACATACAATTTAAAAGACCTTTGATCCCTTGCAAGGTAGGCAGAGAGAGTCGAACACCTCATATTCCAATCCCTACATACACACTGTACAGGAATAATAATAGCATTTGTCCAATGAAATATTACAAGGATTACATTGTAAATTTAATTAATAATAGAACCATACCTAGTTCATGATATATGAAATTCTATCTAACTACACTCGGAAGTATCTAACATGGGATACCCATGCTAGGTATTTTATTTTATTTCATTTATTCTGTGTGGATCAAACAGTTGAAACAATAAGTATAGATCTACAAACATTAAAAAAACAACAATGAGGAAACCAATTAAGTTCCCTCTCTTACCAAACTAATGAGGTAGTTTATTAAATAAAAGAGACAGGAAGAATTAAAATGCTAAAACACGTAAAAATATCTTAGAACAATACAGGTATGGATTGGGTTAGTTGGAAAGAAATCACGCCTCTGCGATAAACTCGCCCTCTGTATATTGAGTGTACGATTGTATTTGTTTTAAATGTATTTTTGTATGAATTTGCTTGTAATCAATGTCATTGAAGAAAGATCCACCACACACCCGGATACCTCAGGAGTCTTTAACTCCTACTTATCCGCACATTTAAACCAAAATTGTCCTCACGGGCGGGCTATTGGGGAGGCCTGAAGGGCCGGCCGGCCAAAACCGCCGTCGTGGGAATCTTTTATATTACTTCTTTCTTCAATATCTCCTCTGGGCGGTAATCAATGTCAGTAAAGAGTAAATAAATAAATAAGTATGTAGGTCTACAATTGAAGCTGCCATCAAGGTTCATAATAGAAAATATTGGAGCCTTTGGCGAGTCGCCCGGTAGCTAGGACAAAAATAATCTTTCACTTCACCCAAACACAACACACGCATCAACCATAGCATCAACGCGCCAATTGACAGTAGGTATTGTATTGTAGCTATCTTCACAATGTTTATAATGTGGCAACTAGCGGCAAACTAGCTATTTCATGTTTACGTTGCCGTCAGCGGCATTTTAGCAAATTAGACTATAGTGCCGCTAGCGGCACGCTAGACACTTCCTTATTTTTTTAGGTAAATACCTACTCATTCATTTTAAATTTATAAAAATTCTTTCCATGACTTTTCAAAATTGAAATTTCAGAACCACAGATGTTAAATTATATGGGTAACGATTGTAATTTGAAAATGTATACAAAAATTATTCTATAAATAGGCCAATCTATGAAAAAACTTCATCGTTGATTTTGTATAATTATCCATATTTTTTGTGTGACAGCGGAACTGTCATAGAAACGGCATTTTCATACAAAAATTACAATACAAATTTCCGACTATTCCGTTGGATTTTTCAAATATTTTCTTTCAAATAAACAGTCTCCTGATAATTACGAACACAGCAAAAAAAAGAATAAGCCAAGTTGGTTCAGCTGTTTTCAAGTTATGGAGTGACATGCATGGTCAATCCATTTTTATTTATAAATTGTTGAAGGGTGTTTGTGTTCACACTATGAAAATTCATATTCAATCATTTATAAACAATCAAAACACTGTTATAATTTTAACCATATTTATTCAAACTCTAACGTTTTCGCCCACTTCAATGGGCATTCTCAAGAGTACTGAAACAGTAAAAATGTCACCTACAAAAATTGAAGGTGGTCACAGAGGGGGGGAGGGGGGGGGGTGCTGGGATTGCAGTAGAAGAGTGGGGAGTTTATTTATAAGAAGTTTATTTATAAGAAGATTCATCCAGGCCCACGGTACCTAACATTATAAAATATACACCTATATTAGCATACACAAGTACCCCACGCACAATATAATTATATACGTGCAAGCGGGCACAGCGAACCGTCTACCACTTCCAGTTTAATGCAAAATAATATTTATATAAATAAAATAATTACCGTCCGTTTCTTACTAACATCAAAAATAGATGACAATACCAGTCAGACTGCTCGCCCGGGCACAGTAAACACCGTCAACCTGGATGTGCGGGTTTTATAACTTAAAGATACAAAAGCAAAAAAATATATATAGATATATAAATATAAGTACACAACATTATCAAATGAAAAGCTCTTTCACAAAGCGGAAGGAAAAAATATAAAATAAAATACACAACATTATCAGATGAAAAATCCCTTCACAAAGCGGAAGAACTTAAAATAAAGCAAAAAAGTTTAAAAATAAAAATTATATAAGATTAATTATAAAAGATATTTCACAGAGCGGAAGAACAACCATTAACCACATTTATTTATATCAAACTTCATTCACTCATTAATGATCAATCAAATAAGAAAAACAGTAATCATTGTCAGGAATCAGTTAGGAGTAGAAAATATCAGAAGCATGTATAATACACTTAAGTATGTGTACAGTTTCGAGCATTTTGTAGAAAATATCAATATCAAGTACAGTTCAGAAATATAACATAACAATATCGACATTATGTCCAAAGATAGCGAAAGAAACACAAAATTGAATACTAATACTGTATATACAATATACATAGGTACATCATAAATTAGCCCTAGTTGGCTGGGTTGCCTAATAAATTAAAAAATATATACAAATAAACATACAAATATATACACAGTACACAAACAGTCCTGTTTAACTCGGATATGCTTAGGTAGCCGAAATCTGTTAAAAAAGACCGTTCTTGCGTCTTCACTGTCATTTAGAGTTATCTTGATAGTTTTATCCTTTTGCCTTATACCAAGTCGTTGTATTCTTGCTATAGGAATATTGTTCAAAGATTCAACACCGTAAATTATTTTTTTCGTCTGATCTAAATCTTCAGTATTGTATATTGTATTATATATTATGTATGTATCTATGTTATTATTTCTTGATTAAAATTCTATTCGAATAATTGTATATGCACTATGTACATAATATCGATGTATTTACCAAGATGGTTACAATGGCACAGCATGAGCAGATAAATTTAGATAATATTATGCCTTCAAATGTACCTACCTATCTACCTACCTAATTGACATCTTATAGACATGCTGTAGCTGTCAAATATTGTCTCTCTGAATCAGGATGATTTCAAAAAGTAATACATATTATACCTGCACATGGTTCGTATTAATTATCTTTCAATGCATATTTCATAGGACAGAAAAACTGTATTGAATGCTCTCTCTAAACTCCCTTTATATTTTAATTAATATTTTTTTCAATATAATTTTTATTAAGTTATCAAATAAAATGAATATATATTACTATTGTTTAGTGTTACTATTGAGTATGACTAAAGCACGACCGGTTTTGCGGACTCCCGAGTTCACATCATGAGGTGCTTATCTATCTTCTATATATATATATATATATATATATATATATATATATATATATAAAAGAAAGTCATGTTAGTTACACCATTTATAACTCAAGAATGGCCGTACCGATTTGAATGACCTCTTATTTGTTGGATTCTTCTCCACCCGGAATAGCCGATAGGCTATTAAAATATCTTACAAATTCACGGGAGGAAAAATTACGAAGAAAATTATTTACGCCATACATTTTTCATTTCAATAAAAAATGCAATATGGAGAATTATACAAAATCAACGACGATGTTTGTTTATAGATTGACCTATCTATACTAATATTATAAAGAGGAAAGATTTGACTTTTTGCATTGAATAGGCTCCAAAACTACTGAACCGATTTGAAAAGTTCTTTCACTGTTGGGAAGCTACATTATCCACGGGTGACATATGCTAAATTATATTTTCAAAAAAGTTACGAATCTTTACACAAATCCCAATCTACCAGTGCGAAGCCGGAGGGGATCGCTAGTACAGAATAAAACAAATATAAAAGGTACGTTATTATAGAACATTATAAATCTATGCATAAAAATTTATTGAGATTTACTATGTATACTCAATTTCTCGAGAGAATAACCAAGCGTTGCGCATAGTACCGCCCTTTTGACTGCGCTGCTACCCCCTCTACAAGAATTATTTTGTAACCTTCCAATGACAGAGAAAATTAATGGGGTACAAAAAGACCAAGAAATTTTGTGAACTTAAAATATTTATTATTTTAAATGCAGTACAATATTATAAATTCAGAAAAATTATCAACAGTATTTAATATACATTATTAGCAAAATATATTGTTTTAAATACAAAAAATAACAGTTAAACGTTTAATACATATAAAAGAACATATTTTCTACTGAAAATGTATGGAAATTAATTTAATATTTTATAGTTTTAAATACAACAAATAAACAGTTAAAGCTTAATACCTATACTAAAAACATATTTTCTACTAAAAATGCATGGAAATATATTCAAAAAACAAGATTACCTAATAAAAAATACCTAATTACAATAAAGTAATACTTTACCTGTCCTTTTCTATTTTTTTTCTGGCGATACTTTTGGGGTAATATTGTCCATTTTATTTATCACGGTCACTACTCGGTTAAAACTCAACAATAAATTTCAAACACTCCTGCGCAAGGGTGTCGATAGACTGATAAGGGCTATTATTGGCAGGGACATTACACAGATGGGCGTACCTGCGCAGAACAGTTCTCAGTTTGGTACTTAGCTTGGTTATTCTCTCGAGAAATTGAGTTTTTATAGGTGCAGAGAAGGTGGGGTCATGTTTGTTTCAATCGTGGTCCGTCGAGTTCTTGGAATTTGAGATAGGGATCTTACAGAAACAGTGTTTCGCTCTAAGATTACAAAGAAATAGGTACAACTATGGCAAAAAAATATTCTCATTATACATACCTACATATACTCACACACGTACGTACACACACATAAAAATAAAATAGGTAACCATCTAGAATATAAGAAGATTTAACACTAAAATCGAGTTACTATTTCAGTATATTTTAGGCTGGACCCCAACTACTTTTAAATCAACCAATGAATAGGTGATTATAATTTAATTTATTACATTCCCACAGGACAGCCTGTTATGATTTCGCAATGTACCCACATCACACTCTAAAAATTGTTATCTTTATTGATCATGGATCATAATAGTTCCCTGAGATTGTAACCAAATGCATTGAATTTAGTAAATTATTCTCATCTGCAGATCTCTCTGAGATAATGCAGAATACACAATATTAAATTATTATTTAGCTATTTTCAAAGAGGCATATACCTATCAATAAATTATTGCATTTTATTGATTTCTACCCTCGACTTATTATTCAGCTAGGTACACCACTCTTTTATTAACATTATATCATGCTGTGGACCAGGTAACAGCCGGCAGATCTATTCAGATACTCGGGAGACAAGTTGTCCGTCGACAGACAATCGTCCGTGTCTCAAATACATCTATTTTTATGTATTCCAATAATCATGTAAACTTGACAAAACTATAACTGACAATACTCAATTATTGTACTTTTTTCTGACTGATTAAATTACGTTAAGACATGTCAATTGTTTTTATTAATTTAAAAACATATATTATGAGTGTGTGACGGGACAAACAAAATCTGTAACAATACATTGATGGCGTCAGCCTTTTTTTATTAATTACAATTATACTAAAAATAATTGCAAATATTACAGACAGGAAAGAAAAAAAAGAGAATAAAAAAACATACCTATATGCTTACGTCCATTCTATCATGCGGCGCCACTTCTTTCCTTACAAGAATTATATCTATCTATATAATATATATAATATTATATTATAAAAGAAAATCGTGTTAGTAGCACCATGTATAACTCAAGAATGGTTGTACCGATTTGAATGATTTCTTATTAGTTGGATTCTTCTCTGCCCCGAATAGCCGATTAGCTATTAAAATATCTTACGAATTCACGGGAAGAAAACTTACGAAGAAAATTATTTACGCCATACTTTTTTAATTTCAGTAAAAAATATGGAGAATTATGCAAAATCAACCATGAAGTTTTTTTTATACATTGGTCTATTTATAGAATAATGTTTGTATACATTTTCAAATTAGAATCGTTATCCATACAATTTAACATAATGTGGTTCAGAAATTTCTTCTCCTGCTTGTAGAAGATCATTGATCCGTTTGATCAGAGTTTGTTTCCTCTTGCGACGCTGAAGACCAACTATTCTTCCATCTTTTAGGTGGCCTTCCAGACAATCCGAAATCTCAATTTTGGGAAAATCATGCAAGAATTTTGATAAATTTAAAATGAACCGATATCTACCTAAAAAAATAAATTAGTACCTACATATTATATTACGTACAGCAGATAATTTATAAACAAATCTGAGTTAAGTATAATTGTTCAACATAAATGAGTTTATTTTTTTACACTTTACACTTCACACTTGGACAATTACGTGAGTTTTTAAAAGAGATTAAAAATATTAATCATTCATTGATTGTTAGGCGGTACGAAGTTCGCTGGGTCAGTTAGTACATTATAAGCTTAAAACCATGTACCTACCTATAAATCGAAATTCATAAAGTTTATATATTTAGCTTTGTAAACTTGACATCCTATCGAAATCTGATTTAAGGTGTTGAAATATTATTGTATAAAAATTGAATAAAATACTTCTAAAACTAACATTTTATTAATTATAATGTTCATTTTTGTTTCAGAATGGATCACAGTGACATAAGTATAAAGCAAGAACTCGAAGCAGAAATCATAGTCTCTAGAGGAGATACTCCGATAATTGTAATTGACTCTCCTACAGAATGGGCTCCTCTGCCTCCAGCACACCCCAGAAACATCACAGAAACAAAAATAACGCGTGCTATTAAAGTTTTAGCAAGAAAAAGATATTTCTGGAAGCAGTGTCGACGGTGCATCAAATTACAAATGAAGTCATATGAAAATGGAAGAACACACAATCGTCATTGCAAAACACATAAAAGATATAAAATAAAAACTAAGAAACGAAGGATTAAGAAAATTATTATTAAAGAAGAACCGTCAAAAATAATTTGTGATATTACAAATAGTATTAAAAGTGAGAATCTTTTCGTAAAAACCGAACCAGTGCACCCTTCTTATCACATAGAGTCTAGTGCTGTTCTGCTGGAAGACGATGCTCCATACATCCTCAGTGGTGTTAAAATAGATTTAACTTGTGATACATTAAACAATAATGGTGTTATAATGAAGATTAGTGAAAATAATAATTATGAAAATGACGGTGTTAATAATAATACTTTAGACGTTTCTAATAAAATTGTCGAAACCAATCCTTTAAATGAAAATTTTAACGGTGCAAAAAATGATAATATGCAGCGTAATTCAAATTCTACCAGTGACAAAATAAATTACGGACTTAACAAGAAATCTGAAGAAGGTTTCTCAGACTTTAGTTCTAAACAACCAACTGTGGATCAAACACGAAATGATAATAATTTAATGCGTATGTTATTTCCCAAGTTTTCAAACGAACAATTACAAAAAGTCTCAATACCATCTAATTCAGTTGAATCGTTAATTCCAAATGCTTCAGCATTTCAGAAAGAACAAAGTCAGGAATTTGATGAAAATCAATCAGACGCAGACTTCTTATTAAAGCTTTTAAGTGAACACACAATACTGTCGAATATTTTAGATCAATTAGAGTCAAGCAACGAAACAGGTATCCCAGTCGATAGCAATGAACGTGTGACGGAATCACTAGAAAAAATTGGCGATAACGTAACACAGCCTGTACCAGCTGGTAGTAGTAATATACCTGTTCTTCCAAATCAAAAACAAAATGTCATCAGAGCCGAAGAACAAGGAAATGTAAGTCATGAAGCTTCACAACATGTTCAAAATAAAAAAAATAAGGAGAAAGAGAATTCTCCGAAGAGAAAAAAAATAGAGAGAATTCGTCTAACAACGAATCAATCATCGGAAGAGCATTTTTTGGGACATAGTGATCAACTGGTTAACAGCACGCAAGGGATTCCAAAAAGTCTAAATGTCGTTCAACCAACTTTACAAAATCTGTCAGAACGAGCATCACTTTGCTCAAATATTGTAACAAATCCCAACGTTAGAAAAGAGAACCTTCAACTTGCCAATGCTTATACATCACTTCAAAACAAACTACATAATCATAGTCAATCGTCGGATGCTTCCCGTGGGGGAGTTCATGTTGCTGGAGATTTATTATCACCAAGAGTAGCTCAAATTGCAAATTTTAACTCACCATCTCCTCAGCTGCCTGAGCCACAAAATAACACAATGAAAATATATCAACAGAGTCAGTTTTCGCATGCTCAAAGTGCCGTCATTAAACACTCTTGGGAACTTCAAACATATCAGCAATCCCTTTCCAACCATCATAATACATTATATGATAAGAACAACTCTCTTCAACAACATCGTGAGACTGGAAGTGGACAACTTGAAAGATTTGTGCAGCAAAATCCATATTATTCTATCAATTCACAAACATATCCAAACTCTGGAAACAAAAATGTGCACTTAGTTCACAATCAAAATATAAGTCACAATTTTCAACCATTTCCTCAACAGTCACCCAGCAATCGTCCTGACCAGCTTGTACAAAATAAAACGCATTTTGCAGCAGATTCAGATAAAAGTTTTTTTTATAAACAAACGTTATTGCAAAGACTTAAATCTTTGTCGACTGAGGAAAGGCGTCTATTCTTAAAACAATATCAAAGTAAAAAGGTAAATCAAGGTATACTAAATCAGCAATCGAATTTGCAGTCGCAATCTACGAGTGTGCAGTCAGTGAAACAAAATCAGCAATTACCACTAATTAATCAACCTCAAAGATGGTCTCAAAGTATTAATAATTCAAATTTCCAATCATATAGTAAAGAACCACAATATCCTAACCACCATCAACCTTCAAATCGTCTGAATTCTAATTACTTATCACAATATCCCAATACTTACCAGCAATCTTTTAATAATTATGTCCTGCAGCAGTCATTGCCACCATCTACCATTTCGAACAATAAACCTAATGATCACAGACAGTTAACAAATGTTCAAACAACGCAATCTTCCAAGAATATACCACAGCATAATGTGCAATTACAAAATAGTGTACATCAGCAAAGTAATGTGAAACAACAGCAATATTTGATGAACACAGCCCCATGTCCACAAAATAGTTCACTACAGCAATATCAGCAACGTAACAGGAGTTCTCAAAAAAATATTTCAAAACAACCTCCACCTTATGTGGCAGGACAATTTACAAACAATATTCCGCAACAATTTACAAAGGTAACAAAAGAGCAATCTCAACACCAGAATAGGACACACCAGCTTCCTTCACAGAACCCACCAAACATACCACAGCACATACAATCGAATACCTGGTTACAGGAACATACAAATAATCAATACCAGCTTTCAAGAAATGTGGTTCAGCATCCTTTACAGTGGCAACCTTACAACATATCACAGCATACACCGATTAATATTCCAAACAACTCCCCACTTCCACTATGTCCAAATAATTTGTCACAGCGATTGACAAATGGTTCGAATCAACACTTACAGAACTCCGTACAACAGACTACGAATATCGTAGAAACTCCAAATCCTGCATCAGAGCAACAACATAGGAAATCGTTACAGGAGTCATCAAATAATTTATTAAAACAGTCTTCAAACAACTGGTTGCAGGGGGTTCAAAGTAAACTACTGTCTCAACAGCCTGAAAGTAGCGACTTCCTTCAAGAGATAATTGGCAATCCACAAAACTTGAGGAATTTGAATGCCGACTATGGATTGAACTTTGAAGATATTCTATGAATTAACGCAGAAGTCACGGAGACTCACACTGACTATCGGAACTAAAAGGTGAGATTTTTTAAACATTAGTGTATCGATACTATACTATACTATACCATCACGGCATATCCCACAAGTGGGGTAGCCAGCAGATCAGCTGTATGTAAGAAACATACAGCTGATCGATGTATGTTTATCGATGATTATCGTGCATCGATGATTTAATCAAATCGTCTTACGTAGGTAGTTAATTCAAACTTTAACCCTTCAATATTTTTATAACCAGCGGAAGACCTGCCGCGCACTGGCAACTAAATAGTCGCTTTGATAGATTTAAAATAAAATACAAGATATTGAATGCGGCCGCGCACACGAGCAACTAATTAGTTGTTGTAACTTAATACTCACCAGTGGGTTAATTATTTAGTTGCCAGTGTGCGGCAGGCCTTAATTGCGTTTTCTGATACGTACCTTGGACTTCTATCTGACGATTCTGTTATACAAAAGATAGTAAAGTAAGGCTTAGGTCGTTTTCTTCAGTAACTTCATCAATTTGCGGCCGCAGCGTGAACCGTGTAGTGCGATTTTCAGATAAAAACTGTTACATTGTGGTGTCTAGTAATAAGACAGATTTATCAATGAAAAGATAGGAGTTAGAGAAATACAGCTGTTCTCACAAATAAATTACCTACACAGTTCATTGTATAGTTCTTGCTTACAATTTTTTTTTTACCATAGTTAAAGTATCGGATATTCGGTAAAAGCACCAGATATTGACATAAACAATAGTCGGTACAAATTTCCGGTACATTGTAGAAATAGGTACTATGAGAAAATATTCTGTAAGAAAACCGAGGAGTTTTTGAAATATTTCAAATTCCTATACCATTTTAGAAATTTAGCGACAGGGGGGTAGAAATTTAAACACGTAATATTTTAAAGTACCTACAATCGGTACAAATACCCGTTACATTGTAGAAAAAGGTTCTGTGAGAAAATATTCTGTAAGAAAACCGAGGAGTTTTTGAAATATTTCAAATTACCATACCATTTTGAAAATTTGGCGACAGGGGGGTAGAAATTTAAACACGTAATATTTTAAAGTACCTACAATCGGTACAAATACCCGTTACATTGTAGAAAAAGGTTCTATGAGAAAATATTCTGTAAGAAAACCGAGGAGTTTTTGAAATATTTCAAATTACCATACCATTTTGAAAATTTGGCGACAGGGGGGTAGAAATTTAAACACGTAATATTTTAAAGTACCTACAATCGGTACAAATACCCGTTACATTGTAGAAAAAGGTTCTGTGAGAAAATATTCTGTAAGAAAACCGAGGAGTTTTTGAAATATTTCAAATTCCTATACTATTTCGAAAGTTTAGGGACGGGAGGGGGGTTAAAATACAGGGGGTCCACCGGAACCAGCAAAGTTTTGAAAGAGGTCTATGAGAAAAAAAAATGTTTGGGAACCTCTAATTTACTTCATGTATTTATCTCACGAAATTAGTTTCGTGAAGTCTATGTTGGATTAAAAAAAAATACAAAATTGCAACTGTGGGGAGAGGGGAGAGTATTAAAATGGTCGTTTGACATCAAAACTAAAAAATCGAAGCATACATAGATAGTTCTTTAAATGTATTAAAGCGTTTTCAAAGTTTAATATAAAAATTATTTAAATACATTGATCAAACGGCCATGACACTGGTTTTATATTGGTTCTTTTAAAAAATTTGAACATTTTTTTATTTCGTGTAAATTTATTTTTTATTTTATTTTTTTCAGGTTGAGACTTCGAACAGATATTGGATCAAACAGAATCTACATCTTCTATTAAAAAAAAAACTTCATAACCTTTTAAGTTTAACCGCGCAGAACATCCTCTCTGCACCATTAGGCAAACAAAAACATTTAGTACGATTGACATTTCTACATTTTCACTCCTTATTCATCCTCCATCACCTGCCTTCAACCACACATTTTGAAACAGCTCTCAACTTCTGTAAAACAAAAAAATGTACAGGTAAAATTTTTGAGAGCTACATTTTATTCGAGGACTCTGTGTGAAATAATTTTTTAGTGCTCTCATCTATTCCATGTGCAATAAAATTTGTTATTATTTTGATAGGAATGTGTGTTAAAAATTATTTGTTTCGTATTATGTTGGTCTCAAAAAATTAATTATATTTTCCTAGTCACCTTGTGGTGCCTTTGTCACTATAAAGTTCCTATATTTGTATTATAATTTACTAGTTTACCATCACAGTATATCCCACAAGAGAGGTAGCCAGCAGACCAGCTGCATGTAAATATAAATATGTCATTATTTAGTAATAAGCAATTTATTAAGATGTAGGTAAACCATAGGAGTATAATAGTATTATATTAAAATAAGACTGAAATAAGTTCTGCATTTAACACAATGATAATTAATTTTACTTCAATAATAATTCAAAACCTAATTATATTATAAAAAATAATAAAAAGAATACAAACAATAAAATTAGATTATTACTACATAATTATAATTATTATGGCCACCCATCCAAGAGCTGACTGCATCTAAATTTGCTTAACCTCAATGATCGAACAATAGTCCAAATGTTCGGCATGCTATCATGTTTAAAACATTCAAATAACCCAAGCTTTTGGGATGATGATGAAGATTATGTATATACTGTACCATCTATGCATAACTTTGTATGTCTGTTGTCAAGTACTGGTACAGAATTCGTGCACTAAGCCAACAAATCCTGCTTTTGGTATTGCAGGATCCATCATCTGGAACCGACTCCCCAAGGACCTTTATAAATTCTAATTAATAATCTTTACAAGCAAATTGATGACATCGCTCTTCCGACATATTATCTCATGCACTTGAGGTGGATGCTCCATTAAAGGGCGCCATCATCCGACATGCAATAAATATCATTAATTCTTGATACTTATTTAATCTAGTTGATTATTTAGACCTCATCCCTGCAACGGGCTCATTGTACATTATATACCTGAATCACCAAGAAATCATGTAATTGACACATAATACCTGTTTTAGTATGCTAACACCTGTACTAGACCTGGCTTACTTTCTAAACCAGTTTATAAGAATATAGTTCTATCTATACCCTCACGCGCCGTACCTTAAATTAGGGTAGGCAGATTGAACAGAACTCCATATTAATCTATCTTTACATATTTTTTTCACTTAACACACCCATTCTTGTGAATTTGATCTACGTGGTCAAACGACATAGTTTTGTTTTTTAATTATCTGCATAGGCATGCTTTTTATGCAAATTTGCAGTACCTATGTGGATGTGTCGCTGTTTTTTTTTAGTGCCATAATTTTAATAGTGCCCAATAAAAGGCATCAAAATACATTACTATCGATTTTACGCGGCTGCAGAATTGCCATCCACACTTCTCAGCATTATACAACCAGATAAGTCTCCATATGATCAGTCATGGTCACACAAAAACTTAACAGTCTAATGCCGGGAATAATTCACCTATCCAGATATAAAGGATATCAAAGGGTTAGGCTCAAAACACGAGTTCAAAATACCAGCATTGTGCCTGAATTATCTGTATTCAGAAACTTTCTAACAATATTACAAGTGTTTATAATAATAGATTTTTGAATTTTTTAGTTTAAATTAACCGGTAAATCTAATTTTTGTAAATTATTTATAGATTTCGGAGTTACCCCTGTAGCTGACATGACTAAAAGTATTATATCGATTAAAAAATTAAATTTAAAAATGGCATTTTAGTACTTAGACTAAATGGCTCTCAGGTACAGATATAAACAGACCTAGAATGCCAAATAGTTTTTATTTCTCCTGCTAGTTCTGTATATTTATGGATTTTTTATTTTTCTAAAATTGTAAGGATGAAATGCCACATTTATAATTATTATTACACCCTTTCCATTGAATCAGGGTGCTAGATTTATGACTCCCAAGATTTCTCTTCTATTGTATTAGCCACACAATGACTGTTCAAGAATTTAGACTAAACAAATGATTCTCTTTTGATTGTCGAGATTTTTGTTGCATCATACTGGTTTATTATGCTATAATAATAGAGTGGTCCAGTTATTGTTAAATAAGAAGAGACAATACCAACATTTTTTGACTATTCTACTGACAATACATTATACATTACTCCTTCACTATTCAATAATGCTCTATGATAGGAATTGCATCTTTTTCAAATTAGTTCTATTGTAACAAATTTCATTTGTCTACTTAATTTTAAAGTTGCATCTGCTCTTTGTGTAGGTAATTTACTAGTAAGCAGGGTTGCCAGGTCTTTTCCAAAAAAATACCGAACTTTGGGCAAAAAAAAGTTTTAATCGTTGATCTATATTATGACCTTGAAATACAAAGTGCCATTGCACAAGACCAACTAGCTACCCTAACTTATAAATATTATATTCTTTCTCACTAATGCACGCTTTCAGCAATATGTCTTATTTGCTTTAACTGCCCATGCATTTCGCAACATCTCAGACTGATATTACATCGTATACATGATTCAGCCTTCACCATTTATTACGGCTGTTCGTTCACAAATAATTCATATGGCTAAATACTCTTTCCACAAAAGTGGTACTGCCATTATCGTTTTAATTATCTATTTCAAGTTAGGGCTTATGTCGTTTATTAGGAAGAAAAATTAATCAGAAAAAAATACCGAACCGCCCATACTTCGGTATTTTTGTCATACCGAACACCGAACACGGTGCTAAAATACCGAACACCTGGCAACACTGCTAGTAAGGTATATAACACTATATCAAACTTGATTATGATTAATTTTATA
This sequence comes from Athripsodes cinereus, assembly GCA_947579605.1. NCBI lineage: Eukaryota > Metazoa > Arthropoda > Insecta > Trichoptera > Leptoceridae > Athripsodes > Athripsodes cinereus. The sequence goes on from OX388319.1 coordinate 710,422, forward strand.
CATTTTATACACACATTTTTATCTTAAAGTGTTGTCAAATAACCTAAGCCCTTAATTAACAGTTTATGTATTTAAAATTATCAACAAATAGAATGTGAGAGTGATAAAATAGTTATCAAGCCCTATCTCAAGCACTTTGGTTCATATCATTTTGATAAAACTATTTTTCTCAACTAGGTTTATTATTTTTCTTTGACATTCTGTCCTATGATAAGGTCTGGTGTTGTCTTCGTTCTTTGAGTGGATCTGTTTAATTTACTTTGACGAATATTAAATATGCCATAATTACGTTGTGTTTAAGTAAATAATATAATATTATGAGATAGTGGAATATATATACAAATAAAAACTCAAGAGTTTAGGGAGTGGCTACCCAAGACAGGAATACGAAATAGATTATATAAATATTAGCTTATATATATATGTACCTACTTAATACAGCAAATAAAATTATAAATCTATTTAAATAAGCGTTCAGTGGTAGGATTATGAGGTCTTTGAAACACTGGAATAATTTTTTGCGTCATTCCTAAAATATCATTTATTTATTCATTATAAATGAGGATGAAAAGATTTGTAGGAAGGGGCCAGCCTGTAGTAGTATGTATATTGGATGATTTGTTCTGCACCGTTTAATGGAGCATCCATCTCAAGGGGATGTGAAACTGTCTTGGAAGAGTGAAGTCTTCAACTTACCCCTGAACGTTGTTATCGTTTGGTATTTACGGAGGTCCTTGAGGAGTCGGTTCCAAATGAAGGGTCCCGCGACACCAAAAGCCATATTATAGAAGCAAAACTTGTTTGCTCTATTGATCTCATCCAGCATATTATTGGTGGATGTTTTTGCTGAGCGTAGAGGTCTACTTGCAGGTGTTTTGAGAACACAGAGCTCAGAAAGTGACTGAGGTGCCATATTGTTCAAAGCTTTGTAGACTATAAGGTCAGTTTGTATTGGACCCTGTCACCTACTCTTAACCAGTGCAGCTTTTGCTCTTGCAAATAGTTGCCCATAATTTTTTTTCTTATATAAAGTGTTATTATTAATATCATATTGATTATATCTACAGACACTGCTATGTATAGTTGTTATTATGGAATGTCATTATCTGCATATTCTTAAAAAGTGATTACTTTATTTTAAAAATAAAATCTTACAAACAATTACAATTTTTTTTATATTTTAAGTACATGAAAATAATTCACTCGATTGCGGGTGCATTGCCATAAAATAAAACAAGAATAACTACATGAAGTGAAAAAAGTAACTCAAGAAATTGTACAGAAAATATGCGGTTAGTGACTTTTTCCATAACAACGACAATATCTTAGAATAATTAAATATTTCAAACTTTCAATCCAAACAAAGTTCCTAAACTAAGTATGTCAAAAGCAGTGTCTACACAGCTGGGTGAAACGGCAATTATCAATCTTCAATCGTTCGGTGACAATTCATAGCTTTCTCCGAAGAAATATTTGAATAAATGCTTTGAATTTTTTTTTTTAATATCAACAGTACACTACATATGCATAAAAACAAACAATGCATACAAAAAAATGGTATCAATATATCGCGCCCTATTTATAAGTGCACACAAATTAAAAATTCATATTAAGTTTGTAGCCCATAAGGTTGTCAAATTTAAATAAAAGAATTGTCAGGGAATGATTAAAGATTGATGATTGATGTTTCATCCAGCCATGTGGACGCTGCTATTGTAGAAGATGTTAGTTGTCTGTGTTTAGTTACATTATTGTCTTATGATATTGTTTATTATATACCTACTTTTATATTAAATTTTGTTATTCGATACGCAAATAAATAGAAAATTATACAAGTAAATGGAAGGAAACACATTTGGTTTTAGTTTGACTGAATATTTCATTGAAAAGTGACATGGTTTCGACTTATAAACTCATTGTCAAACTGATGGTTTAAACAAAACAAACTAATAATTTGTAATTTCACTTATTTTAGAGGCATTAACTATGTAACAATTACGAGACATTTTTAAATAAAATATTTAAACTTGAATCATTATGTTTATTTGTTACATTAATTTAAATTACGCTATCGCAATTTCAGTGCACTTGCACCATTGACGAGCTTTTCAAGACTTAAATTAATGTAACAAATAAACATAGTGATTCAGGTTTAAATATTTTATTTAATAATAATTTGTAAGTCAAAACCAGCTCACTATTCCATTAAATATATTAAGTAAAATGAAAACCAATTGTGTTCTCCTCCATATGAACCTAAACATGGAGTCTTACAAAATAAACCTCAACTCAATAAATAAATAGATAATTAATCGGAAATAAACAAATACTGTGATATGTCTAAATACATTTTAGATAAAAACATCAGCTGTTTATTTACTCAATGTAATTTAAATATTATTTGCTTCAATGTATCATTTTCAGAAGGGCAACAATCTTGTAACTGCATTCTCGTAATGTTAAGCATTTATTGGCAGCACTTACTTACTTTTTTTTTTTAAAAGTTATATCTGGGTTTGTTTATAAACCCAAATACAACCTTATACACCTTTCACACTAAGCTACTAAAAGCTTGTGTCGTGAAAGGGGAGTTTGCCGGCACCTGGTAGAAGGAAGCTTTATATTTTTTTTAATTCGAGTATTCAACTCGATACACTGTTGGCAAACTATTTCATTATTAAAAGTCATTTTACACAACATTCATCGGTAGGCCTAGTCAAAACACATTTAAGCGTTACGTTTTCGTTCAAACGTTGATGACGTTGCGAGAACGTGTCAATTTTCGTAGCTGCTTGTGTATTTTAGCTACGAAAATTGATGTGATCTCGCAACCTCGTCTTGTTTGAACGAAAACGTAACGCTTAAATGTGTTTTAATTAGGGGTGCTGTATTGAATACAATCAATAAATAGATGGCGAGTTTCATTTCACAATTCTTGTTTCACACCCTTTCTTTCAGACAACTATATCCTCTTTGTCATTCTTAGTTCCTTTTTCATTCTTTTATACTACTATACTATACTATACCCTCACGCCGTGTCCCAAGTGGGGTAGGCAGAGAGAACGGAACGCCAAACAGATCTATCTTTACACACTTCCTTCGCTTCCTCCACATTCATACAGTTCCTCATACACGCACGTCGGTTCCTCTTACTCAACACGCGGCCGTCCTTGAGAATTTGATCCACGTGATCAAGCCACGTGGTTCTCGGACGCCCGCGTTTCCTCACACCCTTTCTTTCAGATAAGTATATCCTCTTTGTCATTCTTTCCTCTTTCATTCGTTCCACATGACCAAACCATCTCAATTTATTTACACGCATTCTGTCCACAACAGTCTTCTTGCATCCGCTCATTCTTCTAATATCCTCATTCTTCACTCTATCACGCAGCGTTTTACCAACCATTCTTCTCAACGATCGCATCTCTACTGCATTTATTCCACTTTCGTCCTTCTTCAACCACGTCCATGTCTCGCTTGCATACGTAAGTGACGGTACCAGAATGGTATTGTGCACCAGCATTTTAGCCATGTTCGACACATTGTCATTGCTGACAATGGGTCGAAGTGCACCGTTTACTCTAGCACCGGCCACTTTCCTTCTTTCAATGTCCCTATCGCATCTTCCATCCCTCGTAAACATACTTCCCAAATATACATACTCACTTACTTGCTCCAAACATTCGTCACCAACTTTAATCTCGCAAATCGTTTTTTCATTCTCTCTTTCAAAAACAAGAACTTTCGTCTTCATTCTTTTAACATGTCTAAATACCGTAGCTTATTCAGGTGTATTATGTCCACAACACTCTTCTTGCATGAGCTCATTATTCTGAAAAAATATTTTAGCACTTATAAGGTATATATGTGGAATATGCGTGATGGTATAATATATTGTGTAGTATAGGTAGTAGAAAATAATTAATTTTTGATATTTAATCTTTATCTCAAGTGGCATAATAGGTGTATTATATATCTGATTGGTTATGTTGATTGATATATTGTTGACATTATGATGTATAAGTACAGTGGTACCTCGACATATGAGTTTAATTCCTTCCGCGAGTTTAATTCCTTCCCCAGAGTTTAATTTGTTCCGCAACCTTGCTCGTATTTCAAATTACTCGTATTTCAAAGCAAATTTCCCCATTGAAATTAATTGAACTGCCTTTAATCCGTTCCAGCCTCCAAAATGTCACCCCAGTAATTTTTGTTACTTGTTTTTGAATTAGAAAAATGTATTTATAAATGACAAAAATTGTACGAAAACATAATAAAAGAGAATGTTAAGATAAAAACTAGATTTATAAAGTGTTACTTTCGCTTAATTTTCGTCACTGCTTTTCTCTTCCCTGGTCTTTGCCTTTTTCACCACGCTTTTCTCACTTTCAACTGTAGGCTGTTTAAAAAAACATGTCCAATGAGGTTTGTTTCTTCCTCCCTTTCAGAATGTTCTGGAAATGAGCTAGGAAGTGTCATTAAATAGCTCATATCTCAAATTTTGCTCATATTTCAAAATAAAAATCACTTGCTCGACGGCTCGTATTTCAAAAAACTCGTATGTTGGGGCACTCGTATGTCAAGGTACCACTGTATAATAAATTTTACAATATAGGTGTACCTTAAGTACTTATATATTTTCTTATGAGATTATCAGACAATTTTTTGTTTGTTTTGGATGTTCCACTTAACAGTTTATCAGTTATTTATTATACTGTTATAAGTGTTACTTTATAAAATGCCACACCCTTCAATTAAGATATCGACAGTGTTCAGGACAAAGGCTTTAAACTGCATCGATAAAATTTTGTAGGAGAATCAAAATATTGTAGGGTAAAGAATATGTCGTATTATTGTCATTATTATTTTAACATCTTATTGTATCTAAAGTAGTTTTTCTATTATGCCATAAATATTCAAGAAAAAATACGCAGAAATTATCAAGTTATAAACAAAAAAAGTTGAATATGTCCTTTGTACTGACAAGACTTTGACAACACAAAGAGATATGTTTGAGTCATGCGGTTTGATGCCTTTTACCTCGCCATAAAGTTATGCAGAAACCTTTGTCCTGAGCACAGTTGACATTAAGTCTAACCAGCTTAGTAAGTAATTACAATATGTAAACACATTTTTCTTATGGATCTGGTGTCAAGGATGCTGATTGGCATCTTATAAATGCGTCAATACACACTTTCTGATTGACTAATGTATTTAAATGTTATTATTTATCTATTTTCCTTTCATTGATAAGTGAACAAACTGATTGTCTTCATTTCTCTTTTATATAAACAAGGAGAAGAAAATAGATAAAAGAAAACAGTTTCATCAGTGGTGTCCAACCTTTTTATCTATGCAGACCGGTTAATGTTTGAAAATTTTACTCTCAGAGGGAGACGTTAAAATTTTCCAATACAGTATTATAAAAGAATCACGCCGAAACTGCTACTCCTCCTGTTGCGAGGTTTTCTTAAAGATAGAGGAATTTGGCATATTTCATAATCTCCTCGGATTTATTATGGAATATTTCTTCAAGAAGTCTGATTTTCATATTCATTCTGCAGCCTGGTACCACTTGCTCCAGGAACTGAGGTTGGAAACCACTGATTTATACAGTCATTTAAAGCATAATGCAGATATTCATAATTCAAAATGTCCAGTGTAAAAAGAGCTCACAAATGGAAATGTGTCAAAAAAATATTTCTATGTAATTCAGTTACGTAAAAATAATGTATTTTTTATATTTATTTTTAAAAAAATTACAAAATATAGTATAATAAAGATTCAACATAATTATTGTACTTAATCAGCCCATCTTTGAATACATAATTTTTTTTAACTGCCAGTTCAGTACAAAATACAGAAAGAAAAAAAAAATTTATAATTTCTGTATTAAATTATTGTAAACATATGCTCCATATTATCATTGGTGGTTTTATGAAACCCCCTATGTGCATTTATCATGATTTTTCAGGAGATCAAAATAACATCAAATTTTTATAGTATGTTGAGTTTTGGAAAATGATTTGTGAAATTTCACATATCCATTTTTAATTACATATTAGTTTTCACAAATTATCCATGGAGAAGCAGCAGTTTACTTTTTATTGATAATTTTGTGTGTTTAAGTGTTTCATTAGTCGACACAGCTCAATTAAATGAATAATTTGGTATCAATATATTTTGTCGTTATTTAGAGTTAGTTGGTAGCCTGGAGGTAGAGTTTCGGCCTCATGAACAAGGGGTCAAATTCCCCACGACACAAGTTTTTAGCTTACTGTGAAAGGTCTATAAGGTTGTATTTGGGTTTATAACATAACCCAGATAGGTATATTAAAAAAAAAAATAGGAAAAACTGATACAGGAGGATGAAAAAACATTGAAAATAAAACACTGTATTACTTTCACTATGAATATATCTGACTAAGAGGCCTTGAGTTTCTAATAAAAACTTTCTAATGATGGGTGTCTACCCGAAAGACCTCCGAGTCAAATATTATTCGTAGTGAAAGTAATACAGTGTTTTATTTTAAATCTATTTTAATTCTATTGATTCAGAAGGTTTCATGAAACTACCGATGAGCATATGTAACAAAAGAACATGTCACAAAATGCATTTAATATGAAAATAGTATTTCCTTTGTACAAATTGTGTAAACTAGTATTGTTATTTTATGAATAAGTATGTTGTTTATTTGTTAATAAAGTCAAGTTAACAACATATTTGTGGTAATATGTTGACAGGTAATATTTAGAAAGGTTGTCAACATAATGAATATGTTTATATTTTAATGTTTCCCTATTATTATTGAGACTGCCAAAGATTAAAACTACTTATAATTTAAATATACTTATAATAGGACACTGTCAATATTTCTTGGCATTGAACTGTGCATTTATTATAAACAAAATTATATTATCTTATTTTATACAGAAGATTGTATAGAAAGCTTGTTTTTACGCTTACACATTAGATTATTTTGTTATGTTTACTTTACGTTCGATGTGGTTAGCATTTTATATTTTTCTGTTGTCATTTTTGTATTAATATTAAGTTCTTTTTTTAAATATAAAACAATTATATATTGTTATTATTAAGATTGCTTTAATGTTTGTGTTGGTGGTTAATAAAAACAGAATGATTGGTGCTCCACATATCGTCCCTCTTCTGACTAACAGTCGTATCTGCCTAAATGTAAATTGTTCAGGAGAGGTTTTTTAGTGTTTTACCGTGCATATTTTTTTCTTTCCTAGTTATATGATACAGTGTAAATATATTACATTATTTTATTTGTATTCTTTTATACCTCAGAATCATTTTTGTGATGAGATTTTGCGGGATTTGTAGATACGACAACACATTTTATTAAGAGTAATTCGTAAATACAACAACAAATCAGAAAGCTGTTCCAGGATAACGGTAACGGTTACAGGTGTGATCTTCAGTGAGAACATGCAGGGCACATATAAATACACATTGATGATCATAACTCGATTTTGCCAAAAATGTCAGATACGACAGATAGTCACAAGAGGGATGATATGATTAGGCTGAGTGTTGTTATATTAGAAAATCATTTAAAAGATATTTCACTAGCTGTGTCCACACCACGTCCATACTTAATAAAAGAAAAATGTGTACAAATTTCATTCTTCATATTCCATGGTAAATATAAATAAAGGAAAGAGAGAGAGAGAGAGAGAGAAAGAACATTTTTTTGCTAGTTTATAGCTTAAGTGTAGACTGACTTATTTGCACATTGCAACAGATTGCGAAAACTTCTGTTGGAGGAAGCGAGAAAACTTTATACGGTTATGGACGTTGGTTATTGTCTTTACCAATTGTCACCAAACTAATACTGTCTAAATTATTTTGATTTTGCATGACATTCTATCAAAATTTATTGTAAAAGTCATATATATTTGTATTTATATTATTTTTTTATACATAAATCATTTTCAAATAAATATTTCTTTATAATGGTATTTTTTTCTTATATACCTATCCTCACATTATTATATACTGAATCATAATTTGTTACAAAAGAAAATGCCAATTCAGAAATCTCGCATCTTTGTTTATTTTTTAAATAAACATTTCATGTGAAGACATTTTTAAAGGAGGGCAGCTTCTTCTAGATGTAAAGTAGTTACCTAATCTTTTCTATAATAAGTTATAAGGAATTTTATCAAATAATGATTGTGACAGGTTTAATAGAAATTGTAATAATTCTTCAGGTACGTTGAAGTCTTCAAACTCCTGAAAATGGTGACAGCACGTTCACAGAAAGCTGGAGATGATAATTTCAAAAACTACATGACAGTACCATTACAGTACAAAGACAATACAAAATTTGCAACTTTTAATCTAAAACTAGTGGTGATATTTTTATTTGAAGATGAAAGGATGACGAAGAGGATGTATTTATCTGAAAGAAGGGGTGTGAGGAAGCGCGGACGTCCAAGAACCACGTGGCTTGATCACGTGGACCAAATTCTTAAGGACGGACGCGTGCTGAGTATGAGAAATCGGCGTGCATGAATGAGAAACTGGATGAATGTAGAGGAAGCGAAAGAAGTATGTAAGGATAGATCTATATGGCGTTCCGTTCTCTCTGCCTACCCCTCCTGGGACATGGCGTGAGGGTATAGTATAGTATAGTATTTTTATTTGCCATTATTGTTCTGATTGTATCTACAATATACCCTGTAGCCAGCAACTTTTCTTCTTTCAATATCATCATCGAACTTTCCATTTCTCATGAGTAGATTTTCCAAATATACACATTCGTCCACTTGTTCTAATATTTCATTATCAATCTTTACCTGACATTCTGGCCTGTCCTTTTCCCTTTTAAACAACATTGCATTAGTTTTCATAACATTCATCCTCGCGCTATTGTTGGTATAGTTTTCAGGCGAACTACTGAGTTTGAAAGGATTTTTTAATATCGAGAGACACCTGCGTGTTACTAATGGGGTGCTTACTCATTCAAAGACTTTTTTTTCTAAAACTGTAATTAAATAAAGAGTTAATAATGGATTGTGCAAAGTTTTGATTAGTTTGTAATACATAAAACAATTTATAATTATTAAAATACAATTCCTCAAAACTTACGTATGCAAGCGAGATATGGATGTGGCTGAAGAAGGTCGAAAGTGGAATAAATGCAGTGGAGATGCGATCATTGAGAAAAATGGTTGGCAAAACGCTGCGTGATAGAGTGAAGAATGAGGATATAAGAAGAATGAGCGGATGCAAGAAGAGTGTTGTGGACAGAATGCGCGTGAATAAACTACGGTAGTTTGGGCATGTTGAACATTCGTTCGAACGTTCAACGTTCGAGCAAATGAATGACAAAGAGGATATACTTGTCTGAAAGAAAGGGTGTGAGGAAATGCTGGGGTCCGAGAACCACGTGGATCAAATTCTCATGGACTGCCGCGTGTTGAGTAAGAGGAACCGACGTGCGTGTATGAGAAACTGTATGAATGTGGAGGAAGCGAAGGAAGTGTGTAAAGATAGATCTGTTTGGCGTTCAGTTCTCTCTGCCTACCCCACTTGGGACACAGAGTAAGGGTATAGTATAGTACAATTCTTCAAAGTTACCACCTAAATCTTGTCGTTAGTTTCATATGTAAGTGAAGCATGGAGGCGTCTGTAATTCTTTAGAGAAGTCAGCATGCGTTTATGAGAAATTGGGTGAATGTAGAAGAAGCGAAAGAAGTATGTAAGGATACATCTATATTGCTATCACTCCGCCTACTTGGGATATTTATTTTTATATTGGAGGGCTATAAAAGCCTTTGAAATGAACAAAAAATACAGGAAGATAGCAAAAGATAGAGTAAAATATATATTATTAAAAATTATCACACAATATTAATATAATAATAATTATCATGATCAAAAAACACCTTGATTTTGCTGCGACATCTAAATAATTTCTTATGAAATGTTTTTCTGATTAGGAGCATCTACATAATTATTTATGAAACAAAATTGTTATGTTGGTACATCCACAGATGGCCATTAACTCTATGATCATAATATTGCTAGTACAAAAATAATATTTTTATATTATATTGGCTAGATTCGTGCTTCGTTTTAGCCATAAAATCAGCACATATGGTATGTCATTGTGTTCGTCATGTTGGCAATGGAGGTCAGTGATCGACATGAAGTTGATGTCGCATGAAGCATTTTTCTCGCGACAGTTTCTATATGTTGTAAATCGTCAGATTGCGGCCTATTTTAGCGTTTATTCATCGTGAATCGGTATATTTGCTGGTGAGACAGGTGTCTCACCTCTTGAATTGGTTGTGCAGCATGTGGAGTGTAGTTTGAAAGCTCGCACAACATCTGTGTCTTACGTAAATGCGTGTGTGCCAGTGCAAGTGTGTGACATTGTTTGAGCATAATAATCACGATGGTTGTCTTGTTGTGAGTGTTGTTTAATTTTATTGAAGCGAATAAAGGTTCGTACAGTGGAGGAAATGTCCACTCCGGGCCCTGGCCCCGCCAGAACGGCCCAGGTGCTTATGCGTAAGGGCAAGCGGGGTGCCGGGGCATACATCCACGCGGACTGCGCTAGCGGCTCGCCACAGCACCTGGCGGGTCTTCTGGATGTTCTGTTGCATCCCAACAAAGCTATTGACGAATGGGAAACTATCGATTGGTGTCGATGGTTAATTGCTGGAGGGAGAACTCCCGATGAATTCTCAGCTATAGGTGAGATGTGATTATTTTGTCGTTTTTCCTTATTCAGCATGGACAGGTAGTGTCAGGTAGATACACTAATTATTTTAAGATAATTTAATCAGCTGACTGCTGATGGTTACTTATTAAGTGAAAAGGAAGTTAAGTCAGGTGTTAGGATAAGCAAACACACACTCAAGTTCCAAAAGGAGTGAGACAATGCAGCAATTACAACGCATCACCTGGTGACACATGTCAGGTCAAAATAACTGCAGTGGATAGGGAAATGATTGTTGTTTTATATCTGGTTTGTCTTTGCATAAAAATTATTATTTTTTTATTTCTACGAATTAATTTGAATTAGAATCCAAAAAGTTTTATGGAGTTTCCGTCAATAAATCGGTCTCTCAATCTTTTTTATTAGTTTTTGAGTATCCTGTAAATGGTAAGTATTGGTAAAACATTTCTTATAAGGCACTTAACATCTTCAATTCAGCGATGACATGCTTCACAGATTGTAACACTTGAGTGTTTTTTAACATGCAGTTAGTTTGCCGGCTACCCCACTTATCTGAAATACCATGATGATATGAATGAATAAAGTTTCATTATTTTTCTTTGCTAATGCAGTTTGAATATAGGATCCATTTAGCTTGTCAATAAATCTCATTGTCTTTGATAAAAAATAGCTTGAAATGGAAAAGTAATCATCTAAGAACAAGTTAAAATGATTTGTCATATTTTCATGGTAATAAAATAGAACTGTGTCTTATATTCTTTGTGATCATCATATCAGTTGCTCTACAGCCCATTGTGAGCTTTGGCCTCCTACAACATTGGCCTCCATCTCCCCCTGTCTTGGCATGTACTCTTCCAATCCCTGATGTCTGTTTATGTTCTTTGTGATATATAAGGAAAATGTCATTTTAATTATTTTTTATTTTTTTTTGTCTTTGTTTAATGAAAATTTTGTAAACTGAATGTGATTATTATTATTATTATAAAAACATCACCCTGCACTGAGACCATAACAGCTTTTGGCCAAGGCGGTCTCAGCAGGAAAAATGAAAAAACAAAAAACACAGAAATGCCAAGTCAAGAAAAAAAAAGGTATCATCAAAAAGAGAATCAAAGGAGAATCTATATCCTGGCGATAAAGTCATTGTATGTTATGTTGAAAATATCGATACGAACATTCAAATTATTAAAAAAATTTATAACCTTTCCGACAGGAGAGTTTGGTATTATGTTTGTTCTGCTACCAGGGGGGTAAAAAAGTAAATGCTGTCGAGAACGATTGAACGATACTGCGACGTAGATACAAAACTCACTCAACACAATTGGATTACTTATAAAGCCACTCAAGAGTTTGAAAAAATGCCTCGCACAATATACATCCCGACGGTGCATCAGCGTATCATATCCCAGACAACCCAGTATGAAAGCAGATGGGAACAAATAAGGATAATATCCAAATGTATAGAAGTAAATCATTCTTAAACACCTTTTCTGGACCTTCTCCAACATTAGACAATATCTAGCCTCGCAGGGGTTCCATATAACTGAAGCCGATTCTAAGATGCTGCGAACCAAAGAATCATACAGCAACCTAATAGAATTAGGCTCACGAAAATGTCTTGAATGTCTTAGTACGAAACCAAGAACTTTAGTATAAATGCAACCTTGTGTATGTCCTAGTGGGACAATGTATGACCTTCTTTAGCCATAGAAACACAAAAGAATCTTTAAGCTAAAATAAATATATCCTTTTTAGCATATTAAATCAACAAACAAAACAACAAGAAATAAAATGTGATTATTTGGTATATTTTATCAAAGTGACCTGAGTTGCGGCGACATGTAATGTCTTTTTCATACTATATATTCTTACTAATTGTAAATTCAATATATAAAGAACTATATATTCTTACTAATTGTAAATTCAATATATAAAGAACTATATATTCGTTTTAAGACTCAATTGGAAAAAGACATTATATACATGTGGAAACTCAAGTCACTTTAATAAAGTATGTGTAAAACCGAATAATCACACTTTATATCTTTATTAATATGGAGATATACAAAATAAATTCCAATAAAATTCAAACAAAACATACTCTTTGCATCATGAAACGGTAACAAACACAACTTGTATCAACTAATATATTATATTGTTTCATTAAAAAAATATTTATACAAAGGTGAATACAAAATAAGTGAGATAATCACTATGAAGTGATTCATCCATTTAAACACTAATCACATATAGATAATATATATATATATATATATCTATCTATACAATCATAGTATTACCTAAGAGTGGGGTATTCAGCAGACCATCGTATGTAAAATAAATATAATTGACTTACTCTTTTCGTTAGAATCACATTCTTACCTCATCACTCAATATTGTAAAAGTTAAATCTCTTATAAAGTTTTACAGATACCTCCCATTCACAGTACCTACTGTATTATGCCCTTACGCCGTATCCCATAATACATTCTTACCTCATCACTCAATATTGTAAAAGTTAAATCTCTTATAAAGTTTTACAGATACCTCCCATTCACAGTACCTACTGTATTATGCCCTTACGCCGTATCCCATAATACGACAGAACGTCAATGTAGAACTGATTCTCTTTCTCACCTTGTTAGTGTTTTTGACTAGTTGTGTAAATAATATATAGCAGACTGACCTTGAAAATCTGCTCCATGTTATTTCTTTCTTTTTTTTACTTGAGGCAAGGCATCCGATACCGAGTGAATTATATCTGATCCATGTTATCATGTCACTTATTACTCGGACGTCTGCGATTTCTCTCATCCTCTCTTTCATATTTTCTGTTTTAGACGACCATTCACAGAACTCTTGAAAACAAATAGAAATAATGAAATACATACCTTAGAGTTTATTCTGGATCTTTTTATAAAGCTAAAATTTGTTGGCAGTAGAAGGATTCCAACCTTGGATCTCTCATTTGAAAATTTGAGATTCTAGCATCAGACCTTGGAACATTATATTTTTTTTTTATTTATTTATTTAAATACTTAAAAATATTATACATGTATTACTTTATAAATTATTCTATACATATATTTTATTCAACCTCGAAAAGAGTGTGCGACTCCTGCTTCGAGGAGGGTTGCATTATTTCTAATGTTCATATATATTCAATTTTCATATACATATATGTAAGAAATATAAGACTTATTTCTTTTTTATTTATCTATACTCTCACGCCATGTCCCAAGAGGGGGAGGCAGAGATACGGAACGCCATATAAATCTATCCTTAAAAACTTCTTTCGCTTCGTCCACATTCATCCAGTTTCTCATACACGCACGCCGATTTAGTTTGCTCAACACTTCTACTTATTTCTTTTTTATTAATAATACAATATGAACAACAACAATTTTGTCAGTCTTCTATAAAAAAATTGTTTAATCTCATCACCATTACCCCGTTTCCCTTTCAGGGTAGGCAGAAAGGATCGAGTGCCACCTACTCGAATCCTTTCATACACATTTTGCTTCCGTCACTGTCATACAATCCCTTAGGCATGCTCTACTCTTAATTATTGTGCTCAGCACATGTCCTTCCTGGAGTATCTGATTTATATGGTCTTGCCATTTGATCCTCAGACATGTTTTCTAGCAACATTCCTCTCGGCCATGTATAATATTTTTCATTTGGTCTAATATTACGATAGTGTGTTGGTAGTATGTATATACACTCACATAGGAACACATATATTATTAGCATTAGACACACAGCTGTATTGGTCAGCTGGCTAGTATTTACCTATTTATGTTAGGTATGTATATATATTGTACATAATCTGCCTACACATACAGTGTATGTTGTACAGTTTTGTCCATGATGACATTACAACTAATATAAATGAGATGTGTGATCAATATACTGTGATATGTATACTGCTTGATGTGTGGGTTTCCTTATCTAGATATTTCACAATTATTTTGTAAGATTTTTTAGTCTTACTTTTTTTTGAAAATATCTTCATTCTTCCTTGAAGTTTCGCTTTATTTTATGATTTTTGTGGGAATTTTTCCAGATTAGGTGTTGAACCTAATGTATTATTATCGAAACGTCGATTTTTTGTATTATTTTAATGTATATAATAATATATAGTGTTTTACCTGGTGAATAAGAATCCGGTGAAATTTTTTGTTTTTTTTAAACACAAAATTAATTATTTGCATTTTTCGTATGCGTTTGCCATGTCACAAGTACTTACATTTTTACGTTTGATTGATTTATGGGTTAGCTTAGAGTTAGTCTGGTGTTTTTAATGCAAAAGCACATTCTTTGACAATTATTTCATTATCTTGTAATTTTTTAGTAGCAAAACTATATTATTACTTAAATTTTGATGCGTTCATCTTATCTGGACTCCGTCATAACGGATATCACCTTATTATTTAACAAATTATTAGATCTCCAGGATTATTAAAATATTTCCTCAAGACATGAATGAAGGTGGAATTTTTTATTAAGAAATTGTATTATTATTATAAGACTACATTCAAGTGTCGTTTACCTGCCAAAGTACCACAAGGATACTGTGAAATTCATCAATTTTAGGACATTACATCCACCTCATAGTATAAAAATATAAATAAATAGATAAAATGAGAATTTCGGGTACATAAAGGTATCCATGTCAAAAGTTGTGTAAGAGTATATTGTATTACATTTAATATTTAGGATACAATATGTATTCAGGTCAGGAATGTAAAATATATAATTTTTAATAAAATTAAGGGTTTTAAGTCCCTTCTGAATGTCCTAAAATCCACAGCCTGCTTAAGCTCCTAAAGGCAATCCATTGCAGAGGTTGGGTCCCGCCGCAGGAAAGGCTCTGTCCCCATAAACTGTTAATTTTTTTACATTACTCTGCCGGCTATCACACTAATACAGTATAGTGTATACTACTTCATCATCATCAGTTGCTCTACAGCCCTTTATGGGCCTTGGCCTCCTAATATTCGCCTCTATCTCCCTCTATCCTGGGATGTACTTCTCCGGTCCCTGATGCCAATGACATCTATATCCCTCTGTACCCCATCCATCCAATGAAGTTTGGGCGTCTACCAACGCTACGTTTACCCTGTGATCTTGTGTGTAGGATTTTCTTTGGCAGTCTTTCTTCAATCATTCTTGGTATTTTTATATTTTATGTAGGTTTGTAACAAAAATGCACCACCAAAATCTTCGGGTATGTAAATAGGCAAGAAAACAGTCAACAGCCTGACGTCAGAATCTCAGCAGTTCAATTGAAACATCCCGCTGCGAATCCATTCCACCTTCACATTGCTAACACTGTTAGGATACTTGGGCCGGTCTGTTTGAATATTGAAAGAGACCCACCGACCACCCGGATATCTCAAAATTCTGGGGACTTCCATTTGTCCGATTAAATTCCTCCTCTAACAAATTTGCCCACCCGAGAGGTGACAAAGTGGGCAGCCTGAAGGGCTGGCTGGTCATATTCCCCACGCTTGGAATCTTTTGATTACATTTTAATTGCCATTACCTATTTCTTTTTTTGATTATGTCAATTTTTGTTATTTTTTATGGTATTTTTTTTTTGTAGTTGTTACAATAAATATAACCTCGATACGGGTGCATATCCAGTGAGGTAATATTGAGTGCATAAATTGAATTTAAATAGTTAAAAATTGTTATACTTTGTACTGTAAATATTTTTATGGTATTATTTTTTTTTTTTATAATTATATTTTTATTTATAATTCCTTCGATATTCCTCTAGCCGAGAGAAGCAAACGCAAACATTCAATAAGACAACAGAATCATCTTAAAAAGTTCCTTCTGCAATCCGTGTCCATCCACTGCTACATAAATAAATATCTTTTGAGTAGCACGCCAATATTTCTTCCACCTGGACCCCTCTATTTTCTCTTCACCATCTCTCCATATCGTCTGCTGTCTCCCCACATTTGAAAAAAGCTATATTATCCATATATATAATTTTCCATGGTTCTTAGTGTATGTGTCTATCCCTCCATATGTGTGCATTAACTTAAGATATAATAATTATGTTGGGACAGTCACGTGGTATGGCCGCGTGATTATTTATACGGAATGTTCACGTTTTAGTTTTATGCATAAGCTATCTGCTATTTAGGTGATTGGTCCCGTGATTTTATACACATTCATTTATTCAACTTTATGTTTTGTGGTTCCGGTTGTAAAGTCTTTGGTATCAGGTCAAAACTATATATCTATCATATTATTATATTTATTTCTATTTCCCTGTTTTTATTTATTTATTCTTTACTGTATATTGATCACAGAAAGAAAGAATCAATGTACAGAGAGCGAGTTGTTTATAGTTACGTACGGAGACTCGGAGAGAATGAACAAAATAATATGTCCTCACTGAGAAAGCAGAGAGAGTGGTAGAACTTTTTCATCTTACACGGGACTGAGAGGATTAAGTCAGAATGGTAGTTGATGTTGTAGGGACTTGAAATGCCACACAAAGAAGAAGAACGGTTATGAAAGAATGTGAAATTGAAATCTAAATGAACAATAATAATAATCTGGCTAGAGTTATAGGCGGAAGTCGTAAGGGAAATTGAGAATATATTATAAGTCTATTTATTTATTTATTTTATTCTTCACTGTACATTGTTTACAATAATACAAATTAACATAGAAAATATCATTTATACAATTCAATGTACAGAGGGCGAGTTTATCGCTAAAATGCGATGTCTTCCAACTAACCCGGTAAGTCTAGTTGAGCTCATCCTTTACTTCTGGGATCACATTGGCCTTCAGCTGTAATGATCCTTGCGAGAATAGTCTTATTGTCTATACTAAAAATAAAAATAAATTCTGCTTTACACTCAAAAACTTCAGTAGGTAAGCGTTGGGACACCTTTCTCACTTCTTCCGATTAGATTTTACACAATGTTGTATTGTGTAGACATGTTTCTCCAATCGAGGTTTCCGATTGGTTCAGAAATGATTATTAATCTTTTTACTTGAATTGTATGTTATAAAAGTCTCAGAGATCGTGTGCGTAACAGTGCTATACGAGAGGAATGTGGAATAGAAGTTGGTGTAATAACTAGAATGAATGTAAATGAATCGATGATTGTTAAAACAAACCTCAAAAAAACATTCTGGTGAAAAAAAGGGTTCTATAAAGTAAAACGAAACACTTGTTTCAATTTATATAATTATAAAATTCTTCTTACTACGTGTATTCCAATACTATTAATACATTAAAAAAATGTAGGTACTCATTATGTTTGGTGTGGTTTTTGCAATCAAGTGTATTATCGATAGTTAAATAATATGTATTGTATATATAGGTATCTATTTAATGAATGCAATATGCAGGCACGCATGACCCTCTGATGTCTACATGTAAATAATAACATAAAGGTACGTTTTAATAATATAATAGTGTAATGATTGTATGAGATCGCACGTGCTATAGAAGATAACTAGAGAGAACTAAATACATCATGTACAATTGTACAGCTACGCGGGTGTGTGTGTGCTTTAGGTCATAATGCAGAGCTCGCTACTCAATGGGCTTATTCACTTTATCCACAAATAAATAAATATTTATTGGCATATATCTAAAAATACGAGATCGAGACAATAATAAACAAAGTGCCAAAAATTGCGAGTTTATCGCTAAAGGGTCGTTCACATTTGTTCCCTTTCAGTGATTACTCCGGATGATCCTCCAAGATGAATAGGTGTGAACGGGCGTTTCATCAATAGTGATCACTAGCGATGACGGAGGAAAGAGATTACCACCCGTCATAATTTTGATGAAAGGTCCTTTCACTGAAACGACCATAAACAAGTTTTATCTTATTATTTGTTTTATTCTCTATGAATTTATATTGAATGTCAGAATCATGTACAAAATTATTATGCAGTCGAGAGCGATATTAATTTATTTTATGTGTTATTTTTCAATTTTGAATTTCTTTAATTATTTTTGTACGAAAATATGTTAAACTACATACAACATGACTGAGAGTGTTGACATGGCAGTGAAAGTATAGGATGAACAAGTGTGAACAGACGTGTTCACTTTCGATGAACAGGTTTGACCCTGACACTCTGGATGATCATCCAAAGTGAAGCAATGTGAATGCTTCTTAACTCTTAAAACGAATCTTTAATCTTTAAAATTTAAAACGATACGATAATGTCTACTCCCTGTGTCAGTGTTTAGATAGTAGAATTACATAATGAAATTAATAACAAATGTTTTTTTTCTGCTGTATCGTTTTTTTTTAAGATAAAATTTAGAGATAAAAGATTTTCATTATAAACCCAAATACAACCTTATACACCTTTCACAACCTTTCACAGTAAGCTTCATTTTATTTGAGAGAGGCGTGTTTCAAGAACATTAAAACACAGGCATTCGCAAAACATCACGTATTCGGTATACGGCTTTTGACATCTACAATTCAGTGATGTAATACCATATACAGTACCACCCATTCTGAATATCTTAGTTTTTATGACACAAAGTTGATGGCTAGTATATTTTAAATTTTTAGACAAAGACAAATTGTTTATTATTGTATATTAATTATTTGTATTGTATTATGATTTTTTTATCTTTCTAACGACAATTTTCAATTGATTCTATGTAATTTTAAAATGGACGTGGATGTTGATTCTAAATAATGTAAAGCGCCCTTGAAGTGATATTATCACAGTACGGCGCTACATAAATTATTGTCAATATTATTTTTATTAATAGGTACTTTCATTATAATTATAAACATGGGTTAGTTAAACTCGCCCATTGCACAATATCATTTATTTGTATCACAATATTATTTTATATTATAAATATAATTGTTATTTTTTAATTAATTAAAATTTTATTTTATTTAAGATAAGAGAATCCATATTAGGCTGAATGAAGTAAAGGTCACGTTATTATGTTAGATATATATAGGTATACCTATATCGTTTATTATGTAAAAAAAACATCGTTAATATAGCTACAAAATACCTTTGTTTAGTTTAATAGTTGACAAATTTTAGATAGGTACCTAACTAAGTAGGTACGTGATATGTATATGTACAAGTGTTCATGTCAGCCTAGATGTAGTCTGCTGTCGGATAGTGTTAATGAACTTACCTGAACGATACAATACATGCACACAGTTTTACTGCACTTGACTGCATTCGCTGCGAGTGTAGTGGTGCGCAAGTTATCATCATTATCTGTATCACATTGTTATTAGAATTACATACACACACAATCGTAATATCGTCATCATTACACTGTCTGTATATGTATACACAGTGTCTTATAATAAGTATGTAACTATGTACCTATTGCACTAATTGTTATTACGCGACCAATATAAGATGACCACGAGTTGAAATGACGTATCGATTTTATTGATGGATCACGCTAAGACAAGTAATTTAATGCGTAAAAGTTTTACAAAAATGTTTCCTTTACATTTGAGGTGGTGGTGTCCCTCAAGGTTCGCACACAGGCCTGACTCTTTTCTTTAAAGTAAAAATATTCTTTTTGGTCATATCGAATCCAATACAATCGTGTTTTAACACTTAACTCGGGAGCACAGGGTAAAACCAGCTTCCTACATTTTGATCAGCGATTTTGCTCCAATTGAGGCACTTCTTCCCACGACACTCGTGACCTTGTGGTATAATTGGCATAAAAATGGTATGATATAAAGGGTTATTCAGGCCGTCGGGAAGTTTTGGACGAAAGAACAAAAAAAAACTGTGAGAAGTAGGTATATTGAGAAACAATCATTACTCAACGAGGAAACGGACTTAGATAACGTGTTCATAACTGGAAAAAAACAGTATGATGAACATAGCATTGTACTATCAGGCAGTATTTGATTTAGATTATTATTTTTTTCAGGATTTTAGTGCTTGTGAAATGACAGAAATGAAAGCTAATCTTGTTTTTTTTTTTATTTTATATATCTTTACTTATGAATTTGCAATGTACCTACCTGTGTGATTGTGTATGATTGTTTTTTTGTAGTTGTCTGTCATTCTTTTTTTTTGTTAACATGTAAAAGGCTCACGCCGTGTATGATTTTTAATAAATAAATAAATAAATAAAAAATAAATATTTAGTTTTTTTTCCGTGGAGCACCCGGCAAAGAATTGGTCTCCCACTCTTTTCTGTAAGTTTTAGAGTCGTTTAAAAGGCTGGCATTCGAATAAAAAACAATTAAAATCTTAAATTCAGCTGTAAAGTTTACCGCGCATCCTGAGTATTTTCATGTTTTGTTGGCACGAAGAGGACAGCTTGCATGTTTTATTACATGCAGCTGGTCTGCTGGTTTCACCTCTTGTGGAATATGCCGTGATGTTATAGCAGTAATATTTATTTCTTTTGTACTGTCCATTGGTTTTAAACTATTTTATTTTTCACTGTGCATATTATTTCAAATCAATACAAAGTATGTATCATATAAATATCAGTTATACAATTCAATTCAATGGGTTAGTTTATCGCTAGAATGCGATGTCTTTCTTATTTTGATATCAGCAATAATCTCTGTATAAATTCCCGACAGGAACATTGAGGGAAATTGAAGAAGAGACATTATTGATGTGTAGGTAACTAGAGGTAGGTATGTGATACATGTATGTATATGTGAGTTGGTGTGTGTGTGTATTGCGATTAGTGCAAGCGGACATCCGTGTCGATATAGCACGCAGTCGGTAATGTATCACGAGATGGCTTACTCCTTATTGCTGGTAGGTACATTACATAGTAATACATATCGCAACAATAAAATATTACATATTATATTCCTCATACATGCATGTTGCCTTCAGCATTACCTACATTACAGGTATCAGTTTTGTTACACATCAAACATATCAGCCTACTAAGATAATAAATCAATTATTTTCTAAGATGGATTTACATAATAATTATTTAAGTTAAAATATAATATACTAATGCGTTGGACTAATGAGATCAAGCAGGTTGTAATTCCGTCAATTTGTGATGCCGTACACCTGGCTGAGAACAGAAGGAGATGGCGCAGGGTTGTCCACAAGGGGTTATCCGGAGATCATAACCTAAGCAACGCCCGATCTAACTATTTAGCCGTTACAGATAAAAATAACATTTGCCATCCCTTACCATTGTAAGAACACCGTCGCGAGATTTTCAAAGAAACGTATTCGGAATATTTCACCATCTTCTAAGCTGCTTCGTTAAAGATTAGTTGGTTCTATGGTTGATATCTATCCCAGATTCAAGCTGAAAAGAACCAATCATCTGAATTCGAGAACCATCTTTGTACAATGTTAAGGGGCGTTCACATCTGTTCACTTTCAGTGATCACTCTGGATGATTCTCCAAAATGAAAAGGTGTGAGCAAGCGTTTCTATGAATTTGTATTGAAAGTCAGAATCATGTACAAAATTATCATGCTGTCTAGAATTAAATTAATTTGTTTTAATTTTTAATAAGTGTTATTTTTTTTACAACAACATGACCGTGAGTGTTAACATGGCAGTGAAAGTATAGGATGAACAAGTATGAACAGACGTGTTCACTTTCGATGAACAGGTTTGACCCTGACACTCTGGATGATCATCCAAAGTGAAGCAATGTGAATGCTACTTTACATTGTGGTTCACCAATTGAGATGTCTGATTGATTTTGTCATTTACACGTTCGCTGTGGCCAAACCCAGTGAAACAAAAATAATTGTAAATATATTAAATATTTAATTGTTTGAACTTTGGATGTAACTAGATTGTCAGGTGTATTTTAATAAGGTCTTATCACAATGTAACGTTGAATTACGGAATAATTGACAATTTCTAGGTATAGATTGTTATATCATTATTATCTTTTAATATAAATCGAATTTAAAAAACAAATTTGTTTTTGTTTCATGAAACTTACTTTCAGTTTCATGAAAATAGATTATATCAAACATTATATAATTATGTAGATATTTAATAGTTGGGATATAATTATATGATACGTTTTAAGCCTACTGTTGGTAGATTATAATGTACATATACAGTATTAGGATTATGTGTTGGTTTGTCTATGTATAAGAGTGAGTGCCTTACTCATTATGTCATTATTAAATGTAGGTACTTAAATAGTAAATTGGTAGGTACGCTGCGATGTTATTATTATTATTATATGAAGGTGGTTAGTGTGTAGTGTATTCCTACCTAATAATATACTACAATACAATACATACAATAAACAGTAGTTTGTCTAGTTAGTTGTTGTCTCGCACCTGCACTTCCGTATGTATGTACGATTAATTGCATATTATAACAATTACATGTAGTTAGGTACATACAGATGTAGGTACCTACATGATATTTATGTATATCATAATATTATGTTCTATCGTTGTAAAAGAATCCTCTGCTTTGAAAATAATGTCCAACAGCTTGAGGTAGGAGGCCCTGAGAAAGCCACAAACGTCGGTGATGGGAAGTAGTAAGGTTGAACGTGCTAGACTGCGATGTCATCCAGAATGACGCACTGGACAGAACCACGTGGCGAAGAAAAATAAAGAAGACATAGTCCACCATTATTTGGTGCTAATGATTGCCCAAATAAATAATAATAATCTTCTACTACCATTCTCCCTCAGGCTGCCCACTAAGACGCGTCCGTTGTGGACAAGATTTGTATACTGCAGAATTAGGATAAATGGAAGTCCCCAGACTTCTGCGGTATCCCGGTGGTCGGTGGGTCTCCTTCAATGTTCTCCTCTCTGCTTATCCTGCAATGGATGTGACGGTAGGGGATGGATGAATAAATATGTTGAAAAGATTTTCTATTATACTACTACTACTATACCATCACGGCATATCCCACAAGTGGGGTAGCCAGCAGATCAGCTGCATGTAAGAAACATGCAAACTGTCCTCTTCGTGCTAATATAAAAACAAGACATTCAGGATGGGTGGCAAACCTCATCGCTGAATTTAAGATGTATAATGTCTTAATTTTTTCGAACACCTGCCTTTTACAGGACACTCGAAAACTTACGGAGAAGAGTGGGAGACCAATTCTTTACCGGGTGCTCCACGGGATAAGTTATTATACTCCATCCATTTATTCATCACATTTGGAAAATATCATCGCGAGATTTCTCACAAGTGGGGTAATAGCGCACAATCTTTTTGTTAACTTCAAATTTGCACTATTATTTATTTAAACATAATTCATAAGTAAGTTAAATCATAGAAACAAAAAATAGGACCAATTACAATGTTAATTTAATTATTATTCAAACTTACAAAAATAAGAAAACTTACAGAAATATGTGAGAGGTCTATTATTTACCGGAGACTCCAGGAGGTAAAAAGAATAAAACGCGATCTACAATCCTCATTGCAAAATCATCAAGACGTACATAGATTGAGTAACTATAGACAGCCAAGTGTTTTTTTTGCTTGCATATTTTAATTCACTTGTGGGAGAATTGGTGATGTATCAAATTTATTTTAAGATTTTTATGCATGTTATTTTATCTTTTTACAATCGCATATAATCCGCCCCTTTCATGTGACGTAATAGTACCTACAACTACATACATAATATTATTATAGTGCGATGAGTCATACAGAAGACGTGTATGCGTGTTATATTATGCATGTGTGTATATTAAAACGTTGTATTATTCCCTATAATCCACTTACACAGAACTGCAGACAGCCAGGTGCATTTGCCTGAACCTTAAACATATAATTAGCTAATCTATGGACTGCAGGTAATCCGTAGGTATAGGTCGAACACGGGAAATAAAAACGGGTAGATATATTTATTTTTCAACTGCTTCTTTTGCCCTTTAAAGAGTCTCTTGGAAACATAAGGAGGTGATAAATTAGAATAACCTAGAGACCGTTGCGTGATAGGCAGATTTCATGGTTGACAACAACACCGGATCGAACCAGAATTGGCGCAGTGGTCTTTTCCATGATTATCGCCTACGTTCCTGGAACCCGATATGGCACTCGAAGCATATATAGTTTTCGCAATAAAATGTTTGTTTCGACATTGATAAAATATTATAAAATGCGATAAAAAGTGGATTAAACCCTCGTCTACAAAGTTCAAGAGTTTTGTTTTGCATTTACGTAAATTTCAGGTTGGTATTCAAGGTTGTGGTTTGTAGCTTTGATAAGTCCATTATAAGTGAGAGGATTATGTGGTTTCCAAAAGCGATCGTGTTTGACATGAGAGGCGCTAGAAGCACGGGTGTTCTAGGAACAGTGTTTGGCAGTCTGTTATTTCCATAGACATACGTTATTTCATTAGATTTTCTGTTTCTAGGATAGATGAAGAACAAGAAATTCCATTCAGTTCTTCTCAAGGCTATGCACTAGTTTGCGAGTGATTTATATTAAATCCTTTTTTTTTCATTTAAAAATGTTTAACTTCAAGTTATATAGGTATGTGCAAATTTATGTGTACCTATGGCTAGTAGATTTTTAACATTACAATGTCACACAAATAAGTTATTAACACACGGTGTGTTATAAAACGTCTATGTATGTTATGTGGTGTATTTTAATGAAACTACTTGATCTCATTTTACACAATTTATTCTTTCTACAGTATAACAAGAAAAGAGACCTGTCATCTGAATGACAACAAATACCTTAATAATCTTGGTGTATAATTATACAAATATATAACAAGTGCTGTAGTACTAATCAGTTTTTGTCACGGCTATTGCACTATGGAAATTCTAAAGATTGTATTGAATTCCCGTAGTAACGTCATGTTTGCATTTTGATTTTATAATAACTAGATTATCAGATGACCTCATTGCAATTGGTTGCTTTTTATTACCGTGACGTGATGTTCAATAGTACTACATATCGAGGGTATACAACCAAAATGCACTAAGTCAGTCTAGTGCTACAAAAGTTGTCAAAAACTATTCAAGTAATTAACATATTTCCCGTATTTAAATTTGTTTGCAAAGCCTAAAAATCACTTACCAATATCATCTTAATTAAAGTTCAAACAATAAATGGCGAATTTGTATTGATCTAAACACTTTTTTTTTCATTTAACTGCCACCATGTCATCTCAAAACTGAAATGACTTAGTGCATTTTGGTTGTATACCCTCGATATAAGAAGTATTAGTAGTAGGTACCTATCCGTAATCCGTAATACAAGATACATTATCTTAATTTGAGACTTAACTCGATCTATGTAAATTGTGTATACCTACGTATATTATGTGAGGTGATATTTTTTTGTTTATGAATAGTCTATCTATCTACACCCTCACGCCGTATCCCAGGTGGGGAAGACAGAGAGAACAGAACGCCATATAGATCCATCCAAACATACTTCTTTCGCTTCCTCTGCATTCATCCAGTTTCTCATACATGCACGCTTACTTCTCATACTCAACACGCGTCTTGCCACTTTAAAAAAAAAAATAATTTTTAATTTTCTTTTTTAAATCGTTACCCCTATCCTGTGGCACATCACATTAAAGCCCCATTCAACAGCTTTAAAACGAGACCTCTCCCAGGTTTTTATCATCACTGGTTGCCAGTCTATAGGCATCCAAAGTTGCCAAGACATGAAATTTTTTCATAAAAATTGAGATTTTTAAAAATTAATAACTTGAAAAATAATTGTGCTACATAACTGAAATTTGGTATTTTTCATAAGTCTGTGATATATTACAATATAAAAAAAATCATGAAAATCTGAGACATGAAGTCTGAATCAGTGTGTTGATTTGACACAATAACCCGTAGACTTTCATGGAGCCTTCAAAATTTACTTTGCATGGCATTGGAGTAGTAGGTTGATATTATTAATTTCTTTGACATTGTGATTGTTGTGTTGTGGCGATACTATGCCAACTGCCGCATCGTTTGCCAAGTGCGTATATGTCACACATACACATTACACTAGTAGATAAATTATTGTGTATTATTTATGTAGAAAGTTGTACCCAATACCTTATGTATGTGTGTTACATTGACCGCCTTTGAAATTTTATTTATTTGTTTATCAAAAGTGATCATTTAATCCAACTTATAGTCGATTAATAAGCGTTGGCACATCTTTTTCATTTCTTCAGATTGTATTTAGTAAACGTGCTTCTCCAGTTGAGTTTATTTGGTTAGTATTTTCATCTAGACGCTGTGCCCAAACCTCGTAAAAATGGAAACAATATTCTAAACATTTGTATCGACTGATTAAACTAGCAATCCAAACAGATATTTTGTTATGTTTCGGGCGGCATTTAAAAGAAGACTTTAATCTTCATGAATCTATCTATCTATCTATATCTTCACGCCGTATCCCATGTGGGGTAGGCTGAGAGAAAGGAACGCCATATTATTATGTAAAGATAACATACTTCCTTCCCTTCTTTCACATTCATACTAATTCTCATACATGTATGCCGATTTCTCTTACTCAACACGAGACCACCCTTGAGAATTTGATCCACGTGTGTCAGTCATGTAGTAGTTCTCGGAGAACCGCGTTTTCTCACACCCCTTCTTTCAGATATATTCTATCACGCAACGTTTAACTTGTCAAACATGGTAAACAAATGTATGTAAATAAATTCTATAATAATATTTCCGAATAGAAAAATGTATTTATTTATGCATGCAAATGAAACTTGGACGCGGTTGAAGAAGGATGAGAGTGGAATATTTTTTTTTTATTTATTTATTTCAAACTTAAAGTTACAGCTTATATAACATAATAAACGAAACAATAATAGTGCAAAATTAAAGCCAATTATAACCTAAGTTATATAATACAAAATGTTAGTTAAAAAACAAATTATATAAAACAGTTATTAAAATTATTATGATGAAAGATAATAAAATAAATGTATATTTAAAAAGGTATATGTATAAGAATATGAAAATAAAGAAGAAAAGCTATGAGATAAATTCAATTACATGTGAGCATTTTAGGATTGAGGGGAAAGGAAAAGGGAAGGGAATGATTTTGTTCAAAGATCTGAGTAACTTGAGTAAAAGTAAATTAATTTATGATGATGTACTATGCATACAATAATTATTTATGTTAATTTTATATAAGATATATTATATTTTATTCTAAAGCTGTGTACTAAGTTGCGTACTCAATATTGCATTGACTGATTTTATAAAAGTGTTTTTACTTACTTGAAATATGTCTATGTCGTTGAAGGATGTGTTGTAAGTTTTGTAAATTCTGTTACAAATGCCGTGGAGATGCGCTCACTGAGAAGAATGGTTGGTAAAACGTTGCGTGATAGAGTGAAGAATGAGGATATCAGGAGAACGAGCGGATGCGAGAAGAGTGTTGTGGATAGAATGCGAGTAAATAAGTTACGATAGTTTGGACATGTTGAGCGAATGCAAGATGAAAGAATGACAAAGAGGATGTACTTATCTGAAAGAGGGGGTGTGAGGAAGCGCGGACGGCCAAGAACCACATGGCTTGATCACGTGGATTAAATCCTCAAGGTAGGCCGCGTTTTGAATAAGAAAAATCGGCGAGCATGTATTAGAAACTGGATGAATGTCAGAGGAAGCGAAATAAGTTTGTAAGGATAGGTGAAGGGGAGAACTGTCAAGTTTACCTCTAAAGCGATATCTTCCAGCCAATTTTATTTTTCTTTGTTTCATTTGTACAATGTCATGTTAGTATAAAGTTGTAAATATCAAAATAGCCAGGAAAATTCACAAGTCATTCTTGTTGGCGCGGCTCCCTGTATCTATTATATTATGTACTGTACTACGATTGTTTATATTATCTGTACCTATATTATTAATTCACTTTGCTACAAAGATGTGTATTATTTACATGGTTTTCTATATTTATTAAAGGAAGTGAGATAAAGTGAGTTTAAAATATAATTTCAATGTCTCTTATATGTATATAATATTGTAATGTCATCAAAACACCGCACACGCGCAACTAGAATGTTTTAACCAAAGAAAGTTTTAACAGCCTCGTCGCTGTAGAAAATGATAGAATTTAAAAATAATCGATCTCCAATTCTTTTCCGCAAGTTTTCGAGTGTCCTGATAAAGGCAGATGATCGAAACAAAATAAATTTGACATCTTAAATAGAAGAGCATCCGTATAGTTAAATCGGACATTCTCTATTCCGTACAGATTAGACTTGAGTACCTACATCGTTTTTTTTATACAAAATATTTCATTTCAGCGTGTGATAAGCGATGTGTCGAAATTGGCAAAAATGTTTGTGCACAAATCTATTCTAGCCAACACTTATGTATGCAAGCGAAACTTGGACATGGTTGAAGAAGAACGAATCTTGTGGAGATGCGATCGGTTGAAGAAGATTGGTTGGTAAAACTTTGCGTGATAGAATGAGGATATAAGGAAAATGAGGGAGTGCTGTGAACAAAATGCTAGTAAATAAATTAGATATATTGCGGAAAAAGGTCAGATTATACTTGCCTCTGTCTGATTAGATTATACTTACCTCTGTCCTGTGTTATGGAGAGGATTATTTATTTATTCTGTACTTCACATTGATTACGACCAATTTTACATTGAAATACAATTATTGTAGAATCAATATACCGAGGGTGAGTGTATCGTGGAGGAACGATTTCTTCCAACTTACCCAACTTTATGAAACTTTCACAAAAAACCTTCAAGGAAGGAAAGAATGAGGCACAAGGGAGAAGAATAGATAAGAAAAGGGACTAAGAAACAGATGCCGAATTTCAAAAACATGTGGAAAAGAAAACGAAGGACTGAACCACAAAGAAAATGTACATGGTTGAATATGTATTATTTTCTTCGAGTGCCGTATCTATGCCTAACCCATAAGGGGCACTCACCTATTCCTGTAGATCAGCTGACTAGGTGTACATAATATTTATCTCACATAATATATAATTAGTTTGTTCGCTTTGGCGGGGGTCATCGACATTGTAATTTATTTATAATAGTTATGTATTTCAAATTATCACCAAAAATAAATTACAACATTAATATTTTTAATTTGTGCGTAAGTAGATATATAATTTGTTTGTTTGTGTCATCATTCTCGTTTAATGGTTTTTTGAAACGTCATTGAGACCTCACATTATAATCGTGATGTATGATGTCCCAGTGCCCGCAAACGATAGCCCGAGGACGATAAATAAAAATAAAGACCTCTCAAACAGATCTCATCCTTATCCATACACAGTATCCATACCTTGTCACTGGTGCATTAAAAATTCTGGATGAATTACACGTACCGTTTTAGGAAAAGGTATCCGCTTTTCATTGGTCACTAGAAATTTCAGTTATTTTAGAAGGATTAACTATGTAACAGTTGCGAGACATTTTGAATTTTACACAAAATAGCTGGAATTCTTTTATTTACCGGAGATTTCACGGGACAGATACATTAAGGGTTGTTCCCTCCCATACTCATCAATGTTACAGGATTGGTAGTTTTTATGAGAGGCTTCAGAGATCACCTGAAGGTCTCACCCCGACAAAACCTCCACACAATTTATGACAACCGTTAATGTCTCCTATAAGGGTGTTACAATATTTCTTAAATTTAAGCCGATTCATTCTTACATTCTATGTAACTTACAGTATCGTATTACTATAAACTAAGACTGCTTTAATCTATTACAAATACCTAAATGTATTCAGGTTCATTACATTGAAGCATTATACTGTCCGTCTATAGATAAAACCTTTCACCTTCTAGAATCACCACCTTAATGGCACAGTCACCGAAGGCAACGGGTCCCATGAACAGACTTACAATACATATTTATGTATGTGTATATCAATACGATACGATGACATAATAATAGTGCCTTTAACTTTAAGTATTGTATAAAGATGAGTGGTTTTGATACTGTCGTCGGCGCCAATTGAGATAGATGTATAGTCCAATCCTTGACAGACATACTTTGGCAAAGCTGTTCCACATTTGCTATGGGCTCTGAAAACGAAACCCTGAAGGGAATAGATGCCCGGACAACTGGGAGAGTACGACTGCGGATGGCACGAGTTGGAGGAATGTTGTTCGCATTTATAGCGGACCACACAATCCCAATTATATTAATTACTAGCTAGATTACTAATATCGCTAGTAAAAATCGGGGTTGATGGTAGAAGGGTGAAAATTTAGGGCTGTATATATTTTTTAATGCCTCGCCATAAATATATAAACATAAAAAAAAAATTACCATAAAAAAAATCGGGGTGGACCACCGTTAAATTTTAGGGGTATGAAAAATAGATGTTAGCCGATTCTCAGACCTACCCGATAAGTTCACAAAATATCATCAAAATCGGTCCAGCCGTTTCGGAGGAGTATGATAACAAACACCGTGACACGAGAATTTTATATATTAGATTAATTTGACGGGACATATACGATTCAATAGAAATTTGGCTAAACAAAATTGTCCACTGTTGGAACTATCGAGATTATTATAATAACTAGTAAGGAAGGTCTGACACTTTATAGATGGGCGGGTCAGTAATACAGTACTGATAAGAGAGCTTAGCTTGGTTTAGCTATACAGTATATAGGTAGCTATATCTGCTATGTATTATTAATTCTTTGTCTAAACCAGTTCCCATACGCACTAGGTAAAGACCAACGACTTGACTACATTCGATTTCACTATTCTCATCATCATAATATTATACATACAGTGCAACCTCTCATAACGAGCAACTCTCATAACGAGTAATTCGCATAACGAGCAAAAAAAATGTGAAAAAGTTGCTCCCATAACGAGCGACATTTCGCATAACGAGTTACAGAGAAAGGGTAGGTAACAAGGCCATACTAGTTACTTCTAGTATGGCTCTGGGTAGGTAAGTACCTTTTCCACGACATTCACTTGTGACCTTGTGAGCCGGGACTTCCGCGCCAGTACTACATCAGTCTGTGTTTAGCACCCGCTCTGTTAGCGCCTTGGTTTCGCATTTGATCACCCATTCTTCCAAAATTTGTATTGATATTATTAGTATTTTTTGATGTGAAAAGTATTATAATCCGTTCAAAAATGTCCTCGAAGAAAAAACACAAGAAGACAGCCAGAAGAGAATAAAAATAACTGATGAAATGAAACATAAAATGATTGAAAAGCGATAACAAGGTGTGAGCGTGGCATATCTAGCGCGCACATACTATCGGTCAACATCAACGATCTGCACTTTTCTCAAGAACAAAGATAAAATTAAGAAGATTGATGCTTCAAAGGGAGTGTCAAGAATGTCTACGAAATGGCTATGTTTACGGTTAGTTTTCTAGTTAAAAATGGTTAATTATTTGTCATAAATTCATATTTTTATTTAGGTACGTTTTTTTTCCTAATTTAAATTGTGTTACAGGTTGTTACACTCTTTTATAAGTAATTTTATTTGAATAAACGTTAATAAAAAAAATTCAGTGAGTACTCCAAGAATACTTATTCTTTCGGCATGGAACGCATTATCATATTTTACATTGATATCTATAGAAAAAAATGTTTCGCATAACGAGTAAGAGTCTGGAACGAATTAAACTCGTTATGAGAGGTTCCACTGTATTTACTAATATGGTATCATCGCAATCGCAACGTTTCATAAAATATAAACAATATAATTAGGTATTATTATTGTTATTTAGGCAGGTTAGTACATTGACACCATAAGACAACAATTGACTTATGCTGATCCGCACGTTCTCTGGGATCCCACCCCTAATCAAAAATATTAATTAATATTTTTACGAATATTCCTATAGACTGGTGTTTCGTTTGATTGTGTCGTAAGTGGCGTACATTTTTTGTAAAAATAAATAAATAAAAATTAAATATTTTTTTGTTGTAAATGACGCTGCAGTTTGGAGAGACTGTGCTACTGGCTGTATCGTGTTTTCAAAATGTCTTTTATTTATTTAATATCTTAAGGGACACAAACAGTTTAACTTAACAAATATTGACATTCAAATCTCATCAGTAAACAAACCAATCAAGGTCCCACAAATTACCAAAGCGTATGACGAACACGTTGCAAGCAAACGTGTTCGTTAAGTAGTTAACACTTATTCTTTAATTAAAAACAAAAATCATGAAGACTAATTAAGTTGGTTTGCTGGGCATTTTCTATTTTTGTTTAGTGTTAAAGCAAAAATTAAATATAAATGTACATTTTATTCTATTACTGTTTATTTTGTAAAACTCCATAATTAAATGTAAATAAAACAAAAACTTCGTAGAGTTTTACTTTGTATACTATACTATACTATACCCTCACGCCATGTCCCAAGTGGGGTAGGCAGAGAGAACGGAACGCCAAACAGATCTATCTTTACACACTTCCTTCGCTTCCTCCACATTCATACAGTTCCTCATACACGCACGTCGGTTCCTCTTACTCAACACGCGGCCGTCCTTGAGAATTTGATCCACTTGATCAAGCCACGTGGTTCTCGGACGCCCGCGTTTCCTCACACCCTTTCTTTCAGATAAGTATATCCTCTTTGTCATTCTTACCTCGTTCATTCGTTCAACATGCCCAAACCACCGTAGTTTATTCACGCGCATTCAGTCCACAACACTCTTCTTGCATCCGCTCATTCTTCTAATATCCTCATTCTTCACTCTATCACGCAGCGTTTTACCAACCATTCTTCTCAACGATCGCATCTCTACTGCATTTATTCCACTTTCGTCCTTCCTCAACCACGTCCATGTCTCGCTTGCATACGTAAGTGACGGTACCAGAATGGTATTGTGCACCAGCATTTTAGCCATGTTCGACACATTGTCATTGCTGACAATGGGTCGAAGTGCACCGTTTACTCTAGCACCGGCCACTTTCCTTCTTTCAATGTCCCCATCGCATCTTCCATCCCTCGTAAACATACTTCCCAAATATACATACTCACTTACTTGCTCCAAACATTCGTCACCAACTTTAATCTCGCAAATCGTTTTTTCATTCTCTCTTTCAAAAACAAGAACTTTCGTCTTCATAACATTCATTTTCAAACCATTCAAATTGCAACTATCATACACACACGTAACAATCTCTTGTAAGTCCCTTTCACTCTCAGCCATTAACACCAAATCGTCTGCGTACATCAATGCATTCACCCGAAACCCATTCAGCTCGACACCAACATCCATCTCTTTCACAGGTCGCATACAGTAGTCGAAGAATAGGTTGAACAGCCACGGAGACATGACACAACCTTGCTTCACTCCTTTGGTGAGGACAAACCACTCCGAGAGAGTGTTATTTACCCTCACGCAAGCGGAGCTTCCCACGTAAAGTGAAGATATTGCGCGGATCAACCGGCTGCTCACCCCATACTCCGACAACACGCGCCACAACCTTTCACGGTCCACTCGATCATATGCTTTCTCCAGATCCACGAACGCACAAAAAAGCCTCTGGTGTTTACCCAGAAACTTCTCTATAACCATTCGCAGGGAGAAGATCTAATCGGTGCACCCTCTGCCATTCAAAAAAGCTCCTTGCGCATCCCATATCTTACACTCAGTTATCTTTCGTACTCTCTCAATCAAAATTCTACCATACAGTTTCCCTATTGAGCTCAGCAAGCTAATAGCCCGATAACTCCCGCATTCAAGTCTAGAGCCTTTCCCTTTGTACAGGGGGCAGATGATAGCCCTCCTCCAATCCTCTGGAGTAACACCTTCTCTCCAACAATCGTTGAAAAGCTCCAAACACCACGCGAGAACCCCCGGTCCACCAGACTTGATGAGCTCAACGGCAACACAATCATACCCTACAGCTTTACCGCACTTCGCTCTTTTTAATGCATTCATAATCTCATTCATGTCTATCATATCGTTTTCATTCACATTGCTTTCACTGTCGTCATACTCATTTGCATTTGTACCATCACATTCAAACAGATCTTCGAAATATTCCTTCCATCTCCGTAACACACATTCATCATTCACTAACACACATCCATCCTTGTCTTTTATCCCTTTCATACTGTTCACACTTGAACCCGTCCTCTTTCGTTTTACTTCCTTCCAAAAAATCTTCATATTTTCACTCGCATACGTAGACAATTTCTTACATTCTTCATCTTCAAGCATTTTTTTCTTCATTTTCACAACTTCACGCACTTCCTTCTTGCATGTCTTGTAAACTTCTTTCTTTCGCTCTTTTTCACATGTGTCACACTGTTTCACACTCAGTAAGTCTTTCCAAGCATTCTTCTTCTTATCTGTAGCTTCTTTCACATCATTATCCCACCATGCATCGCCTTTCTTACGTCCAACTTTAGCTTCACCACATGTTTCTTTTGCACTTCCTACAAGCACACTTTTTAAGACATCCCACCTTTCATTCATCGTTAGATCATTCTTTTCGTTCGCAGTACCTTCTTTTATTTTAGTGACTAGGTTTCGACATTTGTTATGTCTTTTTCAAAATCAGTTTGACTGAGTTAAAAAATCTGCTCTTTTAAATGACACTTGAAAACTTAGAGAAAATTCAGAATGGGTGGCAAACCTTATTATCGAATTTGAGATGTAAAATGTCTTTATTTTTGTCGAGCACCTTCCCTTTACACGATACTCGAAAACTTACGGAAAAGAGTCCTATTAATTGCCGGAGACTCAACGGAACGTACCCTCAATGTCCAGTCACAAATTGCAAAATGGTGGATATAATTATTTGCTATGTACTAGTATAATTGGCTCAATGCAGGAAGGATATCTAGTTCCAAAGCGAGCAAATAAGTAAATTGTTTATATTTAAAAGAAAACACATTTGGTTATAGTTTTGCTCAATATTTAATTGAACAGTGACCTGGTTTCGACTGACAAAGTCATTGTCGAATTAGTTTGACAATGACTTTGTCAGTCGAAACCGGTTCACTATTCCATTGAATATTAAGTAAAACTTAAACCAATTGTGTTTTCTTCCACATATAATAAACATGGAGTTTTACAAAATAAACCTCAACTAAATAAATAATAAGTAAATTGTCACTTTCAGCACGACATGGAGGAGAAGGAGGTGTGTGAGATTCCCTGTCTCTGATATTATATCGACAGACATTGCTATGAAATGACGACTGTTGTTTGTTAACATTATTATTGTTGTTGGTATATTTGTGTACCTATGTATGTATACATTACGACATCGTAGTGTTGCGTTGTGTGGTGTGCGATGCGCCGCGGCGGTCATGAACCTGGGCCCGAAAGACGGCCCGTCCTTGGCCCTCCCCCCGCACCGACACACTGTTCTTCTTCCACTATACTATATGACTGTACTGTGTAACTACAATACTAGCACTTCTCATACCTACTACTACCCACGATATTGTTAGACGTATAATATTACAATGATACCTGCATACAAAAGTTACTCTTAAATGTTTGTCTTTTGACTGCGCTGCTACCCCCTCTACAAGAATTATTTTGTAATCTTCCATTGACAGAGAAAACAAATGGAGTACAAAAAGACTAGATTTTTTTTTAACATAAAATTATTATAGTTACTTATTTAGCTACTAATTAATAGGATGGCTGAAAACAGGATCGCCCACATTGCTGCAAAGAAGACACCGGCTGGCTCACGTTTGCGAGGAAGACCACCAAAGAGATGGAAAGATAACTGGTCCTCAGGGTCACAAGAGGGAATCACTTCCGAAACAACAGATCGATGATCTATCACACGAGGAAGAAGAAGAAGAAGAAGAAATTATTAAAACTTTTAATGCAATACATTTTAACAGGTTCAGAAAAAAAATAACAAAAAATATGTAATGAATTTTATTATACAATAAATACTTATCATCAATTAAATATCAATTATAAACACGATATTATTATACCAGTTATCCAAATTTTGAATAATTTAAAATCATTAACACATGACGTTACATAGAATTATATTAATTAATAACTAAAACCTGGAGATTCATATAGATATAGATAAGAAAGTCGGCACATAAACCAGCAAAGTTTGCTAACATATTACAAAATAAATCTTACCAAGTACCTACCAAGGTACACACTACAGTGAAAGAAAAAAAAGAACACGAGAATTTGTTGGATACACTGCCGAGTCTGAAAACCCGCCAATCATGTGCATACATCATAATGATCAAACGTACAGTAAGGGAAGGATTAGGGACAGAAACAGTTTGGAGAAAGGAAGACATCCATGGAACGGAGGACATCTGCCTATGCCCTCCGAGACCCAGAATCTGTCTGATCCAGCAATCATCCTTTTAAAACTAGAAATGGATTCGTGAAAAATATCTATGTCTACAAAAAAGGCATTGTTTTTATGGCAAACCTAATCGCTGAATTTAAGTTGTAAATTTTTTTTTTTTATTTATTTTATTCTTCTTGCACATCATCATTCATATAACAAATAAAATAAAGCAATATACACAAGAAAAAATGTGATGATGTGCAGTGGCGAGATTATCACTATGTCTTTCTATATCAAAATGTCTTTATTACATCTTAAATTCATGCGATGAGGTATGCCACCTACGCAAAAATAAATTAAATAAGTAATGCGGAAATTATACAATGCATTTTTAGTGGCATGCATGATGCATTAGTGGTGCGCCATTAATTACCATGTGTAAATTGCCTAATGCAACTGTCAGTATTGCTCGAACCATAGCGCTGTCGGCATCGTTCCTACAGTTAAGCTGTATTTTAAAATGCGTGAGGATCATTATATGGGAAATATCACTGAACGTATGATATCTAGTATTATGGGTTAGTTGGATGATATCGCGCTTCTGCGATAAACTCGCCCATTGCACAAATTTATTTGTCTGGTTTAAATTCTGCAATGTTTATTTGATAATGTTTGTTTTTTGTGCAATAAGATTTTTATTATTATATTATTATTATTACCTAGTAACATATTGTTATTTTTTTATTTATTTAGGAATTTGATTATACTACAAATATGATATTAAACAGGAAATTTAGCTGCATGTAATAAACATTCAAGTTGTCCCTTTCATCAAAATAAAATAATTGAGACATTAAAGATGGGTGAAACACCTCATCGCTAAATTGGTGGCTTTAAATGTCTTATTCGTCATATTTTATAAACACCTCTTTTACAGAAAACTCAAAAGCTTTTAGAAAAAGTAAACTACCTATTTTTTGCAGAAGACTCCACGAAATAATATTTATTTATTAATTATATAAGGGGTCAAATAGAAAAACTGCACAAGATACATGCCTAGTGATATTATTATGTGTTGGTAATATCATATGTGCCGAGAATAATGTCCAAAAAAAAAATAATTTCAAAATTACATAACGATATGACTTTGTAAATCGTTCCCAAATTCAGTTCCTAAACAAAATTTGCCTGATGTACTGAATCTATGAAGAGTTAATAAAATACATAAGTAAGTATAAGAAACAATGTTACTTGTAGTTATTTTATCTAAATTTATACCTAGAAATACCTAAAATCAGAAATAAAATCCTGTAAGTAAATCGGAAGCAATCAGCAGTATCAGAAATCGCCTCTTGTGTTTTTTTTATTGTTCTGTAAAACGTAAAATTATTTTTCATTTTAGAATGACAATATTCTGGCAAATACGAAGAATAATGTGTTCACTCACGAACTAATAACGTAAACAAATTTGACAAAATGATATCACCAAAACTTTAATAATTTATAATATAGGCACCTATATACTGTTTTGTTTATAACAATACAGTAGGTATATCGGTGTTAGATTTTATCATTTGCATGCAGATTTACAAAAAAAAATTATCGATACAACCAACGAGAACTATACGCAAAACAATAATCAATGTATCGGAGAAAGTTTATTACAAAAATAGTGTTATCTTCAAATTTACACTTTATTAGTTCTATAATGAATGTATATAAAAAGTCTAGTAATGAGAGTTGTGTTGTATTATATTAATTACAGAATTCTCATTATGATGTGTTATCAGTGCATTGATTGCGCAGTGAAAATACCAACTAGATCTTCTCCGTAAGTTTTCGAGTGTCATGTAAAAGGCAGGTGTTCGAAAAAATTAAGACATTTTACATCTTAAATTTAGCGATGATATTTGCCACCCATCCTGAATGTCTTGATTTTATATTGTCACGGAGAAGACAGCTCGCATGTTTTTTTTTTAATATGCAGCTGGTTTGCTGGCTACCCCACTTCTGGGATTGAAGGGTAGAAGTAGTAAAATAAAAAGTCTTTGTTTTGGCACGTGGTTGAAGTCATTATTATTGAGTTCTGATACAATACTATTTTTTGTGGGTAAAGATCATAAATTATCAAAGTAAACAATGTAAACAACAAACGATTTTTGACGAAAAGGAACAAAAAGCATTATAATTCAAATCTAAGAATGGGGGTACTTGAAATTCTTAAGGACACCGTTGTTAAACTATTCATACCATCAAACCGTTAAATGAGACTGTAAAATAATAATTGTCGAAAATAACATTTTTTTTAGGGAGTCGTATGCAATAAAACAACAAACAATGAAAATATTTTTTTTTGTATTTTTGGAATGTATAAAGAAGGTATCATTTGTTTTGAAATTACAAAACACAAAAATGACAATAAAAATAAAGTAATAGGTATTAGTTATATGATATGAAGTAAAATACCGAGTATTTTTAATTTTGTTTTGGCCATATTAATTTATTTATTTGGCCGCCGTCACTTATATTGTTGATTATATGTATTTTTTTAAAGATTTGCAAAATGTATAGGTAGTCTTATTTTATTATTAAGCTGTTTTTTTATTAGCTTATTTTATTTTATTTAAATTGGATATGAAATGTGTATTTTTTGTTTTGTTTTATATTTTAATTTTTTATTTTAGTGAAAGGCATTAGCCGTTTATTTGGTCAATAAATAAATAAATATTGATCATATAATATTATCCACGAGTAGTACTACCTTATTAATATTTAAGAGTTCGTCGGTAGCCTGGAGGTAGACTCGAGGCCTCGTGAACACGGGGTCCGTGGTTCGATCCCAGGTGCCGGGAAACTCCTCTTTCACGACACCAGCTTTTAGCTTACTGTGAAAGGTGTATAAGGTTGTATTTGGGTTTATAACAAAACCCAGATATATCTTTTTAAAAAAAAATATCTTTTTTTCACAGCGAAGATTTTTTCGTTTTTCTTTTTCTTCTTTTTTCCCTTCAGTAAGTTTTCGAGTGTCCTGTAGTAGGCAGGTAGGTACTCGTAAAACATCACGTATTGCGACATTTTACATCTTCAATTCAGCGATGAGATATGCCTCCCATTTGAATGTGTTTACTATTATTGGTACGGAGAAGACGACTTTTATGTTTATTATACGTAGTTCATTCACATTACGTGAGGGTATGGATGAATGAAAGTATATATTATTATTGACTGTATATGTACATTATTTTTTTTCCGTGGAACACCCGGTAAAGAATTGGTCTCCCACTCTTCTCTGTAAGTTTTCGAGTGTTCTGTAAAAGGTAAGTGTTCGAAAAATTAAGACATGTCTACTACTACTACTACTATACCATCACGGCATATCCCACAAGTGGGGTAGCCAGCAGATCAGCTGCATGTAAGGAACATGCAAACTGTCCTCTTCGTGCCAATATAAAATCAAGACATTCAGGATGGGTGGCAAACCTCATCGCTGAATTTAAGATGTAAAATGTCTTATTTTTCGAACACCTGCCTTTTACAGGACACTCGAAAACTTACGCAGAAGAGTGGGAGACCAATTCTTTACCGGGTGCTCCACGGGGCATGTTACATGTTACATCTTAAATTCAGCGATGAGATTTGCCGCCCATCCTGAATGTATTGATTTTATATTTGCACTGAGAGGACAACTTGCATGTTTATTATATGCAGCTGGTCTGCTGGTAACCCCACTTATGGGATATGCCATGATGGTATAGTAGTAGTATTTACATTAAATAATTCATACAAACAATGAGAAGTAAAAAACGATAATTTAAAAGCCAATTTAAGATCCAAATATTTTACTGTTTTGATTTCGTTATCAGTAGGAATGGTGTATTGTAAAAGAGTATCATCTAAGCTCTTGAGAACCTTGTTGAATAAATGCAATAAATAAAAAGCATTTCATCTAAAGATCTTGGTGAATAATCAATAGATATGTGAAAATTCTAACAAAATATTAAATTATAAATTTAAATACGCATTCAAGGAAGGAACAAATAAATATAAAAAAATAATTTTTTTATACACAATGTAATAATGATACAAAGAAGCACACATTTGAAAATAATGTTTGTACATTTTTCTAATAACACAAAGTAAAAGGATATTGCTAAAAAAATAATAAAACAATTCTTGAACAATAAACGTACAACAAAAAGAGCGCTTCAGTACTAACAAAACAAGACGTCCATACCCTACACGCAGTTTCGCGAAAGTAGTTGCGTTACAATTTACACAGTGCCATTAATGGTGCACCACTAGTGGACTCACTTTATTCAATGGCGCGCCACTAATGCATGCATGGCGACACTGGCAATTTACACGGGCAACTTACGTAGGTAACTAATGTCGCGCCATTAGTTGTATACCACTAATGGCTATGTGTAATTTTAGCTTAAGTCATTTGTAAGTCATGTTTTAATACTGAATATCCCGCACCACAGTTTAGAATTCTGTGTGCATCTTTGGACTCTCAACAATTTAGAGCTGTATACGTATACGGCACGTGTCACACGTTGTAATTGGGGATTAATTGTAACAGAGCCCTACTAATCACTCTGTACCGAGACCGTAATCCCTTTTACAAGATACTCGTGTCCCATCCTATTGTCACGTCATTATCAGATTACTTAACTCGTATTATAGGTATTTATAATATTATGTATATACATCTTTATTTATACACAGGCAGCTTAATTATATACTATACTTCTTCTTCTTCTTCTTATGGGTTATACCCGTCATATTCGTATCTCAAGGTCCCGCAGCCATGAGATCGCGTCGTCCGACCCTAAACTAAGTGCTTGCAACCCGCCATCGTATGAATATCGGGGACATATGTTCACCACGTGGTCTGTTGTTTGGTCAGCACCACACACACATAACGGAGAGTCTGCGAGTCCCCATTGATGTAGGTGTGACGCTGTGCATCCGACACCACTCCTTAGTCTGTTCAGCGTGCACCTGAGTTTTCTGGGCATTTACTATACTATACTATACCATCACGGCATATCCCACAAGTGGGGTAGCCAGCAGATCAGCTGCATGTAAGAAACATGCAAACTGTCCTCTTCGTGCCAATATAAAATCAAGACATTCAGGATGGGTGGCAAACCTCATCGCTGAATTTGAGATGTACAAATTTGAGATGTTAATTATGGTACGTGAATAAAATAGAACTACTACACGCAGTTATCACCTGGCTACCCCACTTGTGATAAATGCCGTGATAGTACAGATAGATGCATTTTTTACTTGCTTTATTCATTCTCACAATACTAACGCTGTACTAGTTCCATGCCGTGAGTTTTCAAAATATGCACATTTCGAGTTGCTATTCGATTCGCCTTACTGCAAAAATTAAAAGATTCAGTACTCTGTTCGGTTGAATGACAATTTTGTTTTGAACGTGCGGAAATCCCGTAGTCCCGTATGAAATGTAAAAATCCCGTAATAAATAAATGTCATGATTTTCAAATGGACTTTTTCCGTGGTTCTTCCACAAACTTTTTTTAACGAAATGTCTAGGGTATTATTATTATTTTTACTAATTCTACCCCTATACTATCACGACAAATCTCCAAAGAGACGAGCTGCGTGTGATAAACATTGAATAAATAAAAGTTAGTAATTCTAATGTTCGTACATTCACAGAGTGAAAACTCATATTTGTAATAG
Source organism: Athripsodes cinereus (assembly GCA_947579605.1). Lineage (NCBI taxonomy): Eukaryota > Metazoa > Arthropoda > Insecta > Trichoptera > Leptoceridae > Athripsodes > Athripsodes cinereus. The sequence goes on from OX388319.1 coordinate 753,063, forward strand.
TTAGAAATATGATTTTTAACTATTACTGGTTTCTGTCCTCTTTAATAGTTGTGCCTTGACTCATAAATTTAAACTAAACTATTACCTAGTTGTTTGATTAATTAGATGTTAAATAGATAATATGTTATGTATTATTAATATATTACGCTCCTATAAATTACTTCTTTCACAGATTACATCGTCTGAGTCGTTTTGTTAAGTATGGATTTTGTCGTTTATTACCGACTTGTATTATTTACAACTTTATATCTTTAATAATTTATTACTCAATATTATGGAGATGAAAGTCCTAATCATTTTCTAATACAAAGATCCACTCTGTTGACTATTATTACCTATCTTCTTTTTTATCATAATCCGGTACATATGTATTTATTTATTTATTTATAATAACATACACGGCACAAGGCCATTAAACATATACAAAAAATCATAAATAGTTCGATGCAATCATAGACATACAATACAACAATTATTTTAAACGCAGTCACACTTACTTATCACACACACACATAGATACACATAACTATACAATGCAGCAATGCTTCCCGCTTTAGGTCCTCAACTCTTCTTGAATATAATAAAAACAAGCTTATTCTTTTACTAGATATTTAAAGCGAATGAGAGGTCTTTCGAAATCTTGAGTCATTATCAACCGATTAGGGAGACGTCTTTCGACTTTTTAAGTAATAATTATCAATTGATTAATTATCAATCAATTCGTCGTAAGTCATTATCAATCGATCAATATAGTATTAATTAATTAGAGATAGGTACATCTTTCGACTTCTTAAGTCATAATCAATTAGAGATACGTCTTTCAACTTCTTAGGTCATTGTCGATTCATTATCAATAAAATAGATTGACCTTAGAAGTCAATAGACATCTCTCTCTCTCTCGATTAAAATCTTTATTAGAAGGAAACACTTGTTTTTAATTTATCCAATTATGGAATTCTACTACTTATTCTTCTACTACTACTATACCATCACGGCTTATCCTACAGGTGGGGTAGCCAGCAGGACAGCTGCAAGTAATAAGCATGCAAACTGTCCTCTCCGTGCCGACAATCTATTAAGACATTCAGGTTGGGTGTCAAATCTCTTCATGCTGCTTTTGCATCAATGCAATAAATAATAACTTAACTTTGCCCACAAGGTTGTTTCTTACTGCCCCGTATATGGAAAATGAAGCGATGGACCCATTATTAAATTTAAATTTGCTGACCTAGTCTTTACATTGGACCCGTAAGCAAGGGGTCGTGGATTCGATTTCCGGAGTGAACAAAATGTTTCTGATCGTTTCCGAAGTTGAATTGATTGGAATGATTAATCTGGAGTAGTTTAATAATCAACAAATATCATTAGCATCTACATTTTTTCGTAGAAAATCCAATAAATAAGTAAATCCCATCTCAGAGACTGATTTTGTCAAAAAAATCGTAAAATTTAGCTTGTACTATTTACTGTGATTCGATTTCCGGCTGAAGCGATTCATGTGATGTTTTTCAGTTGTCCCGGGGGCCGGCGAGCCGCTATTATGGGCGACATTAATATATCGGAATATCTTGAATTTATTAATGTGTTTGTTATATATGTAATATCTTAAATGATAACATAACCCAGTATGTATATTATATATTATGTATCAGATTATAAATTTAATGTGTTGTAACTATGTTGTATTTATTAGTGATGAGCCGAATATTCGCTTTCGCATCAAAAACATGCGGTAACGTTCGTCTCAAGGCGGAAGTCTGGCTCAGTTCAAAAAATGCATCTTTTTATAAAAATGTTCTACAAAAACGATAAGATAAGTAAAGCATTTCAAATTCATATACCGAATAAGAAATTTGGCGACAGGAAGGAATAGAAATTTAAAAATTTGATTTTTTTTAAATTGTGAGACAACAACGAAATTGTGTAACATTTCTAATAATTAATACATTCATTCGTACCACCGCGACATTTCCCACAAATGGAGTAACCAGCGTACCAATTGCATATAAAAATATGCATATCGTCATCTCCGTGTCAATAGAAGTTTAGACTTTCATGACATTCAGAATGAATGATGCACCCCATCGCTGTATCGTAGATGCTGATTGTTACGCCGTACGTTTTTTTTTACGAATATCTGCCTTTTACAGAATTCGCGAAAACTTTTTGTATTCCTATATCAAATTGAATATTTGGAGAAAAAGGTTAGATAATTTGGGGTTTTACTGCAGTATTGGTATTATTTTATTCACTAAAGTGTTGTTGGGTATTTTATATTTTCTTGTCTATTTACCGGGTTAATTGGAAGACGGTGTTGCATTCTAGCTACAAACTGTTGACTGTACGGACCTTTTCACAAACATTATCTTTAACATACCAAATAGACGAACGAGACACACCTCGACTTTCTTTGTTAAAAAAAATTCGTCAGAATTCGCCATTACTATACTATACTATACCCTCACGCCGTATCCCAAGTGGGGTAGGCAGAGAGAACGGAACGCCACACAGATCTATCTTTACACACTTCCTTCGCTTCCTCCACATTCATACAGTTTCTCATACATGCACGTCGATTCCTCTTACTCAACACGCGGCCGTCCTTGAGAATTTGATCCACGTGATCAAGCCACGTGGTTCTCGGAAGTCCGCGCTTCCTCACACCTTTTCTTTCAGACAAGTATATCCTCTTTGTCATTCTTACTTCGTTCATTCGTTCAACGTGTCCAAACCACCGTAGTTTATTCACGCGCATTCTGTCCACAACACTCTTCTTGCATCCGCTCATTCTTCTAATATCCTCATTCTTCACTCTATCACGCAGCGTTTTACCAACCATTCTTCTTAACGATCGCATCTCCACTGCATTTATTCCGTAACACACATTCATCATTCACTAACACACATCCATCCTTGTCTTTTATCCCTTTCATACTCGCCATTACACCATATTCGCCATTACACCGATGCTTTATACCACATACTGTAATTTGGAGAATGTGAAGTCCGTGGACGTATTCTGTATGTCCAGGAGCCTTTTCAGGAGCCACAGAGGACAGGAATGATTTATTTGTTTTTATTTTTTTCTCTTTCTGTGTTTTGAACTGTTTTGTACTGTACTGGCAGTTAAAAAGGACCATGAAATCAAAGATGGGCTGATTAAATACAATAATTTACAATAATTAATACAATAATTATATTGTATCTTTATTATATTAAGTAAAATTTTATTTGTATGTTGCCCATTTTTTAAAATAAATAAATGAAAAAAAAAACTCGCCATCTGTGAATTGAATTGTATATAACTGATATGTTTGTGATACTTTACCTAATTTATAATTCTGTAGCCAATGTACAGTGAAAAATGAAATAAATGAATAAATAAAGTTACCATAGAAAATCGCGAAAACTCCCGTGTAAAAAAAAATATTATAGCCGCCTTCGCGCAAATATCATCACAATTTGATATTCGCGAATGTCAAAAATTCGGCACATCACTAGTATAATATTTATATAATATATATTTATTTTTTATGGCGGCTCATCCCGTTGGATGTTATGGCCATGCAAATCATCATAATATATATCATATTTTAAGCGAAAAAAAAAACAAGGGAAAACGAAAAATATTCATATGAGAATTATATCATATATTCCGGTGGTGTATTCCATCACTTGCTTTTCTGTACGTTTATAAATATGTAATAGATGTGGTGGGCGAGAGAGAAAGAGAAAGACTTATCAATCTACTGAACTACAAGACAGTGGTCGACTATGATTTTGCAAGCTCTATGATCTATATCTATAATAATATTACATAATTTTCTATCTTGATTCAGAATATGTTCCGATATTTTTGTACGCATCTTACTTCCTGTTGGTATATCGTCGTTGTATATCCAAACTGAGGTATGTGCGTACTTTTTTTATTTAGGCATACTTTTTAAAAACTGTTCATTAGGGCATTTAAATTGTTGTTTGGACTTTTTATTAAACACCTGCCGACTAATGTGCAGTAATGCAAATGATGTATAATAAATTCGGATTAAGAGGCATGCCTCACCGCTGAATCGTAAATGTTGAATGTCTTATAAACAGACTCGCGATGTTTTACGAATATTTCTCGAATCACAGAACAATAGAAAAATTATTGACAAGAGCAGGAGGTCTATTCTTTACCCGGGGACTACATAATTATATACATTTTATGACTAGGTATAGAATGAATGCTGTTATTTTCCGAATATGTAGTTTTATTGGAGTATGATTTGTTTTAATTAACTCTTTCACCGGCTTCTGAATAACAAACATCCTAAATTAAATATTATTGAGTGTGTGTGACGCATGACGCATGTACGCGGATGGATGCGTCAACGTGATTTTGTTCGTCTAGCGAAGGTCAATGTATTTTGTATTGGAAAATAGCGTTTTGTATCAATCTAACCAAGTCACTGATATTATATTTATTTAGTTACAAAGCCAGTCCTTTATGTAAATTCATATGAGTTATGTAAATCATGTAAAGGTATTAAAATATTAGATATTTGTAATAAATAAGCACAGACAGTAAGCATGCATAAGAATTTGAACTTATTCAACAGATATCAAATATAATGGTGCAGAAACAGGAATTGGTGAACGTGCCATGGTTAAACCAGCCTAAAACGTTTCGTAATTATCGGTATCGTTGTTGTGGAAAGGTCATTTTATATCAATTCACAAATCCTAGGTAGGTAACCCATCACATCTGATTTTTATGATTTTCTATTTACAAGTTACATTTAAATTTTTATTTACCGTGCTTGTTGTTTTTAGTCCCTGGTTTTCCAAGTTATCGGGGTTCGAAGTTTACCAACGAGGACGAAAAAAATCATAACTCAATTAATCCTTAATATTTTCTTGTGATATTTATTTAATGATACGTAATGATGATATAAAAAAATATTTTGCTGTTTTATGTTGCTTTGAAATATTATATTATAATAATAAACACAATTCGCAAGTTTTGAGGTTAGAAAACATGACTTTTTCAAAATTAGACTTGAAGGTGAGGCAGTATGGTTACCAAATCGTTTTTTCCTTTATAAATTTACCTTAAAGAACAATTTAAAAGGTTATGAAAGAAAATGGTGTTTTTTTTCTTGTCTGAGCCGCAGTTCACCTGTTTTACACACTTATTTTTCAGTTCAATATAGGTACATCAAGGGAGAAAATCTATATTGGGGAACATGCATGTGTGAGGAATATGAATAAATGTTATCAATTCATATTAATAAATATACGCTGATCACGAATATACTAATAAGAAACGATTAAATAAAACTTATCATTCATTATTTTCATTTTAAAAATCCATATTTTCTGTTATTGAATTATCACGTTGTGATGTGGCTAGGCGCTATGTTGAATTGCTACACATTTCACTCTATGTACTGTTTGTAGAGGCTGATGACGTCACACAGTGCTCCGCCACGAGTGGACCTTTTTGCGGCGAAGTGCGAAAATTGCTTTTTCAAATGGTGATAAAAGCCTTAAAAATGCACATTTGAAAATATAAAAAGCACCATAATTTTTCTAATTTTCTGGACTATTTTTTTATTTGATTTTTTTTTATGTAAAAGTTCTCCATTTCAATTTGCTCCTGAATGTGTTAACATATTAATTCTTTCTCAGTAGTGGAGCTGTTCTTATCCTTCGGGTTTAGCTTCAGGATGCATGCACATTGCACTGGTACATATAATTATGTAAATATAATTAGTAGGGCAGGTGATATTTGTGGTGTATTAGTTATTACGTACATGCACTTATATTAATAATATAATAATACATGCTATAATGGTATGGTGTGCATATTGTTGTAATATACAATACGTATATACCTTAAGCTGATAATGATTGTGTTTTAGTGTTTGTCTCTCTGTACTTGTAACGATCCACTATCCTAACGACGTGTCTCTTATAGCAGTGCCTCTCAAAATGTTGGTCGCGTAAATTTTTTTTTTTTTTTCCATCACACCATAGACCCCATTATAGGGCACTTGGGTTTGTCAGGTTTACAATATCAAATTAACAAGAATTATATGAAAAAAAAAACATACGTACATACAAGCATAAAACACTTGAGACAATATATTTAGACAATATTGCGGACTCCGATGTCCAGATATCTGTAAGTGAGGGAACTCCTATTTGTTTATCCGCTCTTGTAAACAAAACTTTTGAAATGTAGACTGAATAAAACGCGATTTCAAATTTTTACATGAACCATTTAGGTTGCCAGTTTTTTTTGACATGTAAACAAAAAATCCTAAATCACTCTCAAACGATTGGATGGCCTGGAAAAGAATAGAATATAAACAATTGAAGGCGATCCTAGTATCGGGCCGAAAACTCAATAGAAAATATTCACAGAAAACCCGAAAATAATTATGACTCTACTCTACACTTTGTACCTAAACGGCTTTATCATAAGTACCTTACTTGTAGACTAACTGCATACGTATTGAAAGTCGCTTTTTCCGTGCCATATGGCGGTGGCATACTTCACCGCTGAATTGCGCTTATCTTAGCTGTCATACAATTCATCGTTCGTGTTTTCCTAATCAATATTTTGCTCAACACGTGTCCGTCCTTTAGGGCCTGGTTTACACGATATTGCCATTTAATCCTCTCCGCCACGTCTTCGTGCAGTCTTCTTCTTTTTTTTATTTATTTATTAATTCATTCTTTATCGCACATTGATTACAAACAATTTTATAAAGAAATACATTATTAATAAATGCAGTCAATGAACATAGGGAAAGTTTATCGCAAAGGCACGATTTATTTTAACTAATGTATTTTCTTCGTCATCCTATCCCCGTTCATTCTTTTTACGTGCACAAACCACTATTTTTATTATAGATACTTGTTTTTTTTTAATATTGCTACGATAATGCACTTGGATAATAATGGCACACTGGAGTGCACTTACCTATGATTGTGCATGTGTGGTGCAGTAGTAACGTCGCGTGCCCGCTGGCTCCCTCACCCGTGACATTTATTATGTATATCGTCGATGTGGAATCAAACCGGCATATCTGCAAAATGCATATTTTTCACCAGAGAACTTCAAAGTTTTCGCATGTGATATTTTCCATCACCGTTCCTATGACAACGACATCAGAGCGCAGGGAATGTCGTGGAAAGAGGTGACGCAATTGGCGCAGAGACCCTCTGAATGGAGGAGGCTGGTTTCTGCCCTATATACCAGGGAGGAGCGTTGAGGGCGATGGAATGGAATTTTTAATTTAACGTCCGTCTGGTTCACCTCAATGTCACTTTATGCATGAATTAAATTTAGACGAATATTGCTTATTGAAGTAGTAGTTGCAAATAAATAGGAATTAGCTTAAATTAAGATAAATATGCGAGTATGTATCACTTAAAAATCAGTGTAATATTTGCATTTGTGTCACAGTGGCTTCTTATTTTGGAACCTGTGTATTGCGAGATAATTCTGTCTGACTTGCATGATGGAAGTCTTTCCTCTTTGAAAGTTTTGAAGCAACTGTCGTATTGCGTATAGAGTTGGCCGTTATAACTAATAACTCATTTTTAAACTCATTATTTCAAAATAACTAAACTAACAGTTTTTTGTCAATAACATAAATGTTATTTTCGACGACGGCGTTATTCAACTGTTATAACAAGGTTATCGTTATTCCGTTTAGTTATTGTCGACGACGGCGTTATTCAACTGTTATAACAAGGTTATCGTTATTCAGTTATTGTCGACGACGGCGTTATTCAACTGTTATAACAAAGTTATCGTTATTCCGTTTTGTCGACGACTATAGTTATTTCGTTTTCGTTTAGTTATATTATAACGTACCACATTGTTACGACTTTGTTATTGTCGTCGTTCAATAACATAGCACGTTATTGAACGACGACAGTTTTTTCATATGGTTTAATAACTTCGGATGTTATTAAACGATGGCAGTTATTTTGTTTTTATTTTGAACTATTTAATTGTGTTTATTTGAACTATTTTGAACTAACTATTTGAATTTTTTGGAGGAACACAATCATTTCGTTTAAACGTAGTCATTCGTTTATTTAGAGGTAGCTGGTAGGTACAAGTTTTCTAATGACATTAATATTATAATCAAAGAATAATTTTGAATATAATATTTATTTAAACTGGTGATATATTATTTCGGAATGATTTTTTTTTTTATTTAATTATTTATTCATCTTGCACATCATGCATAACATATAATTTTTATGCGTATTTTATGTGTGAAAAATTCTTTGCATTGGTAGGCAAATGTATTTCCATTTGATACGATAATAATAATATTCGGATTCTTTTTTTTTTTTTTTTTTTTTTTTTTTTTTTTTTTTTTTTTTTTTTTTTTTTTTTTTTTTTTTTTTTTTTTTTTTTTTTTTTTTTTTTTTTTACAATTTGATCGTTATTAAATAACATTTTTTAATAACTGTTATTTACAAATACCGATAACTGGTTGAACGTTATTTTGAAATAACAGTTATTCCCACCTCTAATTGCGTAATAATAGATCTGTCTTCTCTAAAAAAAAAAATATTTCCACGTAAATGCATACCGACCCAACGCCATCTGATGGATTTTTATTCAACTATACGATATGCCGGTTCGACATAAAAATAGACGAAAAAAAAAGAATTTTTTTGACACCAATAACTCTAAAACTCAATTGCCTGTATGATTTAACAGCGACGATATATACTCACAGTGTGTTCACAAGTGTGATTATCTGGATGTGCTTAGTATATTCGCGTATGAATTTTTGTGCAATAGTAAAATAGCATTGGTTTTAAAAATGAGATGTGCCACCCATCCTGAATGTCTCAACTTAAATTGGCATGGAGAGGACGGCTTGCATGTTTATTACATGCGGCTGGTCTGCTGGCTACCCCGCTTGTAGGATATGCCGTGATAGTATAGTAATATTAGTTAATTTTATTTTATTTTTTCAGTTAATTTGTAATATTTGTAATACTGCACGCCTCTGACACCAGCAACCTTAGTTGCTGTTTTGAGGTATTGTTTATTATTGAATAAATTGAATTGAATAAATAAATAATTAACTTATTAATCGGTTAATGTCCAGCTCTGGTTAACAGACACTTAATTGTTAAATCCTAAATCAAGGACAAAAAATTAACGCCAGTCCCTCATTTCCCCTTCCCCTTCAAATTCATAATCGCTCTACATGTTAGATGTGTTAAAATAATATTTTTTATTTTTACACAATTGTATTAAAGTTAATATTATATATACTTGTATATTTGTTTTGATTAGATACATATATGTATGTCAATATGGCATGGTTAGATAGAAGAAATCACTGCATACTGATAATCTCGCCACTCGCCACTCTCTTAGTACTTTATATTGTTTTGTTTAAATTGTACCAAAAAAATGAATAAAAATAGTGATTAGGTCAAGGTCCTTTTATTATTAAGTATAAATTATTAATGCTGCATCATTCGCTTCACTGAAACATGCATTTGAGTCCTGGAATCTACACAATGTCACGAAATGCAATTCTCTCTTATAAACCCCAATGAAAGTTTCACGTGTAGGTGTTGTTCTGGGATATGGTAGAATAGGTACTGTTTGCTGGATACTTATCCTTTCTTTTTAGTAATATTAGTGTATTAGAAATGTTATGAAAAGGAATTAATAAGCTTAATTGCTATAGTTTATCTTCTGGGATTGCATTGGCCCCTTCAGCTGTAATGATTCTTGTAAGAATCGTCTTATTGTCAGTAATAATAATAATAATAGCATTGTTCTGAATATGCAGGCTTGTTTTTACACTGCACATTCAACAGGAGCATTGAGCAGTCAATGGATGTAATAAGTTGATTAAATTTACAAAGTTTATTATAGAATATGCATAATATTATTTTCAGTAAGAACATTCATCAACTTTCACAATAAATCTCCTTCTTACAGATTTTCAAGTGGCTTTAAAATACAAGTATTTTTTTTCGCTACTCATTCTGGATGTTGCAATATTTACCTATTTTTTTAAAGTGTTGCATTAGACTCAAGCATTTAATGTTTGTACCTTTGTGATTTATTTTAATTTGGTAAATAAAATGAAAATTGTTTTATAAAATTATAAAATAAAATATTACAAAACACTGTTTTACTTCCACTTTACTTACCTTCATTCAAATCAGAACGTTTTGAACACTACCTGTTCATTATCAATGACAATGCAATACTGAGCTCATTATAAAAATCAAATTAACAACTAAAAAGTTTTATGTATGAGTTTCACAAGGTTTCTCTTGTTAATTTCGAAAATTTATAAAAATTGTTTTGTTTTCCAAGTGTTTCTTACATTTCCATTTGTTTATTTGTTTCAGTTCGTAGCTATGACAACCATGCCAAGTGCGGTCTGGTGTGGATACCACACGTGGTGGCGTACAGATGTCGCACGTGTGGCATCTCACCCTGCATGTCCATCTGTAGGGAGTGCTTCAGGCGTGGGGATCACTCTACGCACGACTTCAACATGTTCCTGTCACAGGCCGGTGGCGCTTGCGACTGTGGAGATACTTCCGTTATGAAGGAGGATGGGTAAGTCTTACATATTATTTGATCTTAACATTGCTTTCTATACAGACCTAGAAATAATAAATCTTTTCATGTGCCTTGTCAGGTCCTCCCAATGGACTTTAGACACCTCTGTCATGTACTAATTGCAGCCGCTCTTTTTTGCCATATCTACCTTCTATTTTGTTATTCACTGTGTCGGTGTTTAGGTAGTAGAATTCCATATCGAAATAAATAAAACAAGCGTTTTATTCTACTAATGATTTATTCGATGAGAGAGACGTCTTTCGTCTCCACGTCTCTCTCATCGAATAACAATCGAATAACGATTGACAATGTCCTTATAAGACGAAAGACGTCTCTCTCATCGAATAAATCATTAGTATAATAAAACGCTTGTTTTATTTATTTCTATTTTGTTATTTATGTGCCAAAGTACCTTAAGGACACTGTACATTTTATTTTATTTTAGGACATTGCATCCACATAATATAAATGATAAAAATTAGATTAGATGAACTTCTCTCGGATACATAATATGTATCCATGTCAGAAGTTATGCGGTGAATTAAACAAATAACATTAAATATTGCTATGTGTATTCATGTCAATGCAAAATGTAAAGAAATATAATACTATTTTCATAACAGTTTCAATTACATAAATATGAATCAGGGTGTAAGTAAGCCTTTTACATTTTTTTTTTGCTCTTAATATAAAATGCATAAAGATCTCTTTAATGTTGTGTTGTGTGTTTTAGGTTCTGCAGTAATCACGGCATCAACAACTGTGCCAACAAGAGTCCCGCCCCAGCAGATCTGATGTGTGTAGCCGAGGCTATGATGCCGAGAGTCATACTCAGGCTGCTACAACATTTCAGGGAAAACAGGTAATAAGCTTGCTCCGCATTCGTACTTAAGCTAAAAAAATCTCTCATTTATGTAAATTTAACACACAGAACTACCATGTAAGACTTGATAAGACAGTGTCACCTTATTATTTCATTAGTGCCCCAGACTGGATTTGGACCTTCAACCTGTCTTTTTGCAAGGTGTGATTAATATAAACATCTTTATATTGCAAGACATTAAGAACAAACCGCGCTGTATTCTAGGCACATGTGTTTTAAAGTTCTGAAGCTTCGTTTTTAGAGATGAATAAAAACATCGATTGTAAAATCAAGCAGAATAAAGCATTTTTGAATAATATGTATTTACTAGTAGGTACATTTCATTCATTCATTGTTTTGATCGCTTCTGTTAGGGTCAAAATATGGAAATGAGCCTCGATCATTGCAAGCGATTTTGTACAAATTTAGACTAACTTATATTATTGCATTGTATTTATTGTCAATAGTGAGGATAGAAATTATTATAATTAGGAATGTTTGGAGTCAAAAAACTTGACTTAACAGCTTTGGTGTAGAGCAGTGTTTCCCAACCTTCTTCTCCTCGCGAACCAAAAGTAATATCCAACAGAATTTGGCGAACCCCCTATGTAGTCGTTAATGATAGGCAAAAAAACAATAAAATTTTCTTTATGTACTGCATAAGATATAGGCAGTATGCATACGTTCCAAACAACAGCGTGCAATTTGCATTGCATTTGGTGTGCTTTTTTTATATTTTTTTTGTTTTTGTTTTTTTTCCTTTTATTTTCCTTTGGCCGTTTAAAATCCCGCCATTATGCTATTATTTATCGCGAAACCCCTTTGTAGACATAGCGAACCCCCAGGGGTTCGCGAACCACCGGTTGGGAAACACTGGTGTAGAGCCTTGGCCTCCAAAACAATAGTCTTTCTATCTTAAGCAGTAGATTGACAGTCATCTTTAGCATTAAGCTCTTCTAGATCTGGATTGATGTTTTCCGATAGGCTTTACCTTGATCTGCCTAAAATCATTCTGTCCTCGGGTATTTCCCTGATAAATACTTAGACAATTAGAAATTCATCACTAGATCCTTAAGACAAGGGATTGACTTTTTTATATGAACGCATTCGTAATGTTTATTTTTATGTTACAGGGGTGCCGAATCCAACTCGGACACATACAGGAAGGCTGTGCAGGAGTGCGAGGGCTACGTCTCCATGTTGATGGAGTTCAACAACATGGGAGAGCTCATGAGGAAAGCTATGACTAAAGCACTCATTAACCCACAGGTACAATGACAACACATTATTATTTCACTAACTTACCACCTTTTTCTGAGCCCTACTTTCAAAGGAACAGGATTTATTATTAAAAAAATTGTAATACAATTGTTTCATTTCTTACTAAGAAATTGTCAATACTAATTAATAAAGAATACAAAAAAAATAATCAGTCATTATATGAAAATTTTAATAACTTTGACTTCGTATAATAATTTTAATAGGAGATCTATGCGGTATTCAACCTATTTACACTCTGTCTCCTCATTTCTTTTGGGGGTGACAAAGAAGACTGAACATCAACGCAATCTATTTCTATATTGTTGCTATTTCTACTTTAGTTTCATTCATATTTATACTACAGATCCTAATGCATTCACACCACTTTCACATTGTGTCATTTCATTTCATCATTCATGTGATTCTCAGACGCCTGCAATATCGTACACTCGTGATGATTACATCATTAGAATGTATTTTAATGAAATGTATGTGTTGTATTTCAGATGTACAGGAATATGGTGGAGCCCCCATTCCCTCCCACAGAGTATGGCAGTTACCTGGCCAGGTCTAAGGTTATGTACGAGGCAGCTGTAGACTCTTTCCCAGCACCAGACCCTCCTCCTGAGTGAGTACAATAACAATCAGCCTAAATTATAACTATTATTATCGCACATGTGACATATATCATCATTCGGAAGGCCCGTCTTGGATCTTTTATTTTTAAAAGCATATTATTATTACTCTAAAAATATTCCCCTGCACTGAGACCATATTAGCTTTTGGAAATAAAACCATGTATATTCTCAAAGATTTTTGTCATGAAGGCAGAGTGGTTTAGCAGCGAGTTAAGCCTTAATGAAAACAATTTCCATGTTTATTAATTACAGTTTATCCACTGACTACCTCACCATGTGGTAGATGCTGTGATGGTATGAATTAACGAATGAATCTTTCGTTTGATTGTCTGAGATTCTATCCCATACACAAGTTGAATTCTTTAAATGGGATAGCAAATAATATAATTATAAGAATATTTCTAAGTAAATGTGTTATATATATGTATATGTATTGTTGTTACATTTTAAAATAAAATAAAAAAAAATTACAAGCTTCAAATGACCTCTGAACAGAAGGTCATGGTTTATATTTCTCTGCCAACCTTTTTTATTAAAAGGGCAGCGCCCACTATCTACCTCGTGCCGTACCTAGAGATATGTATCTCCATAATGACACACACATGCACAAACAGGATTTAATGTTGCATTAAAGCGAGAAATGCTGCCCGAGGGAGCACTCTAGATTAAGCGTCCACCCACCAAAAATTTTGGTGCTAAAAGGGAAGGCCAACCTACTCCACCTTCACAATACGAACTATTGCTTATTTAAGGGTGATCGGAGTGTTCTAGAGTTTATCGTAAATTCAAGTTTTTTTAAACGCCAACACATTTTGATGTATCGCTTGTGTGTTTGTTGTTACAGATATAAGCATCTCCCAGCTCTTGGCAAGAGGATGAGTCACATCACACTGCTGGAGGAGTTCATATTCTGGACGTTCAAGTATGAGTTCCCACAGAATGTGGTCTGCTTCCTCCTCAACATGCTACCAGATCAAGACTATAAGGTACATAAATAGATATTAGTTCGGCATTTCCTAATCCAAATAGCCGATTATTTGTTCGCTCTCTGGAACTGTTAAATTTCTATAAAAATTCAGATAAAATAATGTATGCTGAAGACTTATTTATTTTGTATGGAACAACATGAGGTGTTTTGTATAGAAAATTTGACTTAATGTACAATTTTATTGAATTAATTAACACTTAATTTCATGGCATATTTATTTTGTAGAGTTTATTGCTTTTCTAAAAAAATTTCGAGAGAAAGTGTTTTCACATTTTAAATTTTTCACATAAACGTAGTTTTCACAATATTTTACTGGAGTTTAACACCTCTGGGAGTGAAGTTGTTAAGGATATTACTTAGCAACACAATTTTAGAGATTTTAAAAATGCCGACATAATGTAAGAATCCTCACTCAAAAATATGATATCGTTTCTTATTTTAGGAGCACCTGACCCGTACTTTTGTGATGCACTACGCTCGCATCCCTCTAGTGTTGGAGCTATCTGCGGACCCCGACATGCTGAGCAACCGCGTGGTTCACATGTCCGTGCAGTTGTTCAGCAACGAGGCCCTCGCTCTCAGATGCCAGCACCATCTCTCTCTACTCCATGTCATGGTCATCTCACTCAAACTTATGATGAACAAGATACTCATCAAGAATACACTGCATGGTATGTTATAAATAATAAAACTTGATAACTTTTTAAGTATCTCATTATTCTCATATCATTCAAATGCCCTGTAAAAGGCAAATACTTATTCATAAAACATTACATAACATTTTGAATTCAGCTATGTGATCTGAATTTCTTTTTTTTGTTGGTACGGAGATGATGACCTGCATGCGATAAACACCTACAAGATGTCATTTTTGTGCTGTAAAAATAATGCCTTTAAAATTGGTGGCTTAACTCATCAACACCAATTTGAAGAAGTTAAAAATTAGTATCAATATAAAAATATCTAAAAAAAGTTTAATAATAAAGACAGGAGGAATAAGTTGGATGAGAGTGGAATATACTGTATCTGGTGTAATGATTACAAAGGCAGATACATTGGGCAAACAGGAAGAGCAATTAATACGAGGTTGAAGAAACACCACAGAGCGTTCAGGGGACTTTCTGAGCTTTCGGAAATGGCAGACCATTGCATTGATAATAATCATTCTTTTAATGTTGAAAATGTAATGGTCTTACATTCTGAGGGTATGAGGCGTAAACTGAACGTTCTGGAATCATTGGAGATTAATAAATGTCTATCTAACAAAGTGGACATTATCAAAGTCCAAACTCCTTTAACTTCGCCATTGCTTTGTTCCAAAACACCCCCGCCTAACATCCCTTAATATTTCATGTATATATAGACTTTGTTTTCTCTTTTAAATTTAGTTTATACTCCGCCCTGATGATGCCAATGTATTGGTGAAAGCTCTAGGCGTAATTGTGTTATACTTTGTATACATTAATGTGAAACAAAAAACAGTTTTGTATTATAATTTATATTATATCTCATAAATCTAAAATATGTTATTTGTTTTTGCAGACGAAGTGAACAACAGTCACATGGTGATAGACTGCGCCCGTCGTGTGATGAAGGAGCACTGCTACTGGCCTCTGGTATCCGATTTTAACAATGTGCTCTCCCATAAGAGTGTGGCACTAGTCTTCCTGCAAGATGACACTCTTATTGACATGTGGTTCCAGTTCCTATCTATGCTGCAAGGTATAATACAATCTTTATATTTATTTATCTCTTCTCCCAGTCAATTAAGTAAATAAAACTTCATATACCTATACGAGGATCAAGAGTGAAAGTTTAAAGTGTTAAAAGATATGTTTAATGGGTGAATGTTGAATCTTAGGTAGAATGAACATGTCACAAATGATAACTGTGTACCAACACATGTAGTTTCTGTCGTGATACGGAAGAGAGTCAAGCTTTGATAATATCAATGATCATTATCGTCGCCCTCAGTGCTCCTCTTGGGAGCATAGGGCAGAAATCACAGCCTCCACTATTCAGAATGACTCTGTAATAATTGCATCACCTCTTCTTACGACATTCCTTGCACTCTTATGTCGTTGACGGTGTATTGTGAAAAAGGGACGCCCAGGCCGCGGAACCTACGGAAGAACACCGTTCTCTTTGGTCAACTATCATGATAGTTGATATATATCGATGATAGTTGGATAAAAAGTTTAGATAGATGCTCCACTAAACGGCACCAAAAAAAGCATCTGTCATCCGTCATCAAAAGAGGAATACTGTTTGCAACGAGCCTCTATTAATTAATAACTATTCCTGCATACTCAATGTCAAATGTGTTATTTCTCCTTTATAATCTGTAAAAGGCATTAGCCATTTATTAAATAAATAAGAAAATACATTTGTTTGATATATTTTCAGGTATGAATGTAAATGAAAGAGAATTAGGTAGCCATGTGGAGTTTGAGCCTTCATCATACTACGCAGCATTCTCCTGTGAGCTGGAGGCCTCGGCCTACCCCATGTGGAGCATCATCTCGCACCTTACGGGGCCCGAGCATGCCCCACTGGCTCGGAAGATCATCTCCTGCTGTCTGCGCTACCTCAAACGGTGGCTGGTTGACATCAATTTCACAACACCATTCATACACAGGGTTGGTTACATTTAGTTACCTTTCTGTTTGTCTATAATATTGTTATGTCACTTATAAGACTGTTAGCAGTTTGACTGTATTCAATGAACATGTCAACTGTCCAGTTTAATAATGTCCAGTTTTGATTTAATTGATAATACACACAACCAACACCACTCTTTCAATTTCACTAACAAATAACCACAAAAAATACATCTTTCTCTTTATATATTGAGTATTTAATTGGAAGACATTGCATTTTAGCGATAAACTCACCCTCTGTACATTGAATTGTATAACTGTTTTTATGATATGACACTATTTAATTATGTTATATTGTAACCAATGTACAGTGAAGAATAAAATAAAGAAAATACAAAATAAATTAATATTTAGTTATGGAAAAAATAATGTACCTACATTTTTTCAACTCCACAAAAAATATTTCAAATGTTGAACTACTGAACGGAACAAAGATAAACATAATCAGTCTTATTAATAAAAATCCGCCAAACCATGGTTCAACCACTGATTTCTTGATCCGCCTATAAGCGTTTGAACCACCGATCAAATTTTCTTTATTAATAAAAATATTTAATCCATACCATAGACATCTGTACTTTATATAAAGGATTTCATATGGTAACTCGAAAATTCGCTCTATTATGTTGGTTGCCATGTTACACGACGCTGGTAAACAGACAAATTCAAAACAAACAAGCGGCTGTCAAAATTATCTTACAGTGGAACCTCTCATAACGAGTTTAATTCGTTCCAGACTCTTACTCGTTATGCGAAACATTTTTTTCTATAGAAATCAATGTAAAATACAATAATGCGTTCCATGCCGAAAGAATAAGTATTCTTGGAGAACTTTTTTATTAAAGTTTATTCAAATAAAATTACTTATAAAAGAGTGTTACAACTTAAAATACAATTTAGATTAGGAAAAAAAACGTACCTAAATAAAAATATGAATTTATGACAAATAATTATCCATTTTTATGGGAGCAACTTTTTCACTTTTTTTTTGCTCGTTATGCGAATACTCATTATGAGAGGTTCCACTGTATTGGTTTTTTTATCTGACATTTTGTACCCAAATACACAGAAATATAAAATAATATGATGAGGAAGGTTTGTATAATTGAAAAGCAAATGTAATAATGGAATGACATTTTATTTATTTATCAAATAAATCATAATCTGACACACAATCAGTGATATGGGTATAACATAACACTGCGCACAATATGTATCACTAACCATCAGTAAAATTTTATTTTCTGCTTTCCCTTTTACATTCAAATGATGTACAGGAATAATTCTCAATTCAGAATCAATCAATATAACTTTCATACAACATGGAAAAAAGTATCTCTGTCACGAAACAATTAAATGCGTCTATCAAAAAACAAATTAAGAAACTGGTGTTCTGTCACACGAAAAAAGTGTCTATTATCACAAGAAAAACAACTGATTGAATTAAATTCACATTCGGATACTACTTAAGCGTATTTTTAACCCAAACCAACTCCGATAAATTGTAAAATAACTGCAAAACGTACACATGTAAACCCACATAGCAAACATCTGACGTAAAATCCAACATGGCGGGCAGATGACGCCGATTTAAATCACCTTACTTAAATCACCTTACTTAAACCACCTCGAGAGGCGGATCAACCACTTTTAAACTAGGTTCACGCTGATCAACGTTTATCAATACGTTTTTTGTCTGATCGGTGGTTCATCTCCTTCTAGAAATTTAATCTACGTTTATTAATAAGACTGAATATGTCCTTAACCGTGTTATTATTTATTATACAGTATATTTCACTTTCTACTGTGTTTTAAAGCATAATACTACTACTACTACTACTATACTATACCTTCACGAGGTAGATATATATGTAGATATATATGTCCCAGGAGAGGTAGGCAGAGAGAACAGAACGCCATATAGATCTATCCTTACATACTTCTTTCTCTTCCTCTACATTCATCCAGATTTTTCTTACTCAACATGTGTCCGTCCTTAAGAATTTGGTCCACGTGATCGAGCCACGTGGTTCTTGGACGTCCGCGCTTCCTCACACCCCTTCTTTCAGCTAAATACATCCTCTTCGTCATCCTTTCATCTTGCATTCGCTCAACATGTCCAAACCATCTCAACTTGTTTACACGCATTCTGTCCACAACACTCCTCTCACATCTGCTCATTCTCCTGATATCCTCATTCTTCACTCTATCTCGCAACGTTTTACCAACCATTCTTCTCAGTGAACGCATCTCCACAGCATTAATATAAATGTACCAAAATGACAAAAATGGTGATTTCTTGAATATAAAATATTTTTACTTCTTGATACATGGAGCCACGTGGCTTGATCACGTGGATCAAATTCTAAAGGACGGCCGCGTGTTGAGTAAGAGGAACCGACGTGCGTGTATGAGGAACTGTATGAATGTGGAGGAAGCGAAGGAAGTGTGTAAAGATAGATCTGTTTGGCGTTCCGTTCTCTCTGCCTACCCCACTTGGGACATGGCGTGAGGGTATAGTATAGTATAGTACATGGAGCTGGACAGTTGTAATGTGTTGTCATATAATAAGGGTGTTAGAATAGGTGGTAGTTCTTTATTCTCGACACTGGATTGATTAAGTTTTATTCCGAAGAGTTCATGAGGTTTTCATGGGACTTGGTGGCATGGAAGGGAATGGAGGAGACCCTTTTTACATATCGTTGAGGAGAAAGAGATAAGAAGGAGAGAGAGATAGGCCCACACATTGTTCTCTCCGGAATACACAATTTCCATCAGTTAATTGAAAGAAACATCTTTCATTCATAAATTATATTGAAAATTGTCGTGTGTTCTTTTGAAGACAAATGACGTCTTTTTTCACGTAAATCATCCAGTGAAACACATTGTTTTATATAAAATGCAATGTGAATACTATCTATCTATATCAGTCCCCAAATTGGTCCAAGTGGACCCCTGGGAGTCCACGGCGACTCATCGGGGGTCTACGTTGCGTGACTAAAAAATGGGGGTTCACGAGTCGTGAATTGGGGTTCACGAATTCACAGTTAAAGCATTGGATATTTAATAAAAGTACCAGATTTTTAATATGATTTGAGTAAATATTCTTTAAGAAAACCGAGGAGTTTTTGAAATATTTCAAATTCCTACACCATCTCGAAAATTAAGCGACGGGGAGGGGTAGAAATGCAGAGGGTCCACCTGAACCAGCAAAGTTTTGAAAGTGGTCTGTGAGAAAAAAAGTTTGGGAACCTCTGATGTATATCATCACAGTATCTCCCACAAGTGGGGTAACTAGCCAAGACCAACTGCGTGTAAACATAGAACTATTTTGCAAAAGATATTAATATTGATTGTGTTAGTAAAAATGTTTTGTTTTGATTATGTTTCCAGCAAAGTGAGGTGATGAGGGCATCATTCCACTTTCCACTACATCGCTATCTGGCTGCCTTCCTGTGTCAGGCTGTACGTCACATGGGTTGCACATACTCAGAGCTACTGCCCGACACTGACACACTCTTCCTGCTTATGATGCATCCACTAAGAGTACAGGTAAGATTCAATGTAATCTGTTTATCTATAACATCACAAAATCTCTCACACACCAGTGGGGTAGTCTAGGTTAACCGCATGTAATAAAGTTGTCTTCTCTGTATCAAGAAATAAATCAAGACATGCAGGATGTGTGGTGTACCTCATCACTCAGTGTGATAATTTGATAAATATAATTTGACACTCTTAACTCATAATTATAGATGGTTCTTCCAAACCAAATTCAAAAAATCTGGTTATTTGAACAAATTATGCAAAAATATTCTTTATTTCTAGTTGTATTAAAAAATCTTATCCAAGATCTTTTAATCTTATGTACTTAATTTTAGTTAAAAAATAGTAGAAAAAAATTGTTGGTTTCAAAGTCAATCATATCCATCTAGTGTTATTAATAAAACTGGTTAAAGCTTAAGTGAGCTATACGGACGAAAAATTATCTATGACGCATTAACCATGTTATCGGACTTTGGTTTTTATTAACTGTTTTTCTCTTCTTCAGCCCGTATCCATTCACCGCTGGATATAAGCCTCTTCGTGAGGATGCCATTAATTTCTGTCCTATGCTAATGCAATATTTTATTACAATAATGGATTTGTCCAATATGTGTATTGTGTGTTTGCTTACAGAGTTTATTCTACGAGATTCTGAGCAGTATTTGGGTGCGTAACGGTCTCCAGATAAAGGGGCAGGCCATGACCTACATCCAGGCCAACTTCTGCAATTCCATGGTGGACATGGATATCTTCTTCCTGCAGGTCTGCGCAGCACACCTGCCCACACATCACTTTTTAGACATTTGTATCAATACGTAAGTTTGTGCATATACATATTTTTATCTGCACTTAAAGTATGTTATTAAAATGAACACAATTTTATACTTGTCTTTATATTATTTACGAGTTAGCTTTCAAGTTCTTCTTTTTTTATTGTCAAACAAATGTGTGTGAATAAAATGAAGTTCAATTAGAATTACTCAAAAATAGTTTTAATTATTGATATGGGTATGATTTTATGTCAAATTTCCCCTAAAAACTGGAATATAATTTTTATTTATTTATTCATTCTTTACTGTACATTGATTTTGTCAACTGTGTGTTGCAATATACCTACTTACATTCTATACTATACTATTCCGTCACATCATATCTCAAGTGAGGTAGGCAGAGAGAACGGAACGCCATATAGATCTGTCCTCACATACTTCTTTTGCTTCTTCTACATTCATACAATTTCTCATGCACATGCTGGTGGAGCTATGGATGTTTGCTGAATTTAAATTTCAAATTTCCAGATTTTGAGTCCAAAACATCACCAACAGTCTGCTGATCACCACAATTAAAAATTTAACATTTATATTTCAGCTTTGGAGTATCAGAATGGGTTGGCCTGGGCACACTATCATCAGCTAGGGAACAGGAACAGGACGCCATGGTGGAAGGTCTACTGACACTGCTGGGTACCCTGGTGAGCTCTCGTACCAACCTGTCCCACACGGAGTTGACACAGTCACGTCTAGAGGTCTCCACACTGCTGGCCACCAGTGACAAGACACACAGCCAACTGTTGGAACTTATGCCAGAGAGATCGGGGAATGCACACACTAGGAATTTTGAGACTGTCCTCAAAGAGGTAAATATAAATATATTGTTTGTTGATTTTAAAAATGACGATCATTATATTTACTCTGTTGGTGCACAAATAGTACAATTCCATAATTGAATTAATAAGAAAAAGCATTTTTTTTACTATGGATTTTGATTGGAAGAGACATCTTTGAATTTCTAAAGTAGATCAATCATGGATAGATGTACTTGTACATACTAGTGATGTAACGAATGTCTGATTTTGGATATTCGCGAATGCGAATGCGAATGCGAATATTTCATGCCGACATTCGCGAATGCGAATGCGAATGCGAATATTGACTTGAAAATGGTATAGGAATTTGAAATATTCCAAAACTCCTCGGTTTTCTTAAAGAATATTTTCTTGCAGTACCTTTTTCCACAATGTACCGGGTAAGTATCCGGTACTTTCACCGAATTACTGATTTGTTTCTTCATTTACATGGTACACAACAGATGAAAGACATATAAATATAAACATGTAAGCGACAAAAATATTTCAATAGTCTTATATCGAAACAGTGCATACTTCAGCAATAACACACAAAACAATTATAGAAAATCTTACACATAATATAGGTATTAATTCACAATACATCCAATCACCCATTCCTATTACAAATCGCTGCTCACCCAATTTCGCACACATACCTAATACATTCATTCGCACAAACACATTCACACTTCACTAATGTATGCAATAACAATACAAAAAAACTCTTAAAAAAGAAAAATCAAAAATTTAAAAATCTAAAAAACAGTCTAAAAATTAATACTATCCCAAACACTTCACATTTTATCAAACATATACATTTTTTTTTATATTTATTTCATCTTATTCTACCCTCAACTCTCCTTTCTCACAAACCTGACGTAATTGGCACTTTAAAATTCTATAAACAGGGTTTCTTGAGTCTGCAATCGTTTTTGTTTTTTTTTTAATGTAGAACGGAAAACAAGATCTTGTTAAAGGAAGCATTCTAAAGTTAATCCTATCTAAAATATTAGGCACATCGTATTCGGACAAGCATATTTTTCTCAGGTTGCATGCATCCAGCAAAACTCTTCACAATTCCAATTTATTTTTATTTATTTATTTATTCTTTACTGTACATTGATAACAAGCAAATTTACACAAAAATACATTTCAAACAAAGACAATCATACAATCAATATACAGAGGGCGAGTTTATCGCAGAGGCGCGATTTCTTCCAACTAACCCAATTTAGGCAAATCTTTAATAAATACAGGATAATGCAATCTCTTCCTATATTATGGGGTATGGTATGCACCGCGACCTATAAGATCTATTGTACTCTCTTCCTAACCAAACGAATGAATTTAGACTGAGTTCTCTCAACTTGATCGACATATTTTTTAAAATGTGGATTCCATACAGAAGAACAGTCCTCCAGCTTGGAGCGAAACAACGATAAGTACAAGTACAAATACGATTCATATAACCTAAATGACTTTGTAGATCTCAGAATAAATCCCAGTATTTTATTGCTCTCTTCGATAATTTTGTTCACGTGATCATCAAAGTGAAGCTCAGAGTCAAACACCACACCTAAATCTCTAATCTTATTTACTTCTTTTAAATCATGATTATTGATATTGTAAATTTATAGAATTTTGTTTCTATTTTTGGTAAAAGAGATCAGATTACACTTCTCCAGATTCAAGTGCAAGTTATTTCTTTTACAGTACTCGTGTAGTCTTTCCAAGTCCTCGTTAAGCATTTCATAGTCAAACAATAATTGAATTTGACAGTAGGTATATTTTTAAATCGTCCGCAAATAATAGAAGCTCTGAGTGGTCAAAGCACTTTTTTATGTTGTTTATGAATATCGTGAAAAGTAAAGGACCCAAAGAAGACCCCTGAGGGACACCAGATGTAACACTGACACTGCCAGATGAGTAACCGTTAAGTTTAACTGTCATCAATCTATCAGAAATATATGAGTCAATCCACCTTAGTTGAAAAAAGTCGATGTTCTACTTTATCAAATGCCTTTTGAAAGCCGATATAAATGGCATCCAACTGTATACGATTGTCCATAGCTGAGAAAAAAAATCAGATTTGTTACTGTCGATCTTCCACTCATGAATCCATGCTGCTCTACAAGAAGATACGGCTTCAGGGAAAAAGTAATTTGTTCACGAACCATACCCTCAAATATTTTTGAAATAGGTGATAGAATTAAAATTGGTCTGTAGTTACGAACGTCCGATTTGCTGCCAGATTTATGCAAAGGAATAATACTAGCCATCTTCCATTTGCATGGAAAGCATCCTTCTTGTAAACTCCTAATTTATTTATCGTGTCGAAACCCAGAGAAAAAACCCATCAAACTGATTTCCAGTACTGCGCAAAACGCGCAGCAGGTGGAGATGCGTCAAAAGTATCCTCCATAGTGCAAGTGACAGGGCACAATGGACACTCCAACAAGTGTGGCATAGTCTGTGCTGCACCACAGTCACACGCTCCAGATTCGTCCTGTAGGAAGCCCAATCGTTCTCTATTGTCGCGGCAGTTTCCTACACCAGATCTCAGTCGATTTAGGGTTTTCCATGTCCCATAGTCTAGATTGCCTCCTGCAGCAAGGTGTTCTAATAAATGTCAGATACAATGGTTTGGTTAAATGACTTACACATCTCTTTAATATATTGGTGCTAGACCATCAGGGCCAACTCCTATTGTCTCATCTATACCTAATAAACGTTTATGAATATCAGATTTCAAGATATTAACCATGGATAAACATGAGTTAGTTAAAATATTTTCCAATTCTTTAGTATTAGAATCATGCAAATTATTCAGTGAAAATACAGAACCAAAAAACGTCGAAAACAAGTTTGCAATTCCCTCTGGATCGCTCGAAGTCTGGTCACCGTCACCCATTACCCTTGGATAGCCTCTAGATTCTTTAAGGGAATTCACGAATGAAAAGAAAGACTTGACATTGCCCTTAAGTGACTTCTCAGTGTTATTAATAAAAGACCTATAATCGTGATTCTGCGACAACTTCAACTGAGCTCTTAGTTGAAAAAATAAATTGTAGTCAGAATCATTACGGTTCATCTTCCACTTACGCCAAGCCTTGGACTTTCTCTTAAACAACAACACAGTTTTATTAGAGAACCATTTGGGAAAATTATTAGGTGACACCCTCTTCATATGTAGGTGTATGCTTCTCAATTATTGGCAAAACATAACCATAAAAAGATTCAATCATCTTATTCACCGGTCCGTTTCCCAAAACACTGACCCAATCAACACTTTGTAGTTCAAAACTTATTTCCGAAAAGTTTGACTTAAAGTATATTAATTTCTGGATCATATTTTGAGACAAATCCTCAGCAATTTCAAACTCATAATCTATCAACAGTGAAGGATAGTGTGAATCCTTACCAACCAGTGGAGAGTCACATCTGGTAACAGAACACGGAATAGTTGAAAGAACTAAATCCAAGATAACTTGATTGCTGTTATAAACTCCGTTAGACTGAAACATATTGAGAAAAGATATAGATTCTATCAAATACTGCGCAACAGGACACGAATAAGAATACGGAACAAAGATTGAATCAATATCGGGGTCTTTTTTCCATTGGATTGTTGGGATATTGGAATCTCCAATAAGACAAATATCCGTTTTGCCGTAATAGCTGATTAAACGTTCAGATATACTTTAAAAAAAGATGTTTTAAGTATCTAAGGATGTGGAAGGCGGTATAATATACATATACTACACCCAGTAGCGGTGAGCATTTTTTCATGCGTTACCGATGAAAAACGAATACTGGTAAAAAAAACTTTCACCAGTATCATCCCAAACAAGAGTGGATGAATATCCTAGTGTCCGATCCACAGCAATTAAGACCCCACCTCCATCCCTTTTACCACTCAACATGAAATCCCTATCCTTGCGGTAAACTGTATATTCGTTTTGAAAAAGTTCGCTGTTAAATATGCCACAATTTAGCCAAGCTTCCGTCAGAACAATTATATCATAACTATTTGCAAATAAGTTTGCTCTAAACTCCTCGATCTTAGTCTTCAAGCCCCGAAAATTCTGAGAGAATACTTTAGTGTGGTTCACCTTGTAGTATGATATAAATATTCCTTAAATAGAATATAAAATTATTGTAGGGCCCTATACTCATAGCAGTTGTAATACTTAAAACAAACATATAAATTAAATCTCCACAAATGCATATTTCTCCTAATAATAATAACATCATCAAGCAAACGAACACAGGAAACAATACAACAAATGTGGCCAACACGGAACAGACCTGAGCCGCTATTCTCGTTGGTTTACTGTCTCTAGATAAGGATCCTTAATTAAAGATAGTTGTCCCTTGCGAAAGATAAATTGGTATTCTCGATGTATCGAAGTTAAGGACAATGCACTTTATGGATAGGTGTCTCTAATTAAGGATTTTGACATAGGCAACATCGCATTCACCATAGTAACATTGAGTTACTATGGTGAATAAATTAGTAATAATTAGGTTATTTCCCACTGACAGATGGTATCCTTACGAGATAGCGCGGGATAAAATGCCGGCGCTAACTTAAGGATAATTTTAAAGACAGTGTTCACAATTATCTCTATGATAAGGATTCCTTATGTCAAAAATTTTAAACGAGAATAGCAATTATCCCTAACTAGAGATAGCTGTCCTTACTACTGTCCTTATCTTTTAAAAACGGAACGAGAATAGCGGCTCAGAGCCGCTATTCTCGTTCCGTTTTTAAAAGATAAGGACAGTAGTAAGGACAGCTATCTCTAGTTAGGGATAATTGCTATTCTCGTTTAAAATTTTTGACATAAGGAATCCTTATCATAGAGAACATTGTCTTTAAAATTATCCTTAAGTTAGCGCCGGCATTTTACCCCGCGCTATCTCGTAAGGATACCATCTGTCAGTGGGAAATAACCTAATTATTACTAATTTATTCACCATAGTAACTCAATGTTACTATGGTGAATGCGATGTTGCCTATGTCAAAATCCTTAATTAGAGACACCTATCCATAAAGTGCATTGTCCTTAACTTCGATACATCGAGAATACCAATTTATCTTTCGCAAGGGACAGCTATCTTTAATTAAGGATCCTTATCTAGAGACAGTAAACCAACGAGAATAGCGGCTCAGATACTTTATTACTAAAATAATATTCGCAAAACATTCGCATATTTTTTTGCGAATGCGAATGCGAATACTTTGAAATATGCGAATATTCGCGAATGCGAATGCGAATATTCGTTACATCACTAGTACATACATGTTGGATATTTAATATTATCAATTCAAATGAGATATGTCACCCATTCTGAACGTATTGCTTTTTACTATTGATGTACAAGGTTCAGTTCCCATTTATCTACAATAACAAAGCATTTCTCACAGTTGTGATAACCAATAAACTTGCTACAACATGTAATGAAGATACCGGTCGTCTTCTCCATTCTGTGTAAAATAAGGCATTCAGAATTGATGACAAACTTCTTCATTAAGGTTCAGTTCTGGGTGGGAATATTTCCATTTTCTCTGATTACTTTTTGTCTTTAAGTTTTTCACTAATACTTATGTTGTATTTATTCCAGTTGTCTTACTACCGCGCTCCCCCCAAGGGATCAGAGACTTTGGAGCAAGGTCAGTTTGCCCCGAAGGCTGTGGTGTGGGCCAAACACTATGACCCACTGCACGTACTACAGAGGGCTGTACATCGTAGGGATTTCCAGAACTCTATGGATAGGTTCACACAATAGTGAGTACAAAACATATTATTCTAAATTTATCTATCACGACATCTCTCATTTGTGAATTTAAATTGTCAAATGTCTTATAATTGATGTTTTATGAAAACCTGACTTGTGCAGAACTCTCGAAAACTTGGGAAAAAGTGGAAGATCTATTCTTTACTGAGGACTTCACGGGATACAAAGTCCACCTAGATATAATACTTCTTTGTCACTAAATCCCTCGAGGAAATGGAGCTGTAAGATAAAATAAATTAACTCATTGTTATTTTGTATTTTTAGTGTTAAATCAAGTGGCAGTGCAGGTGCGAAGTTAGGCTCGTTGTGGCCTCCTCTACGACGCGCGTCCACAGCTCCACCCGCCCCTGGACAATGTGATCCCAGGCGTCTGGCTGCATGTGGACGTGTGCACGCACTCTGCATGAGCGTATTGCACCGTGCAGTGCATCGCAGGAGACCTCCACCGGAGCATGTCCTCGCACTGGCTGTGTATCTTCTTGAGACTGCCGTCGATTTGGAGAAAGAGACTACGGATCCGGTAAATATTATTTAACATTATACACGACGTGAGCCTTTTACTTTTTTAATTATAATTGTATTATTTCAAAGTGCTGATTGAAGTTCTCGTGTCTGTAAATTATCACCTTTCCAAATACTAGATTAATCTGTAAATGTTGTCTTGCTCCAGCTGTATTGTCAATGAGAATTTTGATATATTGTATAAGGTATGAAATAGACTCACGTCGTGCATATATTAATGAATGAATTAATAAATATCGGGATGTCAAAATTATTAGACTCCAACCGCAAGTGATGAATATCAAGCATTGTGCTTGAAATATTTGTATTCAAAAAATTTTTAACAATAAGATTCAAAATATAAGATTTCGTAATTTATAGATAATTTATTTCATATTAACAGACAACAATGCACTTCAATCCATTGTTACCAATAGCAATGTGTCGAAAATGTCAAAAATGCTGATGCACAATGCCATTCTGTTCCTGACACTTATATATGCAAGCGAAACTTGGTTGGTTACTCCAGTCGTTCACTAATAAATGTAAATTTGTTTGACAGTCCACAGTGTGTCAGTATAAGTGGAACAGTGGTGGTGTTAACGCAGGCCCACGTCCCCTTGTGGAGATGTTCCCCGGAGACAGTCTGACACACAACTCCCGCACCACTATTGTGGCAGTGGCCCCGCCTCCTCCACCACACACACACAATCAACAACAGCAGCACACACACCATCCACCACAACACAATTATCCAGCTGCGTATGATTCTGACAGTGAGTATATTATTTGTTTTATTCTTTATGTATTATACATTTATTCATATCCCAAGAACATCTTGCTGCAGGAGGCGATCTAGACTATAGGACATGGAAAACACTGAATCGTCTAAGATCTGTTGTAGGAAACTGCCGTGACAATAAAGAACAATGGGGCTTCCTGCAAGACGAATCTGGAGCTTCCTGCAAGTCGTGTGACTGTGGTGCAGCACAGACCATGCCACACTTGTTGGAGTGTCCATTGTGCCCTGTCACATGCACGTGCTGTGCTTTTTGCACAGTACTGGAGATCAGTTTGATTGTTTTTTTTTCTGGGTTTCGATATGATAAATAATTCATATCATCACAGCAAAAATATTCCTATTATATTCCAAATTACTTACATGCAGATAGTGGAAAATTAAAAGGTTATTCTTGTATGTTGAGTAAGAGAAATTGGTTTCGTGTATGGGAAATTGTACGAATGTGGAATAAGCTAAAGTAATATTTAGAAATAGATCTATAGGGTATCTTGTCCTCTCTGCCTACCCCACTTGGTGTACAGCGTTAAGGTATAGTATAGTATTCTTGCTTTACTAAAATAATAAATTGTTACCCTCTCAAAAAGCTAACAAATCTACTATTTTAATTTTCTTAATTTTTAGGCGACACAGAATGGGACACCATGGAACGAGTTGAGGCGAGTATGAACCAACCTCTGCCAGCAGCCCTTCAGGCTCCTCATATAGAAGAACAGACAGAGGATGGAGAGGAACCATCTGGAACGGCTGTGGGACTCACGGAGCTCCTGGTACATCACGACTATGTGATGAGAGAGGAGGATGAAGTCAGTTTACAGGAAGAGGCTTACCAGCTTGCTTTGCCTGCTCCTGAATCTGACACTACTTCTCAGGATATGGCCGTGGCTCTACCGTCCAATATGACTATGGTGCCCACATCACATCAAGGTATAAAAATATACTGAAAATGGCTATTAATATTTGTTCTTTAAATTATATCTACCTGTATTCTTAAAAAAGAGGATTTGCGGTATCATACTTTGATTATGAATAAAAATGAATATTTCAATAAAATTGAATGAAAACTTCGTATGCATGTTCCCGATGCATACGGACGTTCTCTTCATCGCAATTTTTTTTACCAGCCTCAAAGCAGAACAAACATATTGGCAAACTCCCCAGTGGGAAGGGCCATTCAAATGTTTAATGATCTGGCTGGAGAAATTGATATCTTTAACGTGACGTATGCAGAATTTAAAAGAAAAATTGAAGATATATTGTAGTTATGTTGTCGTTTGGATATCGTTTAAGGCTATCTTCTGGGATCGCATTGGCCTTCAGCTGTAATGATCCTTGTAAGAATCGTATTATTGTCAGTAATAATAATAATATGTGCGTGTGATGTGTTTCAGTAGTGAGTGAGATGTACGTGGGTGATGAGGAAGGTGATAGTGTGAGTATGGAGCTGGAGGTAGGGGACGACATACTCAGTGGGGAGGTGGCCCTCTCTACTACGGTGCTGCCGCACAACTCACATCATCACAGGAGGAGCAACAAACATACCATTGTGAGTACATAGACACAATATCTTACTGTCATAATAAAGTGAAAGGTACCATAAACAATAATGTCATATTGGATATTTTGTAATTAAAGAATTTGTCAGTGTTATTTTTACAATAACCATTGTAAGAGGTAAATTTAAGTATCCAGCATGTGGTACCCATACTACAAATGAAACTGTCATTGGGATTATAAAAGAGAATATTGGAGCCTTCGACATGCCTCCTGGTGGCTTAATTGCACAAAGCACACCTCGCGAAAAGGATGGGTTGCGGGTTCAAGTCCCGCCTGGGATAATACTGAATAAAGTGATGTTGTCTTTTCCAAGCCTTATATGGTAGTTTCGTGTGTTACATTTATGAAAGATATCTCTTGTAAATTAAAATATAGGAAATAACTCATGGAGCGACATTGTACCAAATAAGTGTTGGTATATTTATAATTAAAATAACTCGTATTTTTTTTTCATTATATTTCTCGTTTTAAATTTGAATAATTGTATTATCTTTCATAACTGGGGAACCCAGTGGACTAATCGCATGTGATAAACATACAAGATATTCCCTTCGTGCCAATAAATTCAGTCAAATTCAGTTGAGACATTCCGAATGGGTAACAGACATCATTACTGACTTGTAGATGTCACATTTCTGATACAAGATATTTTGTGAATACTTGGGATACTCTAAAACTTACAAGAAATCTGTGGGTGATCTGTTGTTTGCTAGGAACTTCAATGATTCATATTTTCAATTTTTTATTTTAGGCTCCACCTGCTGAAACAAATTTGATCCTTGTCAATGAATCCATAATCTCCCTGCTGTTGAAACTCCATTCCCAGCTATCTGGTACCTTGGATAGCTTCAGTCTGGATGATGAGACCAGTGGGGAGACCACTGGAGAGACTGGTCAAGCCGAAGCCAGTGCCAAGGAGTCACATGAGCCCATGGAACAGGGGACTGAAGAAAGATCTAGTCAAGAAGAACCTGGCGAGAGCAGAATTGGTAAGGATAATTTAGGAAATGGACTATGACAGGACAACATAGAAAAATTATTTGCCTGTAAAAAGTAGTGGAAGTCTGAAAACTTAGTAGCTTATTTGCGTAGATCAAAAAAAGATTTACCATGTGTCAAGGGAGAGAAATTGGCGTACATGCATGAGAAGTTTTATGAATGCGGATTAAGCAGTGTTAAAGGACACATTATATTTTTGTCCTATCTGCCCCTCCTCTGAGGGGATAGATAGTAACCTTGTGAGTTCATTGGTTTACCCATTACAAGTTTTTAGTATTGAATTAACACAACTCAACTCCTAATATCAGCTGCTGGTGCTGTCTGGGGTTAAAATTAACCACCAAATACAAAATTTTATGTATTGTTCTTATCATTGATAATAATTGTGTCGTATTTTATTGAATAAAATTTTATTATTTTATTTTAATTATAAACCTTTTGTTTGGATATTCGAGACTCTGCCATTGTGCTTCTATTCATCACCAAAAAATTCTTCTTACGATGTTTTTGAAATGTACATAATGATCTTCTTTTGTTTCAGGTGATGGTCCACACTTCATTGGTCAACTACTAAGAAAAATGTGTGCGGTGGAACCAGCATGTGGCCAGGCTGTGGAGAATGTACGCGCAACTCTGTGGCCCAGACAGAGAGAGAGGCAGGCGGAGCAGAGGGCGAGGGAGCAGCGGGAGAGAGAGGAGCGCACCAGGAGAGCAAGGGAGAGACAGAGGACGCTCATGCAGGACTTTGTTAGCAGACAGAGGGAGTTCATGAGGAAGGCTATGGAGGAGGGAGGAGAAGGAGAGGAGTGGCTGGGGGAAGATGAAGAACAGGTAAATAATAAACTGATGATTTGATTTTTTTTATTTGACTATCTTAGTGATTTTTTTTATTGAATTGAACATATCCTTTATTCATTGTATTATGATTTTTTTAATCTCTAAAACAGTGCCGACTGGAGAGAGAGTACGACTGCATCATCTGCAACACAACATCCCCCAGCACAGAAGCCAACCCCATAGGACTGGTAGTCCTGCTGCAGTCCAGCAGTGTTGTGGGACATCGCAGACCGGAGAAGGAGAGATCGTCACTACCACTGAGTGATGCAGAGAGGACGAAGCAGAAACCAGCCAGAGACCACAACCTGGCAGCACATCACTTTAGACGACAGCACGATATGGACCAACACTTTGTGAGTAATGATACTACATACTTACTATACACTACAGATTGTATATACAATACTATCCTCACACCGTATCCCGAGTGGGATAGGCAGAGAGATCAGAACACCATACTTATTGATCTATTCTTGTATACTTTTTTCGCTTCCTCCACATCTTACTCAAAACGCAGATTCGATCCACATAGTCAAGCTATGTAGTTCTCGGACATGCTCACATTCTTACACGTTTTTCAATACTTTGTCATCCGTTTGTTTCATATTTTTTGAAGTTGACTTTTATTTATGCAGTAGTAATTTTTGATGTAAATAAAACAAAAAAGTTTGTAAAGTTTTACTATGTACATACTTTTATTTTAGTGACCGGACCCCCTAGACAAACATGCACTTGTCGATCGACTACAGACAAATTTTTGACAATCTACCTACAATATACCTTGTAATTATACATTATTGTTGCGGTTATTGTCGAAAATTTGTTTGGAGTTAATCGCTAAGTACGGGTTGTCTATGGCCCCAGGTTTCGACATTTTATGTGTTGTCAAACAAGAGTTTACAAAGTTTCTTGTTTTATTTACATTGAATTATTATTAAGTTTCACAAAATAAAAAGTAATAAAATACAATTTATTTTTGAGTCGTGCAGTTGTCAGACATGGAAAACAGTATTATTTGTTAGTTATAATGTATCATCAAGATTCTCATATTTAATTTATATTGTATTGTTTTTTAGGATTCCTGGCTGGTATCTGTGAATGTAGGCTGGGAAGGTGGAGTACACGTACAGACATGTGGCCATCACTTACATCTGGCATGTCTACAGGCATATCTACGCTCACTTGTTAATCCGCAAAGACCCCACAATCTACACATCGACAGGTAACATTCCGTATACCAAATAACTTTTCTATCCATCTCTAAGATAACATGAAATTATAATTCATCGGTTCTGTGAAGTCACCCAGTATGCTACTTTTGTGAAAGAAACGCAATGATGTTAAATTTAGTAGTTCTGAAATATTTTATCTTTAAATATCATGTTTCATTAATGTATTGAATCTTACTTGTGTTTTGTTTTAGGGGAGAATTCCTTTGTCCGGTGTGCCGACAGTTAGCCAATTCCGTATTGCCCCTGTCACCGGGACTGGGTGGTGCGGGGGCACCTGCCAGGTGTGTGCCTCCTCCCCAAGAGACTCTACTATCAGACATACACTCCTTCCTTAAAGACCACCAAAGATCACCTGTAAGTATAAACCTAAACCAGCAATAAAAATATTAACAAAATAGGTAAATGTAGATGTGTATGTGTCTGCATATGTCATGTAAAACTGGACTTGTTACCTAAGAACGAACCATTCAGACAAAAGGGACCAGCGATGCAGTATAATTTTTCTTTCTTTATGAATTTACATTTTAAAAAACATATATTATGGAGGAAAATATTTAATTTAAATCAAAACACTGTTTTATTCCACTATGAGATCTCATAGTGGAATAAAACAGTGTTTTGATTTAAATTAAATATTTTCCTTTAAAATGCATTTCCACAAAGTTACACTCGAAAATATAGAATTTTTATATTATGGATACTAATATTTATGGTAGCAGTGACACAAGGGATGCTACATCCCTTTCATTTGCCCTGGCAAGGAATCAAACTATATGTGTGTGTAGTCTCTTTGATTTATTGTTTTGTGTTTTCAATCAAGATGAACAAATTTTTGTATTTCATTGTTTTTCAAACATAGTAGAACATTTTACTAACAGTATTTTTCTTATTGGTTAAGAATAAATTGGGTTTGTATAATGTGATTTGTGAACAGTGAACCCAAACAGTGATTTGTGGATAGAAAATCACTGTTAAAATATCCATTTTTACAAGACCATATTTTTTTTCTTTTAGTCATCTTCAAACTTATCAGAAGCAATGGGTAAAGCTATGGAAGACATGACAAACTGCACGGTGTTGAAGTTCAAGCAGCGTGGAGCCCCTGGGCCTCAGGCCTTGTTCCTGTTTGTGGCCTCTGTGGCTCGTACCAACCTGGAGGCTGAGCTGGTACAGAGAGGAGGCTCTCTAGCGTCTCCTCCCCCTAGATACAAGCCCAGACCTGACTGTATAGGTAATATTATTTTTATTGGACTTTATATTTTATAACAGTTATTTGTTCATTTCTGTCATCAAGAGAAATATTTAACATGATACAATTTTTAATACAAAAATTTTTGTTTCCTTTCTGCAGTACCTCTGTTAGATGTGTTGGCCGTCCACGCTCGCGTCTTGTGTCAGTGGCCAGCGTACCAATGGTGGCAGGAGCTGACTGTAGGCGGGGAGCACAGCGATACAGAGGGGAGTGGGACCGTGTCTCGGGATGGTGAGGCGGAGGACGAGGGGGGCGAGGATGCCACAGAGAAACAACAGCAACTGGTAGCTGGAGGATCCTCTCCGGATGATCATGCCAATAAACAGTTGCCTCTTCTGCTCAAAGACCCCTTAGCATTGCTCATACACTTTTTGTTGTTGGCACCATTGCATTTAGAATTTCGTGAGTACCTCTACTCTTTATCATCTCTTTCATTACATTATCAAGTAATTTTTTTTTATTAATTTTTATACGAAAAAAAGACACTTTACATCTTAAATTCAGCGATGATGTTACCAATCATCCTAAGTTTTTTTTGACATAAAGAGGACGGCTTGCACATTTTACAACATGCGGCTGGTCTGCTGGCTACGCCACTTGTGGGATGTTGTGATGGTGTATAGTATGTTAACTAATTTTTTATTATTTAACTGAATTTGGACACAATGCGCAAATGAGAAAACTGATCAGTCATCTCGATTGGAGAACCTAATCTTATTCTTTTGAGATCACACACATATTTTTTTTCTAAAATTTATTAAAAATATTGAACAAACATGTATTGTTGGTATTACAGCCTACCTGAGCTGCATGATGCGCGCTCTATACAACCTATGCTGGGTACAGTGCGTGGTGCAAGCGCTACTATCCATGAACACTTCTCAGTTAGAGGCCGACTGGCTGCCCTCGCTCCCCCGCCACCTTTACCATGCGCTGCAGGGGTCTCCTCTGCTTCAGGAAGAGGATCAGCCTTCTACATCATCGTCGTCATCATCATCACAAG
This sequence comes from Athripsodes cinereus, assembly GCA_947579605.1. Lineage (NCBI taxonomy): Eukaryota > Metazoa > Arthropoda > Insecta > Trichoptera > Leptoceridae > Athripsodes > Athripsodes cinereus. The sequence continues at coordinate 789,247 of OX388319.1, forward strand.
ACGCACAGTTCTCCAGTTGGAGTCAAATAGATAAACAGGTAAGGAACATTGTATTAATTCACTGTGTTGGTGTTTAGGTAGTAGAATTCCATAGCGAAACAAATAAAACAATTTTTTTATTCTACTATTTGTTTATTTGACGAGAGAGACGACTTTCGTCTTTTTTTTTTTAAAAAGATATATCTGGGTTATACACCTTTCATGTCAAATATAACCTTATACACCTTTCACAGTAAGCTAAAAGCTTGTGTCTTGTTCACAAGGCCGAGAGTCTACCTCCAGGCTACCGACGAACTCTTATAAGGACATTGTCAATCTGATTTTAAATACAAAAATATTCATTGTATATAATAACATTGTATAATTGTATTTTATTTACTATTCAAAAGTAATCAATGACTGTTAAATAAAAGATGAGGTGAATTTATTTATTCTTTTTACACATCATCATATTGAGATGATATGCTGTGGCGAGATTATCACTATGTAGTGATTTCTAATTTAAATACATATCTACATACTACTATACCATCACAGCACATCCCACTATGGGGTTAGCCAATAGACCAGCTGGATGTTAGAAACATTGTCTGCTGGCTGCTAGCACCAGAGCTGCTGCTTGTTATAAACATGCAAGATGTCCTCTCTGTGCCAACAAAACATTAAAACATTCAGGATGTGTGGCAAACCTCATTGCTTAATTTGAGAGGTTAAATTTCTTTTTTTTCTCAACTCCTGCTTTTTACTTCTTTTTTTTTTAAATTAATATGCCTATATGAAAAATAATTAATAAAACATACTAAAAAAGCTTCATTTAATATACACACCCAACATGTAGAAGGGATTATGGATTGGAGGAGTCATCTGTGGGATTTGTAATGTGGACCTTTCACTCAAAAGTCTAAAACTGTAACATCAAGCTGCAGACTCAGTTGTAATTACAATCTGTGCTGTTGTAGAATATTGTATAATGTGTATGTATTTTTTATTCCAGATCCAACAGCAGGTTCTCCCGTACCTGAGGGTGTGTGCTTTACTACGCTATCATCTGGCGGGTCAGGAGTTACCACACATACCAGATCCACAATTAGAGTTCCATTATCTGTTCAAGTTCTTGGAGTTAGTGCCACAAGGTAGGCAATGTTTATAATATTTAGAGGCATTCACGGAAAACTGACAATACAATACATAAATTATTACAAATACATAATACAATCTGCAGAATAACTCATGTCACAATCTAAATACAATCGTAATCTTGTCTTGACTGACAATACAATACATAAATTATTACAAATACATAATACAATCTGCAGAATAACTCATGTCACAATCTAAATACAATTGTAATCTTGTCTTGTGAAGTGACTATAGTCAAAAATATGTGCATTAAAATCTCGCAGTAGTTGAGGATAGACGTTTTCAACATTTAGACAAGTATTATGGTTGTATTATGTGACATAACTCAAGAATGTACCAGACATTGGTGTATACATACATATTGCTGTGATATTTGTCAATATTTAAGAAATATATTTTAAAAATTATCAGACGCTGAATACAAGAATATAAGATTTAAAATGTCTTTATTTTTTCGAACAGGTCAGCTTGTATGATTATTAGATGCAGCTGGTCTGCTAGTATTGTAAAATAAATTAAAAAATAAAAACTTCATTGGCAAAATATTATGTTGTATACACGTATGTTTACAAAAAGGACAAGCGATCTCTTCCAGCCAACAAAAAAAGATAAATAAATTATAAACGAAAATATAAACTATTGTAGTAGTAGACATATAAATCTGTCGCAGTTGAAGTGAGCTACCAGCATTAGGATTGTGGTACATAATAATTTCACATCAAGCAACTAGCAAATCATACATCAAGTACGACATTTTAAATATATAAAAAAACACTGTAAACTGTTTAATGTAATAAACATGCAAATTATCTTTACAAGCCAGTAAAAGAAATAAGTTATTCAGGACGGGTGCCACGCCTCATCGCTGAATTGTAGATGTTAATTGTCTTATGCGTGAGGTCTTACGAACTTCTACCTTTCACATGATACTCAAAAACTTATTCTTTTCTGGTGACTGTATAATGCCTTCATATATAATTAATTCTGTTAATGTATTTGTTATTTCCAGACACAGCTATCGAGAGTCTGGAGAGCAGCAATGGTCTCCACTGGTTTGGCGACAGTGAGAGTATAGTGGGAGGCTGGGTGAGACAGTTACTGGGGGCATCATCTCGCTGTCCTCTGCTGACTAGGAGACTGCTATTGCCCCAGCACCATCACTGGGAGCAGCCGGCATTACTTAGACTACCTAGGGAATATGACAGACTATTTACAGTCAGTATATTTAATATTTAACTCATCAAGTTTATTTAATGTATCATGGGATTTTTATATTCTCCATACCGGCTCTTTGAATAATATTCTAGAATAGTTGATAAAGATGTTAAGCAGTGCCAAAAATGGATTTGTATATGTATATTTAAAAAATAATTTTGTTACCTTTTCCGATGGAGGACCCCAGACTTTTGCACTATCCGAGTGATCAATGGGTCCTTTAATGTCTCCTTTTCAGATTGATTGTTTTAGTTTTAATTATTGTTATTTAAATTTAATTTCCTTATCCAGATATTGTAGATGTCAAAGGATTAGGAACATTAGGCCTAATAACATTACAAGTGTTTATTATTAGTAAAATTATTGAGTGTGTATATGCGCGTTTTGTTGTTGCAGTATTACCACGAGAGGATATGTTCTGGGTGTGGGGCTGTCCCAAAGGAAGCCTCGGTGTGCCTGGTTTGTGGTGCTGTGGTGTGTCTGAAGCAGAGTTGCTGCAGACAGCAGGAGGTGTGCGAGGCTGTGCAACACAGTGTGGACTGCGGTGGAGGTACTGGAGTCTTCCTGGTTGTCACCTCCACTTACATCATCATAGTGAGGGGGCGCCGCGCCTGCCTCTGGGGCTCCCTATACCTAGATGACTATGACGAGGAGGATAGAGATCTCAAGTCAGTATTTCTTTGTTATTTTAGTTTTAATTTTATTTTCTTTCGCAAGTAAACAGTTTTAACGTGAATATAAATATACAACTAAATTAAATTAAAAACAGGAAAACCAGCAAATTATCAATGTATATAAATAATAAATAAAATAAACAATAATATAACTTGCAGTTAACAGAAAATAATGTTTCTTACTCTTTTTTTAACTGTTTTGAAAAAGGATAGACACAGATATATTTTGTAATACAGTAAACCCTCGCTATTTCGAACCCCGTTATTTCGAAATTCGTCGTAATTCGAAATATTCCCCCCAAAAATGTCCCCATAATGAAATTTTCATACAAAAGACATTTATAATTCGAAATACCCGCTAATACGTAATTCAAAATAATATTTGGTCCTTTCAAAACAAAACAATAGAAATTTGTATGTTGTAATTCGAAAACATTTGGTTGCCATATAAATACCCTTGTTTTTTCCCAAAGCTCCTTCAGGGACAATAAAACTTATTATGTGAAATTTGTGTTCACACTAATGTGGTGTTCTCACTTTGGCGAATATCGCTAGGGCACCAAAATATCGCCAGCCATTTGAACCGTGTGAACAAAATGACAGCTAGTCTGAAACGATAAAAACCAGTAGAAACGATATCGTCTCGAGTTGACCACCTTCCAACTTTCTCGGGCGATCGAACGATTTGCACATGCGCAGATATGCGCGGCGTTTGTGTCTATGGTAAAAGCTTTATAACCTATAAATTTTATAATGTTTCCCGCTTCGTGACAGCTGTTATCTTTTTTGTTGGTTTGTGGCGTTTGTTTCCTTAATTAAAAGGCGCCTTATAACCTCTACTATAACATTTTCGACTAAAAATAAACACTTCGCGATCTCCATCTCGACGCCATTTTGAAAACAGTGTCAAAATCAAAGCGCATCTGACAGATCGTTTCTATATCGGTGGACTTGTGTGAACAGGTGTGACGATCAATGGGTGTACGGCGAATTTTGTTTTTTCGCCTGGCGTTATATTTTGAAATTCGGCTGGCGATATTCACCAAATGTGAACACCCCATTATACACATAAACGACCTACCCAGCTACATAATAATATTTAACAACGGGATTTCCAAATTTCTAAGTAGATCTCCTATGTTGTATGTAAACACCGTAAATCTATTGTATTTCAATATGTACCTATCTACAGCTGTTTTGAGTATGTACCTGCTACCTATATCCTCTGTCTCATAGCGTGATTGATGTACATTATGTAGGTACTTGTGATTGATGTACATTATGTACTTCCATGTTGTTCATAGGTGTCTCGGTCTCGTCATACGTACCTATACCTACTCGAAATATTTAGTGTTTTAATATTTTTATTTTCCATTCCAAATAAATAAATATTTTATATCCAAACTTTTATACACGTTTTAAATACAAATTTGGTCAAAAATATTTTTCCCATTTTTTAACATTTATAGTGAACTTTTAGTAACGTGTGTGAAGTGAAGCATTAGAAGTATGTATTTTTAAATATTCGACTGTGTTTTAGGTACATATTTATATTTATGTATTGTTTAGGTAGGTACATACATATTTAAATTTACATGTGTGTGTAATTTAATTATGTCAAAAACTGTTAGTTTCATCAATATTTTGTTACCTTCATTGTGCAAAATGCAAGGATTGGACAAAAGCGAGGTATGTGATAGAAGCTTTATGATATGATAAACCACGATACGCCCATGACGTCTTTATTACGTATGTTTTACTACAAACTATTCCATTCTTGTACAAAGGGTCGCCTGTTTATTTGTAATGCGTATAAGAGTAGTAGAAATTGTTAGCGCTTTCCATGTGGCTCTTTCATCAGCGTTACAAATGCTTTTTTTTGTTTGAACGCGCGAAATTTAAAAAAACCCAAGTACAAATCAGCTGTTTCTATGACGTATGGTACCTATGGCTATAATATATATTATACTAGCTGGCCCGGCGAACTTCGTACCGCCTAAGAATCAATGAACGATTTCATACATACATCTTATTCCCCTTGTCCTAGTTCAGTCGGGGGCCCATTGCCCCTAAGTATCTCCTCCAGAGATAACTATCCACCGCTGCTTCCAGGACCTCTGGCCACTCCAATCCAAGCCTTTCAACACATATTCGACACCTGCCCTATCTTCTGCTCTCTCCCACTGACTTTCTTCTTCTTCTTCGCCCTCGCCTTTATCCCATTTACTTGGGGTCGGCTCTCCTAGTCCTCATCTTCCAAGTTTTGCGGTCCCCTGCATCCTCCGCGCGCAACTTTGCCTCCTTCATATCCCTGGCAATTGTGGACATCCAGGTGGTCACTGGTCTGCCTGGTCTTCTGGGTCCTACTTCCACGTCCATCGTCTTTTTAATTATATTATCCTGTGGTAGTCTCAAGATGTGCCCGTACCATCTTAATCGGTTTTCGGTTATTTTTTCACCGATGGGAGCGACTTTGAAACTACCACGGATATGGACATTTCTCACCCTATCCATCCTTGTTACACCACCAGCCCATCTGAGCATTTTCATTTCATTGGTGTGTAGTGTCTGGGCGTGATTATGTTTTAGGGCCCAACATTCAGAAGAATAAGTCATGGTTGGTCTGACCACAGTTTTGTACACCTGACCCTTGATTTTTATTGGCATTTTCTTGTCACACAGTACACCAGAAACAGATCTCCATTTCATTTCATCTCTCCCACTGACTTTCATCATCATCATCATCATCGCCCTCAACGCTCCTCTCGGGAGCACAGGGCAGAAACCAGCCTCCTCCATTCAGAGCGTCTCTGTGCCAATTGCGTCACCTCTTTCCACGACATTCCTTGCGCTCTGATATCGTTGTCATAGGAACGGTGTATTGTGAAAGAGGGACGCCCGGGCCGACGGAACCCCTGCGGACGGAAAAACAGTGCTCTTTTTGACCAACTATCATTAGGCATTCTCAAAACATGTCCCAGCCAGGACCATCGTCTCTCCTGTATTACGGAGATTACAGGTCTCTGCTGGGTGCGCCGGCGCACAGCATCATTTGTAACATGTTCATACCATTTGACATCCAAAATCCTTCTAAGACACCTGTTTTCAAAGCTTAGTATCTTCCGCTCTTGAGCCCACTGACTTTATGAATGATTAATATTATTAATCTCTTTACAAACTCCCGTAATTGTCAAAGTGTGTCATCGAAGGTATAGTGTAAAAATATATAATTCATTTGGAACTTTCGCAGTTTAGCGGCCCCACCCGTTGTCGAGTACTTTTTTCCATGTAAAAGTAATATTTTCGAAACTTGAGGAAATTGTTGCCATATGGTGAATTATTTTTTGGTCCCCAAATTTTTGGAAAATTCTTTTATAGGAAAAAAATTCGCAACTATGAAACTTGAGCGGCCCCACCCGTTGTCGAGTAATATGTACGGAATTTTAGGAAATTAATTTTCGAAGTGGATTTTTTTTGCGGGCAAGTTAAAATAATTCTACATATGGCAACAACTTCCTCAAGTTTCAAAAATATTACCTTTTCTATCGAAAAAAAGTACTCGACAAGCTGCGAAAGTTACATTAATTTTTTTTTACATAGACAATTCACATACATCGAGCTAGTCCCAAACTTAGATGAATCTTGATTATGGGTACTAACGCGACGATACGCACATATACAATGCACTATATACATATATATATGTAACACCCAGACCCAACACAATTTGAAAAAGGTCATTCTTCACTTTGCCCTGTCCGGGAATCGAACCCGGGACCTCGTGACTCAAAGGAAAGAGCTCCGCGCCACACCGGCCGACATGAACAATTTATGTTGAACAATTAACTTAACTCAGATTTGTTTATAAATTATCTGCAGTACGTAATATAATTATGTAGGTACTAATTTTTTTTTCAGGTAGATTTTACATATTCATTTAAAATTTATAAAAATTCTTTCCATGATTTTTTAAAAATTGAAATATCAGAACTACAGATGTTAAATTGTATGGATAACGATTCTAATTTGAGAATGTATAGAAAAATTATCATATAAATAGGCCAATCTATAAAAAAAACTTCATTGTTGATTTTGTATAATTCTCCATATTGCATTTTTTATTGAAATTAAAAATGTATGGCGTAAATAATTTTCTTCGTAATTTTTCTTCTCTGTCTGCAAATTTCACTACACAATCTTGCATCAGAACTACCTACATGAACACATTCTTATTTTCATCTTTAATAGCACAATTTTTGGTTCAATAATAATTTTCCGTCTGCAAAAATAAAATACAATTTCAAATATAATCTGTGCACGTCCACATTTATGTGACAGAAGACCTATCGATACATAAATATTAGTCGAATAATTCGGTAGTTACATGGCAATAGGTTGTATCTCGCATTTTTTGCGTTTTCAAGTTTGTTAATGTTGTTGTTGTCCATAAAATGCTCAAAATAGTGTAATATTTGATGTGGCAAAAGGATATGTCTCATTATAGTCAGAATAAAGAGAGAAAAGACGTAACTTATTGACATGTAGAAAGATTGTTTTCATCAACATGGCAAAAAAACTCAAATATTTTTAAACTGCAAGAAATTATTTAGTGAATGTTACATACATCTTGTAGAAGAAATTATTAAGAGAATGTTACATCTATCTTGTAGAAATAATAATTACCTTCATTTTGATATATAATGCTCGAAATTTGGTTGAAATATCTCTTTTGCAAACTTTGTTTTTGCTCTCCTGTAAAATTATGTTTTAGTGAGATACAACCTATTGCCATGTAACAACCGAATTATAGTAAACAAATATTAGTACACATTTCGTTCATATTAGTTATAGTAATTTGGTTCCTAATATAGCAGAACCTACGGATTATTTTAGCACAATGCAACAGGCGACGTGGGGGCGCTAACAGCGCAATAACTCTCCATATTGTTTTTATTTTTGAAATTAAAAATGTATGGCGTAAATAATTTTCTTCATATTCTTTCTTCCCGTGAATTTGTAAGATGTTTTAATAGCCTATAGTTTATTCCGGGCGGAGAAGAATACAACAAATCAGAGATCATTCAAATCGGTACAGCCATTCTTGAGTTATAAGTGTTGTAACACACACGACTTCCTTTTATATATTAGATACTGCGTATATCAAAATTATTTCGAAAATTTCGATTTATCGGGGTTTTCGCTAATTCGAAATCAGATTTTCGAGGTCCCTTGGATTTCGAAATAACGAGGTTTTACTGTACATCTTAATTAATGAAGTGTACCACTCATCCTGAATGTCTTAATGTTTTTGAAAGAACATGCTGCATATTCATTATATGCACCTCTTCCACTGGCTACTGTACTTGTGGATTAAGCGTATAAATTATTGAAATGTTGGTATAAATCTTTTAAACATTTTTTGTTTGTTTTATTTCAGACGTGGCAAACCTCTGTACTTGTCAGAAGACAGGTTCGAGCTTCTGGAGCAGCAGTGGTTGGCCCACAGGTTCGATCACACGAAGAGGACCTGGGTGTGGCATCGAGACTCACTATAACAAACACCACACCTCTCTGTCTCGTCGCATCACACAAGAATCATAAACCATCACTACTCGAGAAATACTCGTACATCACTACTTGAGAAACGCTCATACATTACTACTTGAGAATCACTCATACATTGCTACTTGAGAAACTATTCTACTCCCAAAATCCTTCACTGACAGTTTTTATTTTGACTAAATCATAAATTATTCTATATCAATTGTAACATTAGTCTTGTGTAAAGATTTCTACATAGATAATGCCACAGTTTTTTTTTTTATTAAACTATATAATAAATTTAATATTGGCGTACACCAAAATTTATTGATGTTTGATTAATGACGCAACATTTTTCAACAACTCCATCTGATTTCAAATCTTTTTGTAACATATGCACAAGAAATAAAATCACTTTGTGCTAGAAGTAGGCGTTTATCATGTGTTGGTTGTGATTTAATGGAGTTTTTGGTCGATGTGTTGTTGTGTGATTTTGATGCAATTTTTTTAGATTGGTTAGTTTGCCAACCTCATCCTGCTAGTCTTTCAACACTAAGGATAAACTATAATGTACTACTAATATCACAACGCTGGTTGCAATCTTATCTTTAGGTTTATGTTAATAGTCTATTATTGTACATTTACTTGAGAAATTCATATATATTATGTCAACATCGAGAAATGATGCATAATTTTTATATTGATCTCGAGAAATGGTGCATAATTTTTATATTGATCTCGAGAAATGATGGATAATTTTTATATTGATCTCGAGAAATGATGCATAATATGTATAATAATCTTGAAGAATGATGCACAATAATCATTATTTATGTTACTTAGGAAATGATTGAATAATTTATATTTGACACAATATGTAATAAGGATCCATAATTATATACATTGATATGACAATTGATGTATACTGAACTTGTATAAATATGTCAGTTATATCTAGAATATATTATATATAAATGAGAACTAATGCATAATATTTATTTTATTAAAATTCACGTAAACTCAAAATATTGATTGATTTTTCAATAATTTAAATATTGTTTATCGATAAACATGCACAATAATAACGATTAAACAAATATGCATGTATATATTCAATTATTACGAATCTGAAACGAGTTATTCTCGAGAAATATACAGTGTGTTCACTGATGAAGGGTGATATGTGTAAACAGAGCAATTTTATAAAATTAGATATATATTTATTTGCCAGTAGAGCTTGTAATGTCATAGAATAAGAAGGTATATTCATGTAGATGTTTAACAATTGTATTGCGACGATAATTTATTATATGTGCGAAGGAAAAGACGTGTTACAAACAAATTGTGTCAATTTTTCTTAAGAAAAAATATTTTATGTTCGTTTGGTGTCTGTACTGTGAAATTTGTTTTTTTTGTGGAATATAGTTCTTTTCCTCGCACATACAAATAAATATAAATTACAAATTTCTATATACATGTAAAAGAATTTTCTTTTACACGCGCATATTCAATAGTAAACATATTCAATAATTCATTCAACTTTTTTGTATTTCTGTATGTCGAATGGAAACTACCCAACATAGAATTTTTGCCAAAGTGTGTTTTGGATATGATGTTGTAATCCTCGTTGTACTCTTTTTGTGATATCTTTAGATAAAGAAAAGACAATTTTGTAAATGTGAAATTTTGTTAAAGCAAAACAATGCCTTTTTAACTTCATTTTGTTTCAGTTTTAAAAGAGTGAATAAAATACCCAAAAGCAACGACCCACAATGATCTTTGGCAGTAATAAAAAAATATACATGTGAGAAGTAAACGTTGAAAACACTTTCAACTGTCTATCTATCTATATCATCACGTCATATCCCACAAGTGGGGTAACCAGCAAACCTGCTGCATGCTATGAACATGTAGATCGTTTTCTCCTTACCAATAAAAATCCAGCCATTCGGGATGGGTGGCAAACCTCATCGCCAAATTTAAAATGTATAATATTTTTATGAAAAGAGTGGGCGACCAATTCTTAACCGGGTGCAATTTTATCATCTTATAAATGATATTTTATGACACAGTTTCATAGTTTCTTTCCGACATACCTACATAATTAAAAAATATATTTATTTATGATGATACAATATTATTGTGATGGTGGCTGCGGTGACGAAGAGTGGCAACTGCAAAACATAACATGTGTGATTTGTACATTTACACTTTTCTCACCGTGGCGACAAGACTGCTGTAAAACTATACAATGAATTGCAATACACCAATATCTTATATAAACAATAGACTCAATGTAATGCGACATTACGGTAAGTTAACTATAAATATCCAATACAAGCTGCTTGTGGTAGAGTTACTCTAGACTTTTTTTTACTTTAATTAATTGTAAAATTATACAAATACTTGTTGTATGAGGGATATAATACAATCATAAAAACAATTACTATTTTTAAATGACATTTATGTTGTTTTTCTGGCACAGTGGATGATGGGTGTTATGTAACAAAAACAAAGTATTGAGATGTGTGAAGTTAAGTTTTTACTAATTAGTCAAAACTTTGGCCCAAGTAAAATATTTTAGCGAACACATTGTAGCAAGGGCTACATTTCTATGGTCCCAGGTGTGCATCGACCTTTAGATAATGATAAGCTAAATTCGCGAGTCGCTGTCACGTCGGGGTCACCATTTATCGCCTAAGAGAGTTATCTAGTTACCATTTATTGCAAGTGATGAATGTGATAATATTAAAATGGAAATATAAATGTAAATTTGGATAATCCGACTCCTATCAAGGAATATTGAATAAGTATCTCACCTGGCGATATAAAATAATTAATTACTTATGTATAATAACTAATAATGCTATGTTCTAGTTTTGCAAAGTGAATGAAATAAAAGATTGTCTCTTCTAGTTAGAAGTACAAAATAAGTTTATTATTTTTATGTTTCTTCTATAATAATAATATATATCCTGAAGGGTTAGTAATTATATTTCAGTTCTTACAAAAATTATAATACTTTTTAACTCACGTGGATGGATATGCAAGCAAAATGATACGCGAGGGAGACGTGGTCTAGATCGTCCAGTGGTCGGCGAAAGAGTGAGATGCCCCAGATGCTCATCGACCTCGGGCCTGACTTGATAAGGTAACAATTACCTAATCAACCAATAGTGACTCGCGAATTTAGCTTATCATTATCTAAAGGTCGATGCACACCTGGGACCATAGAAATATAGCCTTTGCTACAACATTTAACGTTATACGTCATATTAAAGAAGGTCTAAAGGACTATGGAATGATGCAATTTTCAATTCTCTACGTCAATTAGTTTTGACATTTTTCTCTATGAAGATTACCTATATACCAAATTTCATCAAAATCTAGATGGTGAGGTCCAAAAAGTGCAAAAGCGGAAAAAGAAGATATATTCGGATTTCTGCTCCTTTTTGTATGTTATTCTAGTTTCACATCATAGAGTTGTGCATTATAACACCTACATCCACGTAAAAAAGCAAATATTTGAAAACCTGCGCTGATATTTATGTGTTGATATCTCCAATTCTTGAATAAGATTTTTTCACTTAGTATCTCATGACACAAACTCAGAGTTTGAGAAACCGAACATGCCTTTTGATGACCGACAGTATTTGGTTGAATCTCATATTGAATTTGTTAAAAATAAAATAAGACAATTCACATAGATCGAGTTAGTCCCAATTTAAGATTCAAATCTTCTATTATGAGTACTAACACGAGACGCTTTGTTTGTTTGCGGAATCAAACGAGTATTATTTTCTCCACATGATACGCCAAAATCTTGATTTGAATCATTTTGAACTAATTGTTCTGAGCGATCACTTATCTTTTTTCATTATTAATTCATCTCAAAATGGGGATGAATGAAAGCAATTTTAATGTGTATGTTTTATTTAAAATAAAATCTCTCATTTTATTTTATTTAAAATCAAAAAATTTAACCCAAGTGTCAATTTGTGTGCATGTGATAAATTCATTGTACTATATCCCTCACTATGCGTTATGTGTGTTAATATTATATTAAGTATATGATGGTGAAATAATTATGTTAATATTTTAAATTGTTTATAAATAAATAAATAAATGATTAGGTAGATAAATAAATTAATAAATAAGTGATATACACCCCCCATGTTGTTATTGTTAGGTAGGAAATTAACAAATTATTAATTCTATTGATTTTTGTCAATTTGTTAAAAAATGTTAAATATAATTTAGGCCTTTATACCTATGAGACTTACAGTACATCAATACTATGATAAATTATTATACATTTTCTTGTATTGATTACACGTTTCTGCTACTAATACTATTGTACCACAAGTGGGATAGCCAGCTGACCAGCCGCACGGAATAATTATGCAAGCTGTCCTCTCTGTGTCAACAAAAAATTACCCAGTTCTATAAGCCATATATTTGAAAGTTTTCATAGTTGAATTTCTACTTCTACTACTATACCAACATGGTGTATCCCACTAGTGGATTAACCAGCGTATTAATTGCAAATAATAAGCATGCAAATTGTCCTCTATATGACAATAAAAATAAGACATTCGGGATGGGTGGCATGCCTCATCGGAGAATTGTACATGTAAATTGTGTTAAATGTGAAATTTGCGCAACAAAAGAAGTTTTTAATATATTTTCTTTATTAAAAGCATTTACATTTTAGGTCTGGCTCGGAATATTAGAATACTTAGCTGGCTTATGGAATTGGTCATTATGCATGTTTTTTTATATTATGCTCACATTTTTTTTTTAATAAAATTAATATTCAAAATTTAAGTGAAATACATTCGATGAAATATTTTTATTTCAAAATACAGTAATCTACAACTAATATTATTACTAAATTGATTTAGAAATATGAAAATTTTAATCATCCATTGTGTGTTTATAATTTTCTACAGATTTTGTGGGTTTTTTTGTACGCATGTTGTTTGCAAGTCGTTTTAGCATATGTAAAATGTGGCATGGGATAATGTTTTCTCCGCTCAGACACACACATGCTCTATAAAACCATTTTTATTGTCATGTTAAATCAGCTGTTTTAGAGTTTAAAAAATACATTATCGCATGCTTCATTTTAAGTATGTAAGAATGAAGTTTTATATTGCCTATGTGATATATATTATATTATTGATTAATTTTGAGTGGAATGTTTATCGCAGTTTTGTGGTGAAGCATCTAAGGTTCGAGCACATTATCAACACTATTTTAACATCCATTGTTTTATGAACACGGCTTTTCTCCATAAGTTTAGTCTTGAGCGCAAAACGTCTATTTCTTTATTTTAATATTTCTTGTCTCATCAGACTGTTGAAGATTACGAATAGTTTCTGTGTATTTAAAACATAGGTAGTTACATGTATCACGGAACATTTTTGAAATGGATCCATGACAAGATCGTCCTCTCAAGGTACCTATATCTTTTTCTTTTCTATCTTTAATGCTCTTCATGGTAGCGCAAGTCTCCTCTATCCAGAATAGCAATTATGCACTAGGAATCAAATTGTAACCTTTTTCCCACGATATTCTTAAGACTGTGCTTTCTTTGTCGTAGTAAGAACAGTTTATTATGAAAAAAGATTGTACAAAAGGTACCAAAACCTTGCAGACGATAGAACAGTTCTCTTTAGTTGGAACATTCTTAAAACCCAATCTAGCAAGCATCTCCTGCGTGACAGATGATTGATAAATGTTAATAATGTGCTCCAGCCACAAACGATACGTGTCTGATATTGTGATTTGAAAATAAAATGTATATTTTTGTATTGATTGATTTGAATGTAGCTATTGTTTTGTATAAATGTAGTTATATTATAATTATTAAATAATAACGTAGTGATTCATATTGTATTGCTTAATGTGTTATATATGTACACGCTGTATGGGGTCTATGCAGAAGATTATCGCTCAGGACACGGAGAATACCGTTAATAATGAATATTGTAATAGGCCTAGAGATGATACGATTATGAGCAGTATAGTGGCTATAACATATATATTACCACGCACATCTATTGCCATTCATTTTAAATGTCTTTGTGTGGTCTTGTTTTGTAATTTAACATTGCTATTTGTTCGGTTACAAACTAGATTGAAAGCTACTAGGCTTCTTTAAATAAAATAAAAGTTGATGAAAATTTATGGTCCATTACTACACGACAATATTGCAATAGAGAAACAATTTAGGTTCAGATCAATTACATAGATTAATTTGATATTGACATGAAGATCGGTTTACATGATATACGCCTCCGCAAAGAATGACTTACATGTGTAGTAAACACTATCTAATAAAATCTATTTACTATCATAGCATCTCCCATGAGTAGATTAGCCAGTGAAATCAATGTGTGTAGTAACAAAAGTTATATTGTGGAAGGGTATTATTAAATTTGTATTATAGTACGGCATTATGTGTAAATTTCAATTTAGTTGAGTATTTAGCATCAAATTTAAACTTGCCGGGTTGGTTAGTGGATGTGTGTATTAATATATATTATATATTTTGTATTTGTTATGTATAAATGTTAGGATATTGTTAAGACAGAAAGCTGTGACGTGTATGTATGTATAGCTTATATTACGTTTAACTAGTTATGTATATATACTGTTATCCAAAATTAAATTATAATCACACACAAATCATAATAAAAACATCATATCGTCGTTGCATATTCAAAAAGGGACATGTAAATTCATAAATGTTTTGACATTTCCACAATAAACTGCTCATAATGATATCATAACCATTTTATAAAGTGATTTTTAGTATCAAATATTAAAATTCAATACTTATTTGGGTATGCACAAATAAAAATGTGCGCAAATGTCTCTTTTTGAATATGCTACGACGATATGTATAATATATTGTTCATTTTATTCTGATGTTGATTGCAATATTTTGAATTGACCACTATATGTATGATAATGTACCGTGATATTGTCATTGGATGCAAAATGTGAACCATGTGACTTTTTATTTATAGTGTTGCTGCACAAGTACTAGATTGATAATGAATGACCTAAGAAGTTGAAAGACATCTCTCTCATGTTTGTTCAATCTATCTTTCAAGTCATCCAATTATAGAATTCTACTGCTTGTGTAACAATACTTATAATACTAGAATTCCAGTCCTCGATAAATTAAAACACGTGTCTTCTTCTACTGTAGTTTTTAAAACGAAATAGACATCTTTCGACTTCTTAGTTGAATAATTGTGGAAGTGAAATAAATGTCTTCCTTCTCTTAAAATTTATAGCAGAAGTATTTTTTTTAATAACTATCCAACTATGTGACACTAATTGCAAGATTTTATTGTACCTGAAATTAATTGCTCGTTACGACACTAAAATCATTATTGAGTTTTTTTTTTACGATAAATCATTGCATGAGGTTACTATTATGTAAATTTAACACATGAAACTACCATATGAGGCTTAGAAAGACAATGTCACCTTATTTGGTAGCGCTCTGGACGGTATTTGAACCCGCAACCCATCCATATCGCATACACTTATTATAATTATAATAAACATTGTTTTTATTGCTGTATTATTTTGGACCCTATCGAAATTTTAACAATCGTATAGGACCCATATTTGGTATACAAGGACAATATTATATTATTTGAATAACTATTATGCTTTACTTTAGTATGCTGTATATTTGTAATATGTATTTGTTGTATATATATATATATATATTATGTTACGTTACGTGTTATGAGATGTTATACATAATGCTATTATTATATAATAAAACATATAAATATATATACATATATAATTTGATAATTATTATTATAATTAAAATAGATAAGATATTAATTAGTTGATTAATATAATTATAAAATTTGTTTGTTTATTATGATAGTTTTGTTTATATATAGCAACTCATATAGGAATAAATAAATCATTCAAATACTGCAAATATCTCGTCTTTTATTTCTTCCACTTTTTCTTACCTAGCGATAGAAAAACCAAAATTGTTCCTTTCACCTTTTTTGTACATTTTTTGAAGATGAATCTGTCCAAATTCACTCCTAATGTTCTTCTTCTCGTGCCGTATCATATCCCCCCGATGTTGGCAATCACTATCCTACGCGACCCGGAACAGCTCCCCCACATGTCTCATCCCGGTCCAGTCTCTTAGCGCAGCCAAGACGTTTACCTTCTACCAGGACCACGCTGTCCCTCAATCTTCCCCATCAGTAACGGCTGAAGCAAACTATACTTATCGCCTCGCAGAAAGTGACCTAATGTTCAAACAGTAAAGAAAATGTTTGTGTTGTGAAGACAGAGTATAACAGCAGGGGAAAGGTTTAAATCCGAGATCTATTGATTGAAAATTAGAGATCGAGCATCACACTGTCCACTACTTAAATTATTTAATTGATCGTTCAATATTCTCTAAATGGTTAGTCTCCTCACTAACAAACTTGTGACAGTATTGATAGATTTAAAATACCGTCATGTGCTTGTGTGCGATTTCCATGCAAAATTATTTTAATTTGGTTTTATCTACAGATATTAATCAGCTTAAAATCTTCAAAATTATTATTTTTTTATTTTATTTTATTCATTCTTAAACAATCAGTTCAACTTAACATATATTAACATATATATTTATCCAGCAAACAAACCAATCAAGGTCCTGCAAATTACCGAAGCGTATGACGAACACATTGCTAGTAAACAGTAACAATACATACTTTACTTAAATCAAAAACAAGACAATAGAATTTATAAGAATTGATCGAATCTCTGTTTTTCAAATTCATCTTGCAAATACAAAGCAAAAGCAATGAAAATAATATTATTATAAAGTGTGATTCCATTGCTACAAATCAGGAATTATGTCAAACTTCAATTTACACTAAGTTTTCACAGAATACAAGAAATAGAGGTTTTATTTATCTATTCATTTTATACTGTGCATTGATTTCAAACAATTCCATAGAAGATATACATTCAAACAAACAATAGTTCGTCGGTAGCCTGGAGGTAGAGTCTCGGCCTCGTGAACATGGGGTCGGTGGTTCGATACCAGGTGCCGGCAATCTCCCCTTTCACGACACAAGCTTTTAGTAGCTTACTGTGAAAGGTGTATAAGGTTGTATTTGGGTTTATAACAAACAAAACCCAGATATATCTTTTTAAAAAAAAAAAAAAAAAAAAAAAAAAAAAAAAAAAAAAAAAAAAAAAAAAAAAAAAAATACACAACTATACAACAATATACAACTAACCCAAAATACTTATACCCAATGCCTTGCAAAAGTAAAGTGTTTGTAAAATATAATAAGTAAGATATTTAACATTTTCATCCAGCAATTATGTTTGCCACCCATCCTGAATGTCTTAATTAAACTTTTATTGGCACAAGAAGGACAACTTGCATGTTTATTACATGTCTGCCGGCAACTCTACTTTGTGAGATATGCCATAATAGTGTAAGTTTACATATTATTATTATTAGCTTTATAATTATGATTGTAGAATGAAATTGATAACTTAAGCAATTATCAATAAATACAACTTTAAGCCGTGGTTGGGGTTGTAAGATGGAGCCGTGGTGCACCCGGCAAAGAATTGGTCTCCCACTCTTTCCTTGAAGTTATCGTGTGTCCTGACAAAGGCAGGTGTACGAAAAAATTAAGACGTTTTACATCTCGGATTCGGCGATGAGGTTTGCCACCCATCCTGAATTGTCTCATTTTTGTTGGCACAGAGAAGACGGCTCGTATGTTTATTACATGCAGCTGGTCTGCTGGCTACCCCACTTGTGGGATATGCCGTGATGGTGCAGTAGTAGTAGTACAACTTTAAGTTTGGCATTCCACATATTATGTGTGTTTAACCCATTTCTTCCCAAGGTTAGAAATCGTGAAAAAATATGCAATTTTTACATAAATTTCTCTTTAATATAATTGAAATAATATTATAAAGAAAAAAATTAGCATTATGTATTGTCGTTTACACCGCACATAATGTTGTGTTGACGCAACGTTGAGAGTTCTCCGGTAAAATAAAATCTTTGAAAATTTTCGATAACTTGTTTTTATTTGTTCAAAATTTAAAATAAGTGCTCATTTAATGAATAAAACTAAAGAAAAGCTTTGAAATTACTCATGAAAATTTGAAAAACACTCCAAATGAAAATTCTTCTTGAGGAAAGTCATTTTTTATTTAAATAATAAGGCAAAAAATGCCTTCTAAAAATGCAAAATAGTTTTAAAAAAATTTAATATCATAAGAAATACGAATCTTAATATAATATTATTATAAAATGTACTTAAAAAGCTTTAAGATAACAAAATAATTTATAAACACCAAATATTCACTTAAAAGTCTTATTTGTACCAAATGTTCACGACTTTTCTTACGACAAATGCTAACTGGGGAACTACTGCGTCACAGTTCAACATAATAAAAAAAAATCCATATCCATTCCGCACATATAACAGATAGAAATACGAAAATAATATTTGAATTAAATATATTTTAACTATTTTTAACACTTGAAATAAATTATTGAAAAATATTGAAAAAAAACTCGTTTTAGTATTTTTTTTGTCCAAATATTTCTTACTAAATATTTGACAAATTTTAAAATTACAAACACATAAACAAGAGCTAATGAATGCTTTTAAACATATGCATAATGAGATTTGTGAAATAAATTCGTTTTGACTGCATTTTGTAAAGTTAAACTTAGTGTTGCGTGAATGCAACGTTGGGAAGAAATGGGTTAAATTATTTTCATAAATCATCATGCTGGCATAGAAGCATTCTGCTAATAACTGAAGCCAAAATAAATAAATAAATAACTTCATAATAATTTGAGTAGATATATAGGTACATTCTTGTATGACACAGGGTGTTCATTATCACAATTTTGCTTATTTCTGTTTTGTAAAAAGTTGGTATAAATTCATCATTTAACCTTGTACGGTCATAAAAAAATTGCACCATCTCTCTTTTAGTTTGTTTAAATATAAAATTGATTCAAACTTTGTTTTGATGAACTAGGGGTCCGTATTTGGCACACAGGTTATACCTAAATATTATTACAAGTGGCAGATTCATTGCATTTGGGTGATAATTAAAGATGCAACGAATATTCGGCAACTATTCGGTATTCTGCCATATTATGTTGTATTATTATATGGTATTCTTTTGTGATGAATTTCCATCTTTTCCCTGTCATAAAACACTACAGTATATATAAAATCTTAAATAAATACATGTAATATATAATATGTATGTATGACCTTGTGTTTTCATTCAAGAGTCTGTGAATGAATATTGAGCTTTGAGTTTTCATCTCTGTGTTTATATCTTCAATCGATTTAATTAGGTACTTTTAAATAATATAAAAGTAAGTATACATACATGATACATCTTTCATGTATGAGTATATACAGTAATGGCAATGACCATCAGAAACATTACATATACCTAATTATTATACCCGCACCTTAACCACTTTATTAATAGTAAAGGAAATACATTATTTAAATAAGTTAAGTATTAATCAAAGATCTTTAATGTGAACTGAAGAGTTTATTTTCAACAACATAGTATGTACATCAATTCAACAGTTTAGGAAATAAACAATACAATGGATTATACAGTATATTTTAGTTGGCGCGGAAAATATCATAAACATTAGAATTGCAGTAAGAAATATTTAAAAAAAAATCCTTCAATTTTATATTAAGTATTCAAATTTTCAAAGTTTTCAACCCTTAGGGAATAACATGGTGACCATAATTTCAAATATTATAAAACAACTTTGTGACGAATAAAATTATAATATGAATTTCTAGTATAATTTACTGTAGTATTATCAAAAGATAGTCGAGTACAATAATTAAGAAGTCATGGATAATCTTTCTTTCAGTCAGATTTCAGCATGTCGCGCCGTCATATTATCACGACCCCACAATGATAAACGAAGTGTACGTCATGAGGAAGGGTGGGAGTAGCGAGGGAAACCATCCCTTCTCAAGGACAGTAAAGGTAGGAAACAGAAAGGGAGAAATCAGGAGGGTGGCATTCAAACAAAAAATATACCTAACCAAATGTCAATATTGTGGTGGTGTGTGTGGCGTGGCTGTCAAAGTCGTATGAAAACTGAAAATGATTCATTATAAAATGAGAGAAATTACATTTATAATATAGGATCTATAGATCCCTGCCTAGTTATTATAGATATCAATTTAACCAAATAATAATGTGCATCACCTTTGAATCAGTTTAAAATTAGTTTCTTGACATGAGAGAGTTTGTTTGCATTCTCAATATTGTGAAATCGTGTGTTAAATGATGTTATGAATAATGAATTCCTGCATAATTTCATAAATGAAAAACAGATGTTTCGTTACATACACTATAGTTGTTGTGCTAATTTTTTATTCTGTAAACAATATATTATAATATTGTGCATATTGATGTGTGTCTTGTTCTGTAAAGTATTATAAATAACAAAATGAAGTTTGCAGAACATCTTTCAGCTCACATCACTCCTGAATGGAGGAAGCAGTATATCAATTATGAAGTAAGTTTTAAAATTTTATTAAATTGTTTTTTTTAGCAAAAATGTACATAATATAATTCTTTGGGTGTCCATCTACAAAATGTTAAATAGGTATTAATTGTAGAGTGGTAGTCATAGAACTCCATATTTAATAACACACACCACTGTAACTATGCTTTTTAAGGTAACTAAATGATTGGTAAGATAAGATTGAATTTTTGTGTAACTTAAAACATTGATTTGCCGGAAGAAATAAGTTCTGAAAGATTCATTTTCCATTGTGCCCCAGGGTGTCTCTTGCTGTGCTCTTCACTTCTTTATGTATTTATCAGACTTCAACATAGCATTTGTCTTGACGCTTAGCATTAAGGACAATTGAAACATCCGACAGGGACACCTATGTGCGGATATGTTTGGTCGTTTGATGCATTCTCATACTAATTATATTTATGTACATTATGTTTTGTTTAGGAGATGAAAGTGATGCTATATGAGTGCATAGAACAGGCACCTCCCGTCACATCAGATCCTGATCAGCACCATCGCTTCATAACAAACTTTGACGAGGTATTCTTCCACTACTGCGAGGGGCAGCTCACTAAGATAAACACATTCTACTCGGGTAAACTTGTAACACTATAATAATAAATAGAATTAGTTATCATATCCTTATTTGAATTTTTATAATCTGGTTAACTTTCATTTGCCCCAAAACAGAGGAACTTTTAAAAGCATATAAGATCGTTATTCAAAATTATTGAAAGCTCATTTTAAAAGTTCAGTGATATGAAATAGAATTTAAAAACTTAAATATTATGAATTTTCTTTTTTTTTTGTTTCTGTAACAGTACCTATTTAAATCCTGAATATCTATCGAAAGTTAACTGTTAGAGTGCTGAAAGGCAATTTTGAAATTTTATGATGCTATAGCAAAATTGCTGCGATTCTATCATGAGACTCTCCCATCAGTATATTTCCGGCGGTCGAATCCAGAGGTTGTGTCTTGCAGTGCGTTGCCTAAAATTTTATTTAAGTACTTGAATCTGTATATAACAATCTCTTTTAATTTTATTTAACTACTTGAATCTGTATACAACAATCTCTTTTAATTTTATTTAACTACCTACTTGATTCTGTATATAACAATCTTTTTTAATTTTTTTGTTTACATTCGTTAAAAATGTCGTTATTAGCAATGTCGAATTGTTCGTTTAGTGACGATGAAAATGATTGTTAGAGTGAATGTAAAAGTGATTTCTCATTGAAGGTGATAGCTTCAATGATGATGAGTATACAAATTCAAATGACTTTGACCCTGGTGGGTTTTTTCTTCCTGCCCATTTTTCCAATTTTTTTGGAAAACTAATAGTGAATCATCAACAATGGAGTTTATTTGTGTAACTAGGTGTATCCCCTATAAATATTGAAAAGATATGCGAGAATCCGTCAATATTTAAAATATATTATATTCATTATTTTGTGCATATGGGAATAAATTTTTTTTTGCAAAATTTCCATCAGCACTTTTCACATAATATAGGAAAATTGATTCAGCACTCAAAAAATTAAATATTATGTTTTCATTTAACAAGGTATGTTAAGTAGATTATGAGTTGTTACCATTTAGAAAAATATTTTCTATGTGTTACAGAAAAGTTAGCTGAGGCTGTGAGAAAGTACGCCGGTCTACAATCAGAACTAAGTGAATGTCAGGAGCGTGACAGTGGAGGTAAAGTGATAAAGGGAGTCAGGAGACTACGTCTGGCCTTCTCCGAGTTCTATCTCAGTCTGGTACTGCTGCAAAACTATCAAAATCTCAACTTCACAGGATTCAGGAAGATTCTGAAGAAACATGACAAGGTGAACTAATTAATTCAAATACCACTGAGTTATTTAAAAGATGTTTTGATGTAGCTGTAATCTCATTGTCTATGCATTGATTTGTTAAACAAGAACTTCTATGAATGCCATATCAAATTTCTTTTATGTTGGCTTTCACTCTGGCGTAGGTCTCTCTGTTCCTGTCCTTCACTCTCTAAATTTCTGTCCATTATCTAACATTTCTCTGCCAAGACTTTGTCTTCTTTGTCTCTTGTATATTGTTTCAACTTACATGTATTATCTGAAGTGTGTCATTGGTGAATGAATAAATAAAAAAGACATTTGCCTTTTATTTTACTTTATCAAAATAATTGCATGCAACAGATTGTATTTTTAGTTATGTAGAACATATCCTATATAAGACAACTTTCTTGCTTCAATGAACCAATTAGGGGTTTTTGAAATATATCTTCATCACAGGATATTGCATATAATATGTAGTATAAATGAATATGGCTATCAATGCAGAAGTTCCAAAAAGACAACACTGAGAGAATTAAAATATACAAAACTAAACATTTAATAGAAATGTGATCAAATTGTTCCAGTTGTTGAGCAGTGAAGATGGCATGAGATGGCGCTGCTCTCACGTGGAATTGAGTCACTTCTACAGCAACAAAGAGACAGACAGGCTGATAGGGGAGGTGGAGGGAGTGGTGGCACAGGCTTTAGAAGGAGGGGACAGAGCACGGGCCATGCAACGTCTCAGGGTGCCTCCCCTCAATCAACACAGAGGACCCTGGACTACATTCAGGCTGGGCCTCTTTACAGGGACATTCCTTACACTAATAGCCACTGTTGTATTCTCTGGTAAGCAATTATATCTACTACTCCTATACCATCACGGCATATCCCACAAGTAGGGTTTTAAACGTGCTAGGTGTCCTCTCCCTGCCTACAAAAATATAAGTCATTCAGGATGGGTGGCAAACCTCATCGCATAAGTTTCCTATATTATTTATTTATTTGACAGTACTTAAGCATAACATATTATAAAAATAAGCCCATACCAAGGCAGACCTCTTTATCTCTTTGTACGACAAATGTAAAAGTGAAGCTAAGTTTAGATACAAATTCAACCTCTTTTGGAAGTACAGGGCAGAATCTAACCATCTCCATTCAAAGTGACTGCACCTACTATTCCTAATATTCTTACATCATTATCAACGGAAGTATAATAATGTATTGTGAAAGAGGATCATTTCTGCCATCTGGAAAACTAGTGGAAAAAATTATTGCGTTCTTTTTAATTCAATGTCATTGGGACATTCTCAAAACATGATATTCATTAAGATTTAAATTTCTTGTCTATGAATAAAAGTAAAACTTCATATGTAAGGTATAATAACCATTGCACTACTGAAACAAATTATTAGTCATTTCTTCTTGTCACAAAAGTAACCTAAACTTTAATGAGTGATTATTTCTCTTTCAGGCTTGTACCACAGAAACAGTGAAGATTGGTTTCTATGTATGAGACTATTGCGTGGACCTCTATTACTGGTATGTTGGGCGTGGGCCTGGGCTGGCAATATTCATGGCTGGCGCTCATGCGGAGTTAATCATGTGCTTATCTTCTCCCTGGATCCTCGACACAATCTCTCAGACCAGCATGCTGCAGCATTAGCCGCAGCTATGGGCACACTGTGGGGAGTCATTGCTCTCCTATATTTACATAGGTAAAACAAATATAGTCGGTACATGTGTGTCGTAATAAATTCTGAATGTGTTAACTCGAAAAATTTTACATCACAAAGTCTTTTTAAAAAATATAATTTTATATTGTAGATCATACCTCAATCTCCCAGCTACAGCAGCCCCTCTGCTCTTCTATGGTATCCTTTGTCTGTTTCTCTTCAATCCAACCAAGACATTGCACTATGAAGGGAGATTCTGGCTGGTCAAACTCACGGTAACCTTAAAATCATTATAAACATGACTATAAATGAAGACCACACTTCTCGTTTCCCTTGTCTTAATTAGTTTCTACTACTATACCATCACGGCATATCCATATTATGTTTTTAGGGTAGGATCCTGCTATCACCCTTCTTCCCAGTTGGCTTTGCGGAGTTCTGGGTGGCTGAACAACTCACATCTCTAGTGCCGTGTCTCCTGGATCTATACTTTACTTTCTGTCTCACCCTCAATCCTGGACAGTATTGTCTTGACAGTCCATGTGAGTATTTACACACACATATGTATATACAATACATTATTCAAATACTAGATATAATAGATAACTCTAAAGAGTACCTGGCCATATTCCTATCGCCTTATATATAAAAAGAATTACAATAAACTCATTGATAAAGTCGAAAGACGTCTCTTTCTACATTAAAAATCCATAGTAGAAGAAAACACAAGTTTTTTTTATCAAACCAATCGTGAAATTATTCTACTTGTCCACCCATAGAATATAGAGTTCATTGCAAAGGTGCAATTTCTTCCATTTCACCCAATTTAGCTTTATTTCAATGCTTTATTTTATTTTTTAAATATTATTTTTTATTTCATGCTTAAACTGAATACTGCACAAAAAGTTATCTCTTTGTAATATTTCTCTCTATAGCTTATGTCCGTGCTGGTTTGGCCATGAGTCCCTTCATATGCCGCACCCTGCAGTGTCTTCGCAGACTAAGAGATACTAAAGAGACTCATCCACATGTCCCCAACTCTATGAAGTATGCCTCAAGTGTTCTTCTCTTATTCCTAGCGTCACTCTGCAGTACATGCTCAGGTATTTGATTTTATATTTTATTCAGATAATATTAGTTATATTTCATTTGTTGTATGTATTGAGTGGTGACAAGTTGACGAAATATAAGTACATAATTTATTAAATTAAAAGTCACCGTGGATATACTATAAATAAGTGTTTTATTTATAATTAAACAGTGTTTGGTTTAACATTTTAAAACTCATAAGTAATTTAGTTGAAGGATATTTTCAAACATTCTATTCGATTCTTCTCAAACACATACTTTTTTGCTAGTATTTAAGTCAAACAAAATCATTTCATAGGAATGCTGGAGATGTAGGTATATGCTTTTTTTTCAATTAATCTGAGCTTGTATCATGATGATGAAGTAGATGGACAACAAAGAGAACATGAGATCTCTGGATTATAAATCTGAAACTCACTATAATCAAACTGCTGACCACCTCAGTTCATTGGCTTTAAGAAGTAGCGCGATGATCAATATAAAAGGATAGACTTTTTTCAAATTTAATAATGTTCCTAGACATTGTCATCTAATATAACAAATTATCGGTGGATCTTTGAAACCTGCCTTGTGTCAATTTTTTAAAAATGAGATATTGATACCAAATTATTTGTCTCGTGGCTGATACCAAATTATTTGTCTTGTGGCTAGCCACATGTACCTATGAAATAACTTATACAATGAGACATCTGTGGAAAAATTTAAAAAATAAGTTATCGAGAGGAATTAAATCAAATAGAAATTAAATATACCTACTATATAATTTCTAAGACAACTTTCACATAACGAATCGGATATATAGAAAATGTCATCCAGCGAAACAATTTTTTTGAAATGAAAAATCTTAACAAATACACATAAAAGGTTTTATGTAACTGTAACTGACAGTAATTTAACGTATTGAATTCCAGCTTCATCATTTTGGGAATGCGCCTGGGTTGGCATATGGCTAGGATTTGGCTGTATAGCAGCTGTGGGGGGCTATCTGTGGGACGTCAGGATGGACTGGGGACTCTTAGAGTCTCAGTCGGATGCTCCACTTCTCAGACAGGAGACAGTATACTCTTCTACTGTAAGTACTATTAGTTAGATCTCATAATTACAACAACTTATTATAGGTTTTGAAGTAAATGTAAAGTTCTACTTTTTAAAAAAAATAAAAATATGTTATGTTTAAAAATGAAACAATGGCCGTGGAGCACTCGACATGCGAATATACAATGAGCACCAAGCACTTGTAGGATAATATGCCATGATGGTATAGTAAATGAAACAGATTTCAACACAGATATAGGGTAAGTTTATTAAAAAAATACTGTAGAAGATAATTATGTATACCTTATAATACCCAGTAGACCAGCCACATGTAATAAACAAAGTCCTAATGCCAATAACAAATTAAGACATACAGAATGGATGGCACACCTCATCGTTGAATTTAAGATTTGAATGTCCCCATTGTTTCGAACGCATCCCTTTTATCGGATAATCTTATGGACAAGAGTCGAAGACCTATTCTTTGCCAGGTGCCCCATTAAAAAAATATGAACATCAAAATCATCCTCATGTTCTGTAATGCATAGTTTTACATTCCCTCAACTCAAATTTTATTTGTAATTAGGCAGTGATATTAATCCAAGCATTTTAGAGAGTGCGAGTTTGGATTTAAAAGTTGACAAGTGCCTTGTTTAAAAATATTGCAAACTGTTTTAAGAGCAGACAACTGCTATCATTAGTATTTTTTTACTGTCTGAATTTGTTGTTTTTATCAATTTACTAATTTCTTCTTTTATTTAAGTGTGACAAGCTTATGGGCTTTTAAAATAATATAAATTGTTAAAATGTGGACACTTGTAAATAGAGCGATATATTAATACCTTCTTTGACTGCATTGTTTGTTATTGTGTATATATTATATTGTAAGGATGTTACGGATGCCAAGTTTTACACATCCGCGGATGTGAATGCGGATGTGGATTGAAGTAGGCTCACATCCGTGGATGCGGATGTTTAAGATGTTATAAAAAAAAAGTATATGAATTAAGAATTAAAATAATGATTAAGTAATTATTAACATTTTTATTAATTACAATAATTGTATGAAGTTAAAAATAAGAGCATTATACATAATAAAAAGTAACATTGCCGCCTTCTCTGATTCAAGCCGGTTACGCAAAAGTTCATAAATTAAACCCGCGCTACTGAATAATTGTTCACTACGAACACTACTGCCTACAAATGTGTCGGATCTTATCACCATTTTTTTCGTTCCCATTGGTTAATGTCAAGTGCGAACGGCAAGCGCCATTTGCTGGCTTCGCCCAATTTCTTTCTTGTTGCAACTTGTCTTACATTTGCATCCGCATTAATTATTGCGGATGCAGATGTCCAAATACATGCGAATATTCGCGACATCCCTGATATATTGTCTGTAGTGTATTATTGATGATTAATAAATGGAGCACGTGTTAAAGATAAAGCACAATTAATAATATCCCGTGGAGCACCCGGTAAAGAATTGGTCTCCCACTCTTCTGCGTAAGTTTTCGAGTGTCCTGTAAAAGGCAGGTGTTCGAAAAAATCTAGACATTTTACATCTTAAATTCAGCGATGAGATTTGCCACCCATCCTGAATGTCTTGATTTTATATTGGCACGGAGAGGACTGTTTGCATGTTTTTTACATGCAGCTGATCTGCTGGCTACCCCACTTGTGGGATGTGCCGTGATGGTATAATAAAATAATAAATAAATAAATAAAACACATAATTATCTTGTATTCTGTTACAGTGGATGTATTACTTTGGGTTGGTAGAAGATTTGGTATTGAGGGTCTGTTGGGTGGGATCAGTGTCTTTCACAGAGACAGGACATCCTCATGCAGATATCATCGTCACATTCCTAGCACCGCTGGAAGTCTTTAGGTATGTATGATCAAGATTGAAAATGACACTTTCAGGACAGATCCCAACTGAATTATGTATCATACTTTGAACCACTCTAGATAAATCATTCCAATTAATCAAACTCACCGATAGTGACTTATTAACATCTACACTGCCCTGCTAAGTAAAAACACAGTAATTATCAAACACATATGTGTCAGAATCGCAGACCAAGTTTAAAACTACCTTTTGTGTGTATTTTTTCAAGTATTAAAAAAACATACGACAGTCGTCACAAACATCTAAGATATTCGTGACGACAGTCGTCACAAACATCTAAGATATTCAATAATTTTTGAAATATGCTTCCTTTTAATAAGCTAATTTATGATAGATATTTGTGACGATTGTGGAAAGTTTGTTTTTTGATACTTGAAAAAATACACACAAAAAAAAAGTAATTTTAAACTTGGTATGCGATTCTGACACATATGTGTTTGGTAATTACTGTGTTTTTACTTAGCAGGGCAGTACACTTCTAGTAAGTAAAATCCAGTTCCCGACATCCAATTGGCTCGAAAAATTCATGATAAAATTTGAATTTAGTATGCTGAATAATATAATATTATCTAATGAAAAAGCACATTTCTGTTTCTACTTGAAGTTTTTTGATGCTAAATCAGTTCTTTATTTTAATAAATTTACTAAAAGATGGAAACAGAATTTCATTGTATCGATAAAACTGCGGTGTTGTCAAAAAAATAACAACATTTCTGCATTCATAGTTACATATTTGTGAAAAATAGATCGATGTGACTTTGGTTCTTCACCCCTCAGCTTTAGATTTGCTTAGTGATGAGAGAAGTTCTTGAAAGTTAATTTGCAGAATAAAGAAAATTTAAGTGGAATTACTAAATAATGTTATCTCACTTAATAATATATAATGGATGACTTCTTATAAATATCTCTGTTTTGTACACAATTTTATTTTTTCTTTACTATGTGTTTATTGGTTACAGGATGAATAATTTTATATAACTGTGAGAATATGCGTTTACAATTAAACATCCAGAGAATAAATTTATTCTTATATCTCAATATCTTTTACTTAGCCACTTTATCAATTCCATTTTTCTATTTACTGTTGCAGAAGGTTCATGTGGAATTTCTTCCGTCTCGAGAATGAACATCTCAACAACTGTGGTAAGTTCCGAGCCGTGAGAGACATCTCAGTGGCCCCTATAGACTCGGGGGATCAGGCTGCTATCATCAGACTCATGGACCAACCCTGTGAAGATACACACAATCATTCACCAGAATAAATTGAACAATGCAATATCCTATTTCTGTGTTCGAAGAGAGTCATACAAGTTTTTGATTAAATTGACGCAAAAGCTATACAGTAAACTTTAATGTTTGTTAGTTTGAGAGAGATTATTTCATCTCTTTAGGATGCTGTTGATTGGTCATCATAATAAAATGAAATCTTATGTCCTAAAATATTATTTAAATGGTTTTGACAAGAGTGTCATTTTTATCACTCTCAGAGAAGTCAAAATTTGGGTAAATAATAATTACATACCTACTTATATTACAGACTATTTCACTTCGAATTTATACCAAAGAGTATTATAAAAGTACATAAACTTCTAGTCAATCTGAAAAGTTAAGACAATTTCTCTGAATTCTTAGTCCTTTCGTTGTGTTAGGTGTGTACGTTGTGACTTTTTTGTTTATATAGTGATTTTTAGTTTTTTCTAATGCATTTTATATTTTATTTTAAAATGACATGGCTAAATGGAAGAAATCATTAATATATTGATAGTCTCGTCAGCACAAATCATCACATTTTTTTAAAATCTAAATTGTTTGTTGATCTTTTCACGATGATGTGCAAAAAGAATATAATAAATATAAATAAATTATTTACATGAGCGTTTTACATTGCTTATTTTAAAGTTAGTATATTGAGTTTCAGTAAATACCTAGATTAATTATTATGACAAAATAAAACAATTGTTTGACATATATTTAAACATATATTCATGTATTTTTGTTGTGTTGTATGATTTAGTCTTCAAAGTAAATATTCCTACAAATCTGTGTAATTTTAATAGACCAAATCATCGCACAAATAAATTAAATTCAGTACAAATGTTTATAATATGCAAAAAGTTAAAAAGAAAATATATAATATAATTATTTAATACATTCAAAAGTATTATTTGTGTCGCTGAGTTTCAAAATCCACTATAACAGATTATTGTGATTCGGGGAAATTCAATACAAACTAATATACAAGTTTTAGTTTGACAATGACCTCATAGGTCGAAACCTGGTAACTTATTTAACAAATAAATCATAGTAAAACCTAATATACAAGTATTAAACTTACTTTCCTGAAGTCAAACAAGATTGTTAATTACGATATTGTTAGAAGAGTTCAATTTTAAAATAAATTTTGCTATTGAATAAAAATAAACTGTTCATTTTGTATACATAAAAATAACTCCTATTGGTCGGTTGAGTTATAGAGGATATTAAAATACACATAAAGGGATATCATTTTATTTTTTTGTATAAGTGGTGAGTGTTTTGAAAAAAACAATTTTCTACGGCTATAGAATATTTAATTACGAATTCAACAACATACATAACTCAATTTTCATGAAAATGTGTCATAGCTGATCTTGAAACTTGGTTACACATTTCTTTAATGTGTTTAGATATAAGGTGTAGATAAAATACAAATGTCTATGTTACAATTATTTCAAAGATTTTTTTACAAAGATTATTTTTAAATGTGTATACCTTTTCTATAAATACTTTCTAAAAATATTTATTTTATAATAATCAGACTATTCTATTTTGTAACAAGTTCTACTTTAATTATTTCCAAACATATTTATTTTATACTATTTCTTGTTGGTAAAACAACTGCGTGTATTTAATAACTATTTTTATCTTTGCTCTGCTCCGTGGAGGACGAGGCAAAGAATAGGTCTCCCACACTTTACTGTAAATTTTCGAGTGTTCTGTAAAAGGTGTTTGAAGAAATAAAGGCATTTTATATCTTAAATTCATCGATGACATTTGCCACCCTTCTTGAATGCCTTAATTTTTAATTAAAAAAACTTATACTTTTTTATACACACTTATATTTTTATTGATAATGTCTCATTAAGAGACGAAACAATATTGTCTACAAAAATAAAAATATAAGTGTGTATAAAAAAGTATAAGTTTTTTTTAATTAATTTAATATGGATACACAAAAAGTGACGGATTACATTGAAAAAGCCTTAATTTTTGTTAGCACGGAGAGGACAGTTTGCATGTTTATTAGATGCGGCTGGTCTGCTGGCTACCCCACTTTTAAGATATGCTGTGATGCTATAATAGAGGTTGCAGTAGATTTTTATCTGTTACAGTACAACATTTCACGTAAATAGATTTACCAGTTGACACATACTGCATGTATGTAATAGAACATACATTTTTTCCGCCAAATATCTCTTGTTTTATTTATTTTAAATACATCTTGGAGCCAGATGGAAGTAATTAAATGCCAAATTAAATAATATTCACATTCCAATGTCGGGGCCAAATTTTCAAAATATCTCCCTTTTTTAAAGATCCAAAATAAATCATGTATATTTTTTGTACAAATTTGCACATAGGTACTGTGTATTGTCAAAATACTTGTGTATTTATAAGTAAATATTCGATAAAATGTGTTTTTGTTTATTTGATACTAAAGATGACTACAATTACATTGTACTCAAAAACGTTATATCAATCAACAAATTTGTAGTTGATTTAAACAGTATTTTTAGTTAAAATAATCTTTTATAAAATATGGGTATTTATAGTGATGCATTCAAATGATCTAGAGTTTGTGTGTTCACATTGTGAAAAGACATTTTAAACATATTTGATATCAATAAAACACTGTTTACTTTTCACTATTGATTTAATAATCGAGCACTTTCGTCAAGTTAGCTTGACATTTTGAAGAAAACTAACATATTTTTTTTTAAAAGGATTTTTATGTATTTTTAAGAAACATGAACCATATGTATTGACTTCTGGGTAATCTCCAGTTTTGTGTCGTCACCATGTCTACTGGCAGAGGGCTTACGACGACGTTTCGATAAAATATCATTCATTATCTTCAGGTGGCAGACATTTCAAAATGCCTGGAGTAAACTTTTGAATGAATGATAGTAAAATCATGAAAAAACATATTTTTTTTTATGTAAGGGTGTTATTAATATAATTTAGATATATAAGAATAACAAACAATGGCTGTGATTATAATATAATGTTACAAAAATTAATGTACCTAGTAAAATATATATTTATTTCTATTAATAAACTACATGTACATCGTAAATGCTCTGTTTTTATTTAATTATTTACCCAATACTTTGGAGAAGAGAATTGCAGGAAGATATCCCCGTTTTAAAAATAATTGTCTTAAGATTTTGGTTGCTAGGCAATATTAGCATGTCACAAATGATAGAGTAGAATTCATGTAATAGTGCCCCACTCATAGGTAAATGATTACTAACACATCCTTCAGTAATGAGTATGCTACACACACACCATACAATGCACCAGCCAATCACGTGGTGCTACTAGGTTACTAATACAATAACGCGTTCCGTAATACACATTACCTGTGACTGTGTGTGTAGCGGTGCTATGGCACTTTTAAAAAAAATCAAGTCTACTGTGCATCAACACACTCAAGAAAGATCTGTAATACAGGAGAGATGATAGTCCTGCTTGGGGCATGTTTTGAGAATGTTGAAAGGTAGTTGATCAAAAAGAGCACTGTTCATTCATTCACATAGACAGACTGCGTGTTTATGACATGCAATTAATTCACTAGCAACGCCACTTTTGGAAGACCTCTCGATAATATGAACTTAATAATTTATTTATTTTCGAAGAGCAAACATTGTGAAAGTTCGTCATAATTAATTATTTAGTTTGATTAAATTAATTTAAAACACTGTGTCTTTCACTTAAAGTATTATATATTTTCAAAAGCTTTTCGGACTACGTTCAAACTCAGTGAAAAAATACATAAAACTCTTTTGTATTTAAGTATTATTTTAAGAGTTGTAAGTATTTTTTCACTGAGGATGGACGAAAAAAATACTTAAGAACAAAAGAATTTTAAGTATTTTTTCACTGAGGATGGACGTAGTCCGAAAAGATTTTAAAAATATATATATTTATTTATTGTGTAAATGAAACAACGAACAGCATTACAGTAAAAAACCTTTTCGCTGACATTGTACGTAAACAATCAAGACAATATAGTATTATTATAATACTGTAAGTGAAAGACACAGTGTTTTAATTTAATTTAATCAAACTAAATAATTAAATATGAACATGTATAAAGTCACTAATGAAAGGATTTGCGGGTGTCTGATGAATAAGATAAACGCTTTATAGTCTTAAAAAACATTTTGTTATTGATTTATTCACTGGACTGGCTGTAACAAATAAATTCACAATAATAATATAATAAGTAGTAGGTATACATAATATATTACAATATAAAGTCACTAATGAACTTATATAAAGTCACTAATGAAAGGATTTGCGGGTGTCTGATGAATAAGATAAACGCTTTATAGTCTTAAAAAACATTTTGTTATTGATTTATTCACTGGACTGGCTGTAACAAATAAATTCACAATAATAATATAATAAGTAGTAGGTATACATAATATATTACAATATAAAGTCACTAATGAACTTATATAAAGTCACTAATGAAAGGATTTGCGGGTGTCTGATGAATAAGATAAACGCTTTATAGTCTTAAAAAACATTTTGTTATTGATTTATTCACTGGACTGGCTGTAACAAATAAATTCACAATAATAATATAATAAGTAGTAGGTATACATAATATATTACAATAATATAATATGGTGTATTTATTAATAAACTTATATATATATTTCTAATGAGTATATTACAAGGTATGTTGTATATAAGCATATTAATTGACATCTACCCTTTGGTAGTAATTATATAAAACTATCTGTATTAATAAATGGCTCCCAACCAAAGAAATTATATTTATAAGTATATATATATATATATACAGTTGATTCCGCTTAATTGGGACACATCGGGACTTGGGCATTTCGTCCCAATTAAGCGAACTTCACAATTTTTTTAATTACTTAATTTGGTTTTGGCAACTAAGGCCATTAATCAGTAATACACACATAAAATTAAACAAAGCATATTTTTTTCGATAATTTTATTTTATAAACTCTTAGAAACAGTAAATTATATATAGGTAATATAAATTATCATATAAATTACAAATATGTAATATAATAATGTGCTGTGATCTTAAATTTACTGTCCCAATTAAGCGGAATGTTGTCCCAATTAAACATATAAATTTACTATTGGTTTCTGTTCTTTGAGATTTGTCCCAAAAAGCGGGTCCCAATTAAGCGGAATCGACTGTATATGGAAGACTGTGCACTTTATGACCAAATTCAAGCAAAAATATGCTTTACACCATTGCTGTAAAGTCAGTAGACTCCTATGAGAAAATTAAGCATGTGACACATGAAATGGAATGCATCAGGGTAGTGGTATCACTTTCTGACGTATTGCCAGTATGAAAAAATTATGACAATTTCATTTAAAGTTTTGTTTCACTGAGGATGGATATGGTCCGAAAACTTTTGAAAGTATAATACTTTAAGTGAAAGACACAGTGTTTTTAATTTCATTTATCAATTTCAATTAGAGATGCAACAAATATTACACAACTA
Source organism: Athripsodes cinereus (assembly GCA_947579605.1). Classification (NCBI taxonomy): domain Eukaryota; kingdom Metazoa; phylum Arthropoda; class Insecta; order Trichoptera; family Leptoceridae; genus Athripsodes; species Athripsodes cinereus. The sequence continues at coordinate 824,721 of OX388319.1, forward strand.
TTTGGTATTCTGCCTATTCAGCAACATTTTTACTATCCGGCCGAATTCCGAATATTTAGTCTATTATTCGGTGTTCTGCCGAATAGTTAAAATGTAAAACTGAAAGGAACTAATAGCTTGTTCCTATTTCATTGTCAGCTGCAGATGCATAATTATTAATCCTAAAATATCTAATTAATTAATTTATTTGATATGGAGTGAAACAACATAATATTACTATTGTAATTATCAATATTGGAACACAAAAATTTCGAAAAATGTACCGTGCTGCATGTCTATGATGTAACTACACGAAGATGCGCAGTCGGGAGTACAGCACGCTCTCATCATTGTTTTGCCGAATATTCAGTTGTTCGGCATACGATCTTGCATAATATTCGGTATTTTGCAAATATACTATTCGTTGCATGTCTAATTTAAATAATTAATTATGACAAACTTTCACAGTGTTTGTTCTTCAAAAATAAATCATTTAATTTAACTTTATATACGTAATACTAAATGTGTGTTAGAAAGGGAAAGCACCCTTACACATGACAATATCTCCAGTGGCAAAGAAGTGCACAGACTTGTTATATATTGTAACACCTTTACTTGAGATATACAAAGTAAAATTTAGTACACCTGCAATGTCTGATACCTATTAAATAAAATAATTTGTAAAGAGAGCAATCTCTTATCAATCATCTAACCTATTTTTTTTTGTTTTATATTGTATGACAACCTTATGGGCTATTGAATAATACCAATTAATATTTTTTTATACACTTTTAAATTGGGCAACGCATTGTTTTCTTGTAATATTGTTGATATTTTTTTTTGTATTTATTTTTGTGTGTTGTCTGAAGTGTGTAACTGGCTATAAATAAATAAATAAAATCTCCCACAAGTGGGATAGCCAGTAACTTAGATGACAAAAGAAATAAAATTTCGCTTTTGAAAATTAACAATTAGGTTTAAATTTTCTGGTTAGAGGAGTACTAAATATCGCTACGCAAAAAACATAAACTACTATTCCTATACAACATTCACCATCTGACAGTGGCCATTTTGAATTGACATCTAAAACAAGATGGCGTAGATGGCCATTTTGTTTACTATTATAACACTTCAAGATGGCAACAAAGAACTATAATGAGGTAGGTGTTTGTTATGAGATTTGAAAATTAATCCAACATATTTAACAGATCTTATTAATCTTAATCTTATTTTCCGTTAATTATAAAATGGAGTTATGCTTCATTTTTTGTCCCGATGGGTGAGAAACAACACTGGCCAAATCAGGACTCAGGCTTGCACATTACCACTGCGGAGGGTATGACTGAAAGCAGGAATTGAAGAGGTCAACCTAAAAATGCCTACACGGATCAACTGTATATTGCAAAAGGTAAGAATGTTATTTATCTGAAAGAAGTGATGTAAGAAAACGCAGACATCCGAGAACAACATGACTTGAACATGTAGATCAAATTCTAAAGGACGGCTGCGTGTTGAGTATGAGATGTGCATGCATGTATGCCAAACTGCATTGATACGGAGGAATAAAATAAATTTAAAAGGATAATTCAATATGGCGTTTGTCCTCTCTACCTATCCCACTTGAAATACGGCATGAGGCGGATAGGAAGAATGCGTTTTAAGGTTTGAAAGTTGAAAAAATTAAAAAAATTGCTACTACAAATTCTTTCAGAACAAATTTGCCAATAGTCAAAAATTGTTTGCAAACATTCTCAATATTGGGAATTGAATCTGGGATCTAATGCATGAGCAAAATCAGTTGAATACAGACCATCACATGGTAACCCCCATTAAAGTTAGAAATGATACATCTCATTGCAAGTTTCCACACGACCAGACTTCATTGTCAGATGACAAACACTACAGTTAATATTACGCACATTAAACTATCCTAGCTAGCTATCAACATAACAATTATTTATTAAAAACATTTTTAGATATATTTATACAAAAAAAAAACAAATTTATAATTATATGTATATTATTTATTTCTTTTTATTTTTATTACAATAAATTTTATTAAAATTCTTTTTAATTACAATATTTTTTTAACTATTTATTTACTTAATTTATACTCTAAATTATGTGTAATATATAACATAGTATATATAAACAAATATTTGTTAAATCTTTATCAATATTGTAAATTTGTATATTTTATTAATATATTTAATTATTCTACATTAAAAGCTATATAATTTTAATTGTATTTATTATATTCAAAGAGGAACTTTCATCCATAATATATAAATTTATTTATCATTTTTTATTTTACTAATAACCCACATTACTATCTAGTAAAAAGATATTGAGGTAATATTGCAAAAAAAATAATATTTTTTTTAACATTTTTAACAAATCTCCCAATTTTTTCTAATCGCAATCAACAATGATCACAGAATGTCAAAGCAAACATAGGTGCTCATAGAATTTCATGGGAATTGTAGATGCGTCATCAACCTTTATGGCAATCAAAGATAAATCATGAAATGTCATTGCAATCATTTAAATCAAAGAAAGTTGTGACAATCAAAGACCACTGAATGTCATGCCAATCAAAGTGGACCATAGAATTCTTTAATAATCATAGATAAACCATAGACATAATATATGACAAAACTGTGCACTTCCATGTAAAACCACGACACCTGAGAAAGTAATTCTTAGAGAGCTGTCTCTTTCTAACACATATTTTTGCTATATATAACTACTATTATTACATATAGTAAAATTATACACCCCAAGAGTTACTATCTCACATGGTAAGCTTTAATATTCATAGGATTATAGACCTTATCACGATGGTGAAAAGCATATTTTGCTTGTGTTTTGGTGGTCAAAAGTGCACAGTCCAGTTCATGTTAAATGTTTAGGAGGTAAACCAAAACATGTCACGGTAATCAAAGATAAATGTAGTGGTGATCATAGATGAAGGCAGAATGTTAAAATAATTTCCAACCACAGAGAAAAATCAGATTGCAAATTTTAATTTCACATAATTGCACAACAATGAATTATTTTCACTAAACAGACATTTATAATTATTAGAAAAGTTTTTATTAAACAATAATTACTTTAATAAATTATATTTGTATGAGATTCTGCAATAGCAAATTCTTTTAATCAGATAATTCACAAAAATTATAAACAGCACAATGGATTAACATATAAACAAAAATATTAAAATCAAATCATATAATTATTACACATTTAGAAAGCAAAATAAAAATGGTTTTACTCAATTTTTAAATGTATTTGTATTGAGATATGCATAAACTATATAATCCATATTAGATATATAATAATCAAATAAAAATTTGTAATTAATCAACTGTTTTTATGGCACATATTTAAACATAAATAAAATAATATTTATATTCTTGATGAAATGCCCTGTCCAAATTCTTTATCTATATCCTGAAAAGCCGACTTATAAATAAATATACGTTCTTCATATTCTATTCTACAAAACTGTTAAAAGACTTTTCTACAAAGATGTTTACTCATCAGTCTGGTATCAACCAATTTTAAGATTGATAGTTAAAAAAAAATCATTCTAAACATATAAGAAACAAAAAATAACATAACTCATGTCGTATGGAGTCAACATTCTTCTAAATTCATTCACTCTGTGTCACCTGGTGTAACAAAAGATATATTTATTCATATTAATAATTCGTTTTACAAATTGAGTGATAAATATTGGAAATATTTGTATAATCTATCCATCGCATCTTGCCACAAGCCCAGCAGGGAAGACATAGAGGATGTAAAAAATTTAATTGTTTAATTTGATTAATAAAATATCTTTCAACTATTAATGAGATCATTCTGATAAAATGCATATAAAACAACATAATTATTAAAATAAAGTAATTAAAATAATATTTACTTCTTCATAAGATGTTCTTAAAAACTAAAATGAAGAGCTTAATAAAATAATTAACGGCCAGTTTCATAAAAGTAAAGTTCCTTTAACTTCCACGGGATTCATAGAAAACAAAGTTAAAATGCGAAATGTCAAAATCAAAGTTATAATTTTCAAAATTCCATAGAGAATTTGTTTATTTGCTAAACTGTTTATTATGTTTGTTTAAGTAGCCATTACAAAGCATTGTCTCTCGATGCAATGACTACCAAGATAGTTTGAAAAAACAACAATTGCCACACGTTGTATTTGTTGTATTGTAAATATTTTACATAGTGACATCTGGTGTTTCGAAATTTAACCGAGTTTAAGTCTCGAAATTTAAAGTTAGTTTATGAAACCGGCAATAAATCAATTAAAATGAGTTGCAAATAAAATAAAACATATTGACAAACAAAATATACTGTTGTGTTGCATCTGATTACTAAGGGAGTATTTATTTTTCCTTGTACAACTATTGAAGTAGTGTGTTGATGTAAATACATAATATGTACACATTTTTATTAAAATAAATTGATTAAATTAGATAAAAATATTCTAATTATAATATAATTAATATGTTCAAACATAAAACTAGTGAGTATTCCATAATACAACATAAAATAATATCCATTATATCAAATAAAATTTTATAATAATAATCATTCCTTAAATAGAAAAAATAATAAAACTCATGTCATATGGTGTAATAATTCTTCTAATATCATTCACTCTATATCATATAGCCTGAACCAATATCATTAATTCTATGTGATATAGTGAAAACATTCTTTTCAAATCATTCACTACATGTCATATAGCGTAAACATTCTTTTAATATCATTCGCTCCACCTCATAATATGGTGTAAACATTCTTATAATATCACTCAATCTATATTATATAATGAAAACATTCTTTTAATATCACTCTCTTCATCTCACAACATGGTGTAAACATTCTTCTAATATCACTCAATCTATATTATATAATGAAAACATTCTTTTAATATCGCTCTCTTCATCTCACAACATGGTGTAAACATTCTTCTAATATCACTCAATATATATTATATAATGAAAACATGCTTTTAATATCTTTCGCTCCACCTCATAATATGGTGTAAACATTCTTCTAATATCACTCAATCTATATGAAAACATTCTTGTAATATCGTTCTCTTATTCTCATAATATGGTGTAAACATTCTTCTAATATCACTCAATCTATATTATATTATGAAAACATTATTATAGTATCATTAGCTCCGTGTCGTGTAAAATTTCTTAAACTATCATTCACCCCTTGCCATACAGTGTTAACATTCTTCTAGTATCATACATCCATGTCACATAGTGTAAACAGACATTCTGTGTCGTACAGTGTAAACATTCTTATAATATAATTCATTCCATGTTGCTTCGTGTAAACATTCTTTAAACATCTGTTGAACCGAGAACAGAGACGTGTTGACTGTAATTTTTTTGATCAATTTCAATGCTTTTTTTAAAATGTGATTTTTATAATTAGTATCACAAATAACCAAAGAATATACGAAGCAAAATAATTTGTTGCGAATAAAAAACACGAAACAAATTTACAGTTTTGGGTTTTGGTCAAGTGTCAACATCGTAACTTTACGAAGATACTGGAAGACAGATGGAAAAATTACATTGCAAATGAAGATTATTATGAACAACAATTTCAGAACAATGACAAACATTCTTTCACAGAGCACAGTTTCTATATGGCTCTTTCATATTCATCTGTAATTTGTAAAAATATCATTTGTATAGTTGGCACTAAATTATTACAATGATTGGAAGAAAATGTATATACTCCTCCCAATATCTTTAGAGGAATATCCATCGGTCGACTGATTTTCGCATCAGGTTTAAAACCCTTTGTCCACTTTTTATGGCAAAAGTGCAAAATCATAACAGGTACTACAAACCATATAAAAAAAACATGACAATGCTTACGAAAAAAAAAACAGTGAAACATTTTCTCCACACAACAAAAAAATAGATATTCATATAACTAATCAAATAACATGTTACTTTACAATAATATAATATAAAGCTCGATAAAATAAGAGTAGGTATTATTTATTTATTATAGGTATATAAGCTTTTTAAATTCATTAAAAATTATGTAATATATATTTTTATGTTGAATATCGCTATTATTTTATTTCATAATATTTATATATTTACCCGTTATTATTATGGATTGCCATAGAGGAAGCCAGCGTAAAAAAATTATTTGAATTTTTCTAAATGACAAATCCGAATTCGAAATATAAATTTTCTGTGAATAATAAAATTATTCACAGAAAAATAAAATTATCTCTATAGGAAAAAAGAAATAGTGACGGGTATTTGATCAATCACTTAACTGTAACTAAGAAATGAAACGTGGATTAAAATGCATAAAAATTGAGGTATTCAGGTTTATAAATATTATATTTATGGCACAATAGAACAATCTTTTCTTCAAAAGGATTGCGTAAAAATATGAAATATCAACTATTTCTTCCTGCTGAGATTTACTTTTAACTGAGTGTTAATAAAAACTATAAAAATAAGAGACGATTATAGAAAAGAATATTGGCAATTTACTAGGTATCACTGTTTTTGTGAACTTAACAGAAAAACGTGTGTTTATTAATATTTCTGTGACTTTCTCAATGACAATGTTATATGACACATGTTAAAGATATTTTATTTTGTGACAAACAAAAAAAAGTAAATATAAATGAAAACAAATGAATATATTAAGAACGAAACACTTGTATTAGTACTCAACAGCGACTTTATTGATCGCGTGCCGGCTTTCAAGAGCTTCTGCTATCATCATCAGGCTAGCTTAAAGTTCTTTGATGAGAGCGGACGCTCTTGAAAGCCGGCTCGCTTCCAATAAAATAATAACTGTGGAAGCACTAAATATAAACATTTTATTTTTAATAATTTCACATTAACTTCCATCAAGTACAGTCGGACGACAGCATTGACTACAAACAAATTTAAATTAAAGTATTTTAATTTAATTCACAAATTTCTAAACTTTGAAGTCAACAAATTGCATAATAGTGGTCAATTTAAATTAAAATGGTAAAATAGTTTTTTTTTCTTTCAAAGGTTTTTTAGTATATTATATAAAAACTCTATATTTATTTATATTTATAATATGACCTTAAGATTAAGATAAAATATTCATCTAATTACGTCCTTTGGGATCTTAATAATAAATTCTACATATTTTCAAATTCATCATCCTAATATAAAAAAAAAACAATCCAACAATAATATCTCAACATTCTTTCTATATAATCATCTATAGAGCTTTCCATGAGGAGATATACAAATCCAAGAATAGTGCTCCAAGCATAATATCTCATCATAATGTAAAGTCACCTGCTAATTACGTTGTCAAAATATATTTAAATCAACAAACATCACTGTTTACTCCATAAAAATCTCGTGAGTTATAATAGCCTATATCATCACGGCATATCCCACAAGTGGGGTAGCCAATAGACGATAACGAAACTAAGCATTCAACAATCTCTCGCAAATGGCACAAAATATAAAATGTAAAACAAATTATACAATTACTTTAAGGGTTGCCGTTCTTTTAAGAACATTATGAGGAAAGCAGCTTCCAAGAGGGTTTTGCGCTAACTTGGTGATGTCTAACCAACATAATTTTTACGTTACATGATATAAGATTTATAAATGAACTTTTAATTGACGAAATAATTTTATGGCTTGTCACAGAGTTAAAATAAAAATGTATCTTTAATTATTGAAACTTTTTTTGTACTGAAATATAAATTAAATAATTTCTGGATATATTTTTAAAGATACACCTGTGGACAAAATATCAGAAAAAAATTGGGTTAATTGGAAGAAATCACGCCTCTGCGAAAATTGCCCTACATATTATATTGGTTGTACTTGACATTTTCATATTTATTTACGTGTAAATATGCTTGCAATCAAGGCACAGTAAAGAATATATAAATAAATAAAAAAAATAACATAAAACTCTTGTAATTTTTTATAGATTTTGTTAGTATTAAATCATTCTGAAAAATAATTGCAGTACCGACATCAATATATCAGTAAACGTCAAATAAAATTCTTCATCATGCATTCCTTCAATACAAACTGTTAAGTTACAATAACAAGATATTATATTATATCTTCTAAACACAGGTAAACAGTTATTATCAAATATTTTAATATTTTTAGTATCTAATAATTAACATATTTTGGATACAATGGGACAATTGACATTGTTGTTATTTTCTATAATTATATATATTAATTTAATAACCATACGTATTCCCCCGAGAATATATTATATAAAACATGATAATATATATATCAGCGTAATATATATAATATACAACTATCAATAGATTGAACACATGACAGTCCTTATTCACACCACAGAAAAAAAAATATTATTGTTGCACGCCAAAATGAACTATTAGACGTTGTAAAAAATTTGACAGACCCGAAAAAAATTATCATTTTAAAAACTGAAACATTATTTGAGTGGCTCAGAATCAAAGGTGCATATCCAACAAGAAAATAAAATTGTGGTTAAGTATATATTTCCTCACTAAACACTACTATTTTTACAGATACCTTCCATCAGTAATGATTACTATATAAAATAGCATAATTATTTATTTCTATAGCAATTTAATTGTTATACTTTATTACTTGATAAAAAAAATAGTAAAAATACTGTATATCGACGTTATTTATACAATTAACCATTGTATGAGGTTATATTTATGTAAATTAAACACACAAAACTATCCAACTAAACTGAAATGTCGCCTGCTAGCTTAACTGGACAAAGCACTCGTCGTGAAAAGGTAGGGTTACGAGTTTAAACTCCGTCCGGGGCACTACCAAATGAGGTGACATTGTCTTTTCTAAGCCTTATATGGTAGTTTCAAGTATTCAATTTACAGTATAAATATTGTTTTTCATTTTGTAATGAGTATTTAATTTCATGTCAAAGTCTTACACGTGACATAGACCATATTTGGAATGCAACAACAATAAATTATTTACTACCAAACATTTTAAAAAACAATTAATTTAACTTTAGTAAACTTGTTATAGTAAATTGTTGATCAAAACAATTAATGGCGTACTTTGAATCTACTTCACTCGATCTCCATTTAGATTGTGTAACATGTAGAACAATATAGCTTTCTGTAATTATTGTGAAGTTAACAAGATGGTTACATATTATAACCATTTGTGACAATAACAAAACATCTACTTATAACATTTTGTGACATTAACAAAATGTCCACATGTAACATTTTGCGATACAAACAAAATGGCCACCTTACCTTCTGAGATCGTGACATCAACAAAATGGCTACCTGTCATCATTCACAGCGTGAACAAGGTGGCTACCAAATATCTTTAGGTACAGATATATGCTAATAATTAATAATTTTGTTATGCGAGTCATAATTAATAATTTTATAACAATTAGTGACATTGATTAATAAAGAAAAAGTTGCAATTAAAGACATCAAATAGCCATTACTCATCAAACATTTCATTGATCTCAAATATGTTATTTCTTCACAGCAGAATCATAAAGTTTAAAAATTGGTGTCAAATCTTTTAATTCAACAATATTTAGTAGACGTTTTGACATAACTATACAGTAAAAAAAATAAATTTATATTTTTCAATAGTGTAATTAAAATTTGATAATAATAAAAAAAAAATCTTTTCAGTATAATTTACTCTGATTATATTGATTGACCAGTTCTCTAAAAATCTGAAGCGCTGTATCTTAGAGTAAGTATTAGAATTTCTAGTTGTTTGCTAATAAAACTGGGCAGTCAATATTGCCTCATGTTACAAAATTGGGCAATCAATATTGCCTCATGTTACAAAACTGGGCAATCAATATTGCCTAATGTTACAAAACTGGGCAATCAATATTGCCTCATGTTACAAAACTGGGCAATCAATATTGCCTAATGTTACAAAACTGGGCAATCAATATTGCCTCACGTTACAAAACTGGGCAATCAATATTGCCTAATGTTACAAAACTGGGCAATCAATATTGCCTCACGTTACAAAACTGGGCAATCAATATTGCCTCATGATACAATAAATATTAATCAAGATATTAAAAAAAATGAGGATTTGAAAAAAAAATAGATTAGAAAAAGAAAAAAAACAACAGTAAATTAAGAGTCAATTCTGTCAAATATTATACGTAAGAAATATTGGACGAGACATGAGAATTGTAGAGATGGCTTTCATTATTATGTGGTAACAAACTGTTATAAGTAGTCATCCCAAGTGATGGTCTCATTCAGCATGGTCATCGGAGATACCTTGATATCTTCCGTGGAGTAGTTGGATGTGCCAGGCGACGCCGTGTAACCATTGTTGTATTGATACGGTTGCGGTGTGTAAGGGTCGTACTGGCATTCAGGCTGGTTGGGATCGTGCTGATACGCCGTCTGTGGGAAATGGAAGAACTTGTAATCATGATGATGAGGAGTACAAGGTGTCGGAGGAGCCTGAGCTGGTGGAGGACAGGTGTGATCGCACTCCACGCTGTACTGGTCCACGTAGTTTCCATACTCATCTGTATAGCATCTGTGTCTAGGGCCTGTGCACGCAACGGGAGCTCTCCACGTTTCTTCTTCCTCATACACTGGAACAAACAAAAGCAGACAACATGTAAAACAATTGAATAATTTCACAGTCTGATAGCAACATTAATAAACAAAAAATATGCAGTAGAAGGAAAATTTGTATACCTACTCATTGTAATTTGAAGTCTAGTTGACTCCTTTGTTAAATTAATATACATATATATGTGTACTTACACTCAGTGTTTTCTACCGGAGGCGCATGCGTTGTATTCGTGTTATGCATGATGACATGCACAGGTGTGTGTGTGAGTGGGATGGGTGGTGTGGGGGTACTGCCCCCTGTTGCAGCTTGCTGCATACCCCCACCTCCCCCCAGTGCTCTCCCGCTGTAATCACTGCTGTTACTACTGCATTCGGGACTGTACGGGGAACTCTGTAATCCACACATAAATATTTGAGTCCGTTCGTATGTATGTATGTATGTATGTATGTACGTATGTCCTTAATGGACTCGGAAATTAGGAAAGACCGAAGTAAAATAATACACTCTATACAAGGTCTCATCTTCTGGGCAGGTTTAAGGCTAAAAACATTTTAAATATCTTACGTATTGATAAAGATATTTTAATTTTAATGCGACCATGTCACAAAATTAGCAACAAAATGTATGTAAAATTAATGCAAGATTTAGTAAATAGCAATATTCACAGTCAAACATTTTTCATTGTATTGAATTAATATCAAAATGGATGTAACAATTAATACAACAATTCTGAAACTAAATATTTAGGGTTTATTTTCGTAATAAAATATCGTGTTTGCTAATGAGAAAAGCTCTTGAATTACGTGAATAAAAATTGCATATTTTTGACATATTGGGCTATTTTCATAATGGAAGACATTATGAAACCATAGAAAACTATACTGTAGAATAATAATAGTTTTACCTATAAAATCCATAAACAATGTTAAATGATTTTCAATGAGTGGGAACCTATTTATTTTCACCTAATATTTTTTACATAAATTATGAAATATTTGATAGTAAAATATTCTGAAATATTGAAGGATGCAGATAATCCATTTTTAAGGTTTTTTGGGAATAAAGAGTAAATACTTAGGTGACAATTTATTCTTGACTTTTTTTAATTTCATAGCAAATACCCATTTATGCACTGGAAACCAAAAATACAAATTCGAATGTGGACAATTATAATATTTTAACATTTATGTGCCTACAATTTTTTAACGAAATGGGATGTTTACCCTTTTTTCTTATAGAAATTTGGGATGACAATCTTCGAGTTTTTACACATTTGGAAGAGGTTTTTAGCACTTTTTTCATGTAGGTACCTACCAATATGTGGGATTTCTTAACTTCAAGCTTTTTCATCGGGACGAGGTTCTTAGTACTTTTTTTTCCATGTAGGTTCCTACTTATTATTTTTTTACATAAATGTGAACATCTGAGGTGCCAAACTTCAAGATTTTTCAATGGGAAGAGGTTTTTAGCACTTTTTTCGATATAGGTACCTACCTATTTTTTTTTACCTAAGTATGGGCATGTGAGGTATCAAACTTCATGATTTTTCATTGGGAAGAGTTTTTCAGCACTTTTTTCGATGTAGGTACCTACCTATTTTTTTTTACCTAAATATGGGCATGTGAGGTATCAAACTTCATGATTTTTTATTGGGAAGAGTTTTTCAGCACTTTTTTCGATGTAGGTACCTACCTATTTTTTTTACCTAAATATGGGCATGTGAGGTATCAAACTTCAAGATTTTTCATTAAGAAGAGATTTGCAATGCTTTTTATGATGTAGGTACCTACCTATTTATTGTTACTAAGATATAGGCATGTAGGGAGTCAAAAATTAAGTTTTCTCATTGGGAAGAGCTTTTTACTTCTTTTATCCACGTAAGTGCTTACTCCTTTTTTTTCAATAAGATTTTGTTGTTTTAACTCATGTATTTGCAAGGTTTTCTATTTAATTAAACCCGAGCGATGCCGGGTTACATACGCTTGTATAAAATAATACATACAAATTAGTATAATTAAACTAATTTTGTCACACCTATACTGTTTACTATACAAGAGGTTTACAATTTGTTGCAGAATATTCACTAGAAACTCTAATACTATTATTACTAGACCATCACAAATTATGGAATAACATCTCCAGGCTAAGGCAAGCCAAGGAACTATTCTGAGGATATGACTACAGATGAACTAAAGCACATACTAACCAAAGTAAACCAACTCTCAAAGCTGGGACTTAAAAAACATGGCACCTCTAGATTTTGTGAGGAGGAAGCCGATACACCTCAGCACTTCTTGGCAGAATGCAACGCCGTGGAATTTGGAGGAATCAAAACCCTAGGCTAGGATTGGGTAGAAGTGGAATCACTCCACAACGTGAGATATTGACGTGCGTGTATGAGAAATAGCACGAATGTAGAAGAAGCAAAAGAAGTATGTAAGGATAAATCCACATGGTTTTCTGTCCTCTCTGCCTACGCCGCTTGGGATAAGGCATGGGGATATAGTAAAGTATTTTTCATTCCAGAGCGCATATTCGATATGATTAATCTGTTGTAGTTTGTAGGAGATGCTATGATGATATACATACAAACAGATACTAACCCTGTAGACATGTCCCTTCTTCCTTTTAATCTGACCATCATCCGATGTGTAAGAGAGGTCTATAGCCCAATAGGATCCCTTGCCTGGATCATCCTTGCTGCGCGCCACTTTCCTGAAGCACTTGTTCAGTGACAGATTGTGACGGATAGAATTCTGAAATCACAAACAGATTAGTGGTACATACATTATATAAATTCATCATATATGTACAGTAAGGAATAAAGAATAAATAAATACATGTATATTGTTCATTGTGAGAGTTTGTGGTATATATGGACAATTTACTCATAACATGGCCTCAAAAGAGATATAAAAGGGAGAGATTCAGTATGTATAGATAAAAGTTCGTCGGTAGCCTGGAGGTAGTCTCGGCCAGGTTCGATCCCAGGTGCCGACAAACTACCCTTTCACAACACAAGCTTTTGGCTTACTGTGAAAGGTGTATTTGGGTTTATGACAAAAATCCAGATACCTTTTATTAAAAAAAATGTGTTTTGTATTGTACCACGATTGTATACATCACTCATCGTAAAGGTGAACACAGCCATGGTGAGGGATGTTTTTCTTAGTAACAATAAATAAATAATAAAAATCATATCAACATGACAGCCAGACAGTATTTTCACAGATATATGACATATAATATGAATCTATTGTCTGAAATTCTTAACAAACATGTGTCCTCAGCTTCTTCCTGAGTGTTAAAGGTTGTGAATTGAAACGCAGATTTAATTGTAACACACATAAGACTTTATTCTGGATGACTGCACAACATACTTCTACAAGAACAGTTACTCAAGTAGCGTGGTTAAGAAAGCCACCACCGGATAGTGGTCAAGTAAGCAAGTACTTCCGGTACTATTAGTGTTGTCAGGTACAGAAATACTTCAACACTGAGCCCTATCTATTTGTCTCTCTTCGCAAAACTCAAAGACAGTTTGTTGGCCAACATCAGGAATCTACTACATCAAACCCTCTATTTCCAAAGTCGGTCTTGTGAGAAGAAGACAGCTCAACAAGTTTGATTTGCTCCGTGCTGAAGGAGCATCTGTTCAGTAAGTGCTCCGAGATTTTACTCTATTTACCAACAAACTTTTAAGTATAGTTTAGCTAAATGTGATTTTCTGATTATAAATTGTATTACCTTCCATCCCGCGCCTGCCTCCCTGTAATAGGGGAAGGTCTGTATGATGAATTGGTATATCTCTGACAGAGTCATCTTCCCCTTGGGGCAGTTGCTGATGGCCAGCCTAATCAGACTCGCATAACTGTAAAGACAAACATAAATATAATAACATCAGGACTTTTCAAACAAACAAAAAAACACTTGTATGCACAAAAAATGACTGAATACAGAAAGTAAATATATATTATATGGTTTGGGTTGATTGGAAAAAACTCCGCCTTTTCGATAAACTCTCCCTCTGTACAAGTATTGAAAAGGAAAATTATTTTTCCGCAATTATGAAAAGTCATGTCCTACAAGAGGATTGAAATTTTAGATCAACTATAATTTCAAGACTCTAGCAACAGGCCATCGCTCATAACATTATATACATTCACACAACGCAGATGAAATTGCATATTTGAAAAATGCATATAAAATTATAAAAAATGTATATTGCCTTAGCTTTAATGACATTCATATGAATAGAGTATTTCACTAAGTCTGCAATAAATTGGGATAAGGATTTTGATAATCTGACAGTAGAAATAATAATGAAACAGATAATTCTAGAACATTTGGGTTTTGTACGTAGATAAGTGCAGGTGTGAGTGTGGAATATTATAACACATTATAAACCGTATCTATACACTATACAATAGCAACAACAATTAGCCTATCAAAGTAATCACTGTACAGGGGTTATGTGAGTTCAGACATATCAACAGACAATCACAACTCACAGTGCAACATTTTGGTTAATAGAACATAACAACAGCGTGATAGCAATTTAATCCCCTTTTAGAGTACTGATTTTTACCCCAACCGTACCAAATAATGTCTGGTGAGGTAGGTAAAAGTCATGATTAGTATTCATTCCTTCATTCATAACATCACACCATTTCCTACAAGTGGGGTAGCCACCGAAACAATTACATGTGATAAACATGCAAGTCATTCTCTCCGTACCAATAAAAGTTAAGATATTTGGGATGGGGGGCATACCTCAACAACAAATTGAATATGTAAAATGTCTTATCCTTATTAGGCACTTATGAGTCCCACATGGTGGTGGGGTATGCCTTTGTTGTTTTATTTCACCACTTGATTCTGTCAAGTGCATCCTCGATATGTTACTTATAAACAAAACCAATGACTGTTAAATATTTTTTTTTAATTTTTGCTATTTTTCTTGTGACCTAAAATCTTTATTTATCTTTTACAGTACACTGTTCCCATGACAATAATATGATGGATAATGTTAAATGTTTGTCTTACAAATACCTGCCGTTCACAGGAAACTAGAAAACTTACTACAAAGAGTGGGAGAGCTATTCTTCACCACGGATAATTATGAATATTATCAGGTAAATAAAAAAAAACTCTCAAGTTATGGAGTGTCTTATAAAAGGCAAGTTTTCGCACAAAAGACAAACATTTGAAATTTTCAATTCAGTGACAAAAAAATCCATGGATTAATCACATGATACAGTATAACTCGCCGGCAGCTCCATCACCTTTTGGGAGACCCTGTGATGCTATAAATTAACAGATATGACACAAGGAAGACATAATTTATTTCGTGCACTAAGTCCACTGGCTATTCCATTTATGGCTGAATAGAGAATATCTCTGTGCCATAAATATGAGACATTCGGGATGGACAATAAGCTTCAATGCTGAACCAAAAATATTAAATGACAATAATTATGTGATACATTTTACAAACATCCAACTTATGGAGCATACCAATAACACAATACATATAACGCTTTCTAAGATTATCTTCTAAGATTATCTCAATGACTTTAACATACATAGAATACTGTTATCACCATCCCAGAACAGAGCAATTTAGTGGGACGGTGTAATTTCCCTATCTTGCGTGAATCAATTAGCGACGTACACAGTCAGGCGGGCCAGGGGTGGCCTGATATGGGACCCTATTTTTTTACAAAGACCAACATACATAATTTATCCATTTTTGGTCCCTGTGAGGGCTGCCCCTGGCTCGCTCATCTGAGATCCCTATAGGGAGCCCATAATGAGTTTGATAAGAAGAAAGAGTGATATGTGATGTCCATAATAATTTAAAATATATTGTGAAAATTGTCATATGTACCTATTGTAAGAAGGGAAATAAAAGATTTTCATTTCATTTCATTACATAGACAATTCACACATATCAAGCTAGTTCCAAACTAAGATGAATCTTGTATTATGGGTACTAACGCAACGATACACACATATACAATGCACTACACACATATAAAGGGTTTTTCAACAAGGACTTTGTTTTTTAAAACAAAATAAAACAAAAAAATTTGATGAAGATGATTAAAATTTTTATTGAATTACAAAGAGAAAAGTTTGGCAATTATGCATGAAAAATGATATCTGACAAATGTCCACCACGAGCACGCTGACAGATGTCGATTCTTTCATCAAAGTTTTTAATCACTTTTTGGCAAAATGGCGGGACTATTTCGCTAATCACATCATGGATTTTGAGTTTTAAGGCTGCAATCGATTCGATTGGCTCCGTATAGACTCTGTCCTTAACATAGCCCCACAAAAAATAATCCAGTGGCGTTAAATCACACAATCTGGCTGGCCACTTAACAGCTGAGTTTCGTGAAATCATGCGATCGGGAAATTTGGTTTGCAATAAATTGATCGTTTCATTGGCTGTGTGACATGTGGCACCGTCCTGTTGAAACCACATGTCAGTGATATCCACGTCATCAATAATAGGCCAAAATTGAGTTGTCAACATCTTGCGATAGCGTGATCCATTGACCGTTACCGCATTTCCAGTCTCATCTTCGAAAAAAAACGGCCCAATCACGCCTCCAGACCACATAGCGCACCATACAGTGACACGCTGAGCATGCAACGGCTTCTCAATAATTGCTCTAGGATTTTCAGAAGCCCAAATGCGGCAATTTTGCTTGTTGACGTACCCTGACAAGTGAAAATGGGCTTCGTCTGAAAAAATGATTTTTTCAGAAAAACCAGCGGGTTGTTCCTGAATGAATTGAGCGAATCTACGGCGATTTGAATGGTCGTTCGGCTTCAATTCCTGCACCAGTTGAACCTTGTAAGGCTTCAAAGCCAAATCCTTATGCAAAATTCGCCATGTGGTGATTTTGGATAACCCCAATTGTCGAGAACGTCGAGGAATTGACAAATTTGGATCTGCTTCAACACTGTGGCTCACGGCTGCGATGTTTTCAGTTGAACGACCCGGTCGTACACGCGTTGGTGTTAACACATTTTGTATCGAGCCTGTCGACTCAAATTTAGCGACCAAATTCTTAATAGCGGTCTCAGAAGGACGATTATGTTGTCCGAAAATATCACGAATTTGACGAAATGTCACTTTAGCAGAACCACCATTTTCATAATGGATTTTAATTATTTTAATGCGATTTTCAAGCGAAATTGAATTCATTGCAACAATTGCCAATGCATCCACTACGAATACGTCAAAAAATTAAATGTCAAAACTATCATGTTGCTGGTGTTGCCACAATTAAAAAACAAAGTTCTTGTTGAACAACCCGGTACATGTAACACCCGACCCAGGACAATTTGAAAAAGGTCATTCTTCACTTTGCCCTATCGATTGTATCTTTCTCATAGCCACAATATTGGTGAGGTCTGCAAATATTTCACAAATAGTTTTGATTGCCTCTTAGCTACACAGTAACTTCACACACACACACACACATACACAGTTGGTTGCAATACAATGTAAGCAATCTACTTATCTGCAAGTCATAAACCTGGAATATGGGTCACTGTGTTATATAAAAATATGTAATACTTATTATATTATTATATTCAGACGACTTAGCAATTGTTTGAGTCACACACACACCACACAAAAAGAATTATTCACCTGACATTAATAATGTCAAATGATCTGATGTAAACGCTCTAAATTTGAACATAGTTTTTTATGTAAATAATTTTATACATACATACATACCATCACGCCGCTTCCCTCGCGGGGTAGGCAGAAAGGATCGAGTGCCACTTCCTTCTATCCTTGCATACATCTTTCGCTTCCGTCACTGTCATACAATTCCTCATGCATGCTCTCCTGTTCAATGTGCTCAACACGTGACCGTCCTGTAGGATTTGATTTAAATGATCTTGCCATTTAATCCTCGGACGTCCACGTCTCCGAGCACCATTCCTCTCAGCCAAATATATCTTCTTAGTCACTCTGTCCTCAATCATTCTTTCCACGTGCCCAAACCATCTTAACTTATTTACATTCATCCTTGTTATTGCACCAACTTTCATTCCACATTCTTTTAGTATATCACTAATAATGATATTTTTATAATTTCTATATTTTCATTTTGTCCATCATTCCTGATAGCCCATCGAGCTGCATCTCTTGTAGAAGAAGAAGAAAGTAAAGAACACAAATTCTACCTGTCTTGTCTTCCACACTACATTTGTTTCCTTTATCTTTGTACATATCCTCGTGTGTGCATGCCAATTTTATGACATCCTTGAGAATTTAGTACATGTGACGAACCCGCGTGATTCGGCTATCTTACACTTTCGACAGAAAACCCACGTGTTAATAGAGGTTACTTCCTCTAGAATGACCTATAACCCGCCAGTGGAATTACTTAATATTTTGTTTCATTTCAATTTCTCAAAACTTACCATGTGAGAGGGAAAGTGAGGATGGCGTTCCTTTTCAACACTTAGTTAGTTTGTGTTAGAAAAAGACACCACCCCAACATCTCATTCCCTCACGTGGTATGCCTAATTTTTTCAGAAGAATATAAACCTTATAATCTTTGACGGAAAGCATAAATTTGCTTGACGATTGAGTAACAAATTATGGTCAAATTGGTAAAGTTGTTATGTTGGTAGTCCACGTCCTCCAAATAATTTTCTGTCATCCCTTATTGATCTATTAACAAATACTGAGTTTGATTCTTCCCGTTGCTGACCTGATTCACCTTCACCACACAAGCACATCGCCCACTTCGTGGTGTTTGGGATGTATTGAGAACCCAGATTCATATGAAAAAAAGTAAACTAATAATGATGTAGCTATTATTGTGTTACACATACCTGTACGGTGGTTTCCCATCGGTCTTATTGTTCTGTTGGCTGGGTGACGACGCATTATTACTGCCACTGTAGACTATATTGTCTGTGTTGTGCAGGACAGGGGGCAGTGGTCCCAGCGGACTGTGCGGAGGGGGCTGGGGTTGTGACACCGCCACTCCTCCTCCCCCTGGTGCTGTGTTCCACTCTTCTCCACCTCGGCATCCCTCCTCTGCGCTCATCGTGCTGCTGCCTCCTGTGTGATGGTGATGACACTACTACTACTACTTCTGCCGCTACTTCTACTACTCCTGTTATGCCCCTACTATCTACTAGCATACTCCGCACCTAGAACAAAAGGAACATAGTCAGGTGTGTTATATAATCACAGAAGTATGTAAGGATAGATAAATATGGCATTCCAATTTCTCTGTCTAACCCCACTTGGGATATGCCATGAGGATATAGAACAATAATAATAATTATATGGATGATTTATCTCAAGGGTACCGTGACGTCTCCTCAAGAATAACATTTTCAACTCTTGAATGCGGTAGTAGGTGGAATCTGTTTCAGGTCCACAGACAACTTGCTCCAGGCAGTTAGTCTGGTGACTCTGAAGCTCCTCTCTGCGAATTTGGAAGTGATGGCCCTGTTGGGTTCTACAAGTTTATTGACAGCGGTGAAAGCTGGTAGCATAGTGGTATAATATTACTTGGATACCAAAATTTATCTAACGAGACATTTTACAAAAATAGTGTAGTCTATTATTATTTAAGACTGCACTTTTTTTAAATGTGCCACCTGAGATAGTAATAGGTAGAAAGCTGTCTCTTTCCAACTTATAGTTGTACTATGTATATATCTACTACACATAATACGATATACTGGCAATATGTTAGAAAAGGACGGCTCTCTATCATTAGCTATCTCACGTGATACACTATATTTTTTGCATAGAAATATACAACTTTTTGCCACGGAGAAAAGCACATTTTGCTTGTATTTTGATCAAAAGTGCACAGCCTAGTTCTTGTATATTGTCTTTGTTCAGGGATATCATGGGTAGAAGCTTATCGATTCACAGAGAGATATTGTGAATGGAGGAGGCTTTTTCTACTCTATGCTCCTGCTGAGAGGAGTGATAACGGACGATTGAATTGAACAATAATCATCTTGAATAAAGTAGATATTCTATTATTCTGTCCAGGAAACTGATAACAGAAATTAATAATAAAATTAATTTATTAAACGGTGTAGGTTATGTCTAAATAACCTGATACCCACAAATTTAAATGATATAAATAAATGTTCTGAACTAAGCTTTTTCATTTGTTTTATGTGTGTTTCATATATATTGCTAATAAAATATCCCCTTCTATTACAATGAAACTATATAATTAAGATAAAATATTAAATATCTAACACAACTATATATAGTGTGACCTGAATATATGCTAATTTGAATTCACCTATTGAGATAAACAGGGAAATCACAACTTATAAGAGAAAACTTGAATGAAATTACAACAAAACCAATATTGACAACATCAACAGGTGATAAAAGGATACCAATTAATATAATATTTTATTAAGGAATTACGCTTTTATTAAAATTATCATAAAAAATAATTTTCAAGCAGTTGTATGACTTTAAAGTTGTTAATTATCACAAGATTGATAATCATTTTGGTTAGAATCATGTGGACAATGTTTTGTATAATTTGTGGTGTTGTATAAAAAGTTTGCGCGTGTTTTGAATATAATTCAGGATTAATATGTCATGACAATCAAGAGATATTCAACTTTATCAAATAAATTGCGAGCTATTTCCAGTGACACAATACAATTCAGTAAGCAGTGACATACAACAAAAATAGGCCATTTTAGTCAACTTTAAATTATTTTTAGAAAGAGTACGTTTTGAAATACAACGCTTAAACGTTAAGAATATGATTGGAATGAATAAGTAGACATTGTGCGATGGAATGTATTATGTAGCACACTTGTATTCCTTTTATGTCGCCATATCCTTGAAATATCAGCCAATATTACAAACGCTACCTGCGAGGCGTTATTCTCAATAACATCCATTGTAAGCCTCCCCCGTCGCGATATCCCTGCATTAAACCAATAAATAAACAAGTAAAATGATAAAACTCACCACATACTATGTAATAATATACTAGTTTGTTTATAAACATAAATAATCCCTAAAATAAACAAGTCTTCTACTAACACAAGTACTCACAAAGTGGATGACATTTTGTCAGTGTTGCTATCGCAACTTCAACATGGCGTCACTACCAACCTTTACATAATAAAGCTCTATGGTAAAAATATAAAAAAAATCAAAGAAAATTGAAATAAAATGACTATTGTAGTAACGAATATTATAATTAAAAAAATATGCAACACTGCCTAATAAACAGGAAAAATATAATATAAATATTATTACAAAATAAAAAAAATCATAAGGGCCTAAGTGATCATAGACAAATTAAGTCAGAGGCTCTCAAACCATTATAATTTTTAATCTGAAGGAAACCACTTTTTAAAAGGTAATCGAAAAATACTTTCTCATACCCACCATATATTATTTGCTGAAGTATTTATCAGATTCTAGATTTTTATAATTTTCTCTAATTTTTTTATGTCAGACCTTTATTCTGAATACATAATAAAAATAATACATCTCTATTGACCACAAAATTGATGCAGCACAGTGACAAGAAAAATAAAAAAAAATATGTAGAACAGTGTACCAACAATGAATGAGCAGTCAAAGGGTTTCATCCATCTTATATGGAGACAATTTCGTAGCCGGAAAGGTTTAAAATATCTCCCATTTCGCGTATAATTGGACACAGAACAGCAGATATTAAATGAACTGCAACCCATTTTCCATCCTTCCGTACAGCCAAGACTCTACCTCCAGGCTACAGAATTCGTCGGTAGCCTGGAGGTAGAGTCTCGGCCGTATGAATAAGGGGTCCATGCTTCAATACCGGGTGCCGGCAAACTCCCCTTTCACGACACAAGCCTTTAGCTTACTGTGAAAGGTGTTGAGGTTGTATTTGGGTTTACAACAAAACCCAGATACCTATATCTTTTTTTTTTTAAAAAAAAAACAAATTAAATCTATATTCTCTGGTTGATAATGGCAGTCAGATGAACAAAATGGCAGGCAGAAAAGAAAAAAAACAGTTACAATGATATACTTTATTAAATTTTAAAAAATGTGGTGGAGTATTACATTTATTAACATTAATTATTATTCACTATATACAAAACTTGTAAAAAAATAAAAATAATAAATTAAACAAAACAACAAAATAATTACAAACTATGTATGTGACCCCAAACAACCAATGTGCATGATAAAATAATATATATTATTTTATGAAATTTGAATACAACTTAACAAATATGTAATTAATAAATAAAGTAATTTTAGTGCCATTTAAAAAAAATATATTTGAAAAGCTATGTGAAATATAAAGAACTTCATTATGCAATCAAACACTAAATTATGCATGGGTAAAAGGGAATCACGCCATTGATTATACAAATTATAGCTGTCATTTTGGTACTTTCCCCACCCGAATGCTGGACAATGCGCATATGGAAATATTCAACAATTATTTCATTCTTCACTGTTCATTGGCTACAATATTAATCATTTTACAGTAGTATCAAATATAATCATTATTACAATGCACAGAGGGTGAGTTTATCACTATTATACGATAACTTCCAATTGACTATGACCCAATCATCAGAAGATATCATGTAAAAAAGGTCTTCGATAAATTTCAAACACTTATTTCACAATTAAATTTAATGTTTCAGTGTTGACATTGTGAAAAAACATTTTAATATTATAAAATATAAAAAAACAGTGTTTTTTGTTCCACATATGTGTACCAAAGTAAACTACACTACGCCTAGTGCTTTTACCAATACATTGACATTGTCAGGGCTCAGTTATTTAATTTAACTTATTTCACAGTTTGAATACAAAGGAAAGACTTTTACACACAATTAGAATCTTATAAGGTACCAGTAAAATACTCAAATTGTCTAGTAATAGCTCTGATACATGTATGTGGATGAATTTACACCAACATAGTTCATGGATCCAGTATCGGATATAGACTATGCTACTGTTATCAGATGTAATTTTTATTATTCAAAATAGTCTAATGTTCAGGAAGCATATGAACTGAACCGTAGCTTATTCATATTATTACAATTATTTCCTTTTTTTCCCTTGTAGCCAGAATTGAGATGGCGAGATCAACCTTCTACAAAATGCAGAAACTCTTGTGCAACCGAGACTTGAAGTTGAGCACAAGATGGAGAGCTGTAAAAGCATATGTATTACCCGTGCTGTTGTATGGAGTGGAAGAGTGGACTCTAAAAATCTCCATGATAAATAAAATTGAGGCATTTGAAATGTGGTTGTACAGAAGAATGCTGCGTATCTCATGGACTGATCGAGTGTCCAACGAAACAGTTCTAAATATAATGCAAAAAGATAGAGAGCTACTAACCACTGTCAAAAGACGAAAGGCCGCATACTTTAGTCACATATTCCGTGGAGAAAAATACGCCCTTCTGCAGCTTATTGTAGAGGGTAAGATAGAGGGCAGACGGGGTTTGGGGCGCAAAAGAGCATCATGGCTCAAGAATCTTCGGCAGTGGTTTGGAATACCGGATGCAGCAACCCTCATCAGACTGACCCAGGATCGTGAAGAGTATCAAGAGATGGTCGCCAACCTCCGATAGGAGCGGCACAAGAAGAAGAAGAGAAAGCATGGACTAACAAATAGTCCATGAACTCTACAACTTTATTTTCAATAAATTTTATGTGTATACTTTCTTATCTGACATAATTACATTAGCCTAAAAACAAAAATTGTCAAAACATAAATTGTCTGCATCTTACTGGATCACATTCACTCATTCATTCATCCATTCTCACCCCTTTTTGGAATCACCAGCTCTCTCAAAACACCGAGGCAATAAATAAGCTATTATATAACATTTGAGTCAGTTTCATTCTATTTTTCTACACACATCAATTAACTTTACAACTATTCTTTATTCTTGGAATATTAATCGCAGTAATTACTATAACTAATTATTGAGAAGTTTTGCTAAAATAAATAACGGAATAACCACTTTTGGAAAATTGTGTTTTTAGTAAAAATTAGAAGTCACATCACTAAAAATGTTGTGAAAAAAGGAAAATACCAAATATTCTCACCTCTAAAATGTAGTGATGGATTTGCAGAATTGTAATTTTAAAGAAGAGCCAAATATAGGGGAATAAATGCAAATTTTTATTATTGGTAATAAAACAATTGCAAAACATTTAATTTTATACATTAGAATATCGTCGCTCGGTGTTCAATACCGCAAATATAACAGTTACAAGATTTTACAGCAGGCCAAATAAAATGAATAAAAGTAACAGCGTCACCTGAATGCACATTGCCGGTTTTGTTCCATAGGCATTCTAGCAGTTTGGACGATATTTGGGGAATGTTTTGTATACACAATCACGTATTTTAACATTCTGTAACAATATCTTTAAAAAAAAACTATTTCACCTAAATTGTTGAATTTACGGTATTGAGCGACAATATGCAGAACGAAATTACGTTTTTACAAAACAAAATATATTTTACAAAACGTGATGACTAAATATGCATAAAAGTTATTTTTGTAAAATCTGTAGATCCGACGTTACATTATAGGTGTGACTATATTTCTATCGGAAGATGACAAACACTTTAAACATTTAGTATTTTTTTATCATTCTAGTTTTCTAAAAAAAAAAGAATGGTTTTAGTAAAATACAATTATTTAATTCACATATCTTTAGTGATAACAGTATTCTTTATTCTTTAAAAACTCTATTTCCTTAAAACAGTATTTTTACCTTTTTTTCATACAAAACATTTGTAAAAAAAATCATTTTCACTAACCACAATAATACAAGAACTTTTCCACTAAGATTTTATAAAAGAACACACAACATTATGTTGAAATTTGTTGAATACAATGCAAAGAGAATATATTTTTTCTTAAATAGTTTACAACCCAAGTAAATATACCGCAAAATGAGAATTTGTGATACAAATATATTTACAGAGACAACAAAGAGAGGAGCGAGAAAGAAATATTATTCTATCACAGCTGCAATTTGGACGCAACTAATGTCAAAGATATACAAAGGTAAATAATTATTTATCAACTAAAGATGTTATTAAAATCAAGAGAAATATGATTAAGTAACAATATCAAAACATTTTGTCATTTTTTTCTAGCGAATAAAAACAATTTAAATATTAACAATGTAAAATTATAACATGCTTTCAATATTTGAGATACAATAGACCAGGGATGATGAACTTAGGACACGCGTTCACAAGGTGGCGCGATTGAGAATTTTGTATGGTACGCGAACGATTTCCTAGTTTAAAATATTAATTTTTTATTTGTCTATTTCACCACACAATCGAGAAATAATATTTAAGGATTATTTGCACGAGGACCAAAAAAAGGTTCGTCATCCCTGCAATAGACAATAGTTCTTAAAATGAGGCAAGTTGTTTTAGGAAATATATTGGCATACATATACACCAAATGTATATTTGAAATATGTTAACGAGAAAATATCATTAAATTATTACATAAGAACCTGCAGATGAAACTAAAGTCGAGACATGAAAATCACAAAGTTAAAATTACCTAAAACACAATCTATGAATACAAGAATTACATAATAATATAATCAACTCACATATATCCCTTTAAGGGTAGACATAATATTCAAAATGCAACAATATTCTTACACTTAAATAATGTAGATATAATTTATTAAGTTACAGTAATATACTGTGTTGTATTTGTCATCTCAAGATTGAGAATCATTTGTCTTTAGCTGTGTCCACACTTACCCGAGGGGCAGTGTGATTGAATGATTTTTCTCTTTTTTTCTTGTTTTAAATATAGGCAAGAGAAAGAAATTTAACTTATTATTTTTGTTTTCTCTTGTCTGCTTATCAAAACAGACAAGAAAAGAGAAACAGAATAGTAAGTTGTTTCCACCATTCGTTTGTTAATTATTCAGTATCTTTCAACAAACTTTCAATTTAAAATTAAATTTATTTATTTATACAATGAACAGTTATAAAAACCTTTGACATGTGTATTATTTAGAACAATATCGACTGTGCTCAGGACAAAGGCATCAAACCACATTGGTAAAATTTTATAGGAGAAACAAAAACTGTAGGATAAAGAAAATGTCAAATTATTGTCATTATTTTACCATCTTTTTGTAATGTAGTTTTTTTTATTATGTCATAAAAATTTAAACGAAAATATTCAGGAATTATCAAGTTATAAGCAAAAAATTAAAAAAAAAATTTTGATCAAATTCTTTGTTCTGATAACCTTTAGCAACATGTTAAAGAGATATGTACGTCACAAGTTTGGGGTTATGTGGTTTGATGCCTTTAACCTCACCGTAAAATTATGTCTGGATGAAATGTTTTGGTGTTAATAATGAAACTCATGCTGTTTGAGTCCTTTATACCAGTGATCGGCAAACTTATTCACCAATGAGCCAAACCTTTATACCAGTGATCGGCAAACTTATTCACCAATGAGCCAAATATGTACATTACACCAATCAAAAAAAAAGTGAGAGCCAAATCTGTTTATTAATTTAGTAAACCTTTATTATAATTTTAGACCTTCACTAATTTAGGGAAATTAGGAATTACGTATGGTGAAAATACTTTTTTATTGTAACGAATTTTTTAAAATTTATTTTCTAATTTAACGTTTTCAAATTTTTCGTTCTCTAACTAATTTGACTCTAGGCTAGGCCGTGAGAGCCACACTTACGGGGCCAAAGAGCCACATGCGGCTCCGGAGCCGCACTTTGCCAACCACTGCTTTATCCTATTGGATATTTGAAATAAGTCCTAGCTAAAAATTAATATTTTGCTTTTTCCATAAAAACTAGACACTTGGGGATTGATTCCTTTTACCAGAATGTGTACAAATGAAGACACAAATGATTAACTTGAAAACATAAAACTACTTTTGCTAAAATTGTGGTTTGATGCCTTTGTCCTGAGCACAATCGATTTTGAGATAAAATACAAATCCAAAAAGTTTATTATTTGAATTGTGATTAAAATAATAAAAAGAACAAATTCGGTGTGAATATTAATTTCTATTTTCTTCAACCATAGATGTGTTCAATTTTCTGTTTAAAATTCTTTGCATAAATAAATATTTCGAATTCACATACAATCATCACCTACTTACTTACATATCATGATATTGCACATGGAGTTTTGTAATAATAAATAAAAATTATGTTATAAATAAAACGAGCTAAATAAATAAATAAATTGACAAAGGTAACTATTACAGAAATGTAAAATGGTAAGTACGATGATTAAGGTGACCCCTTAGCAAAAATGATAAAACATTAATTTTTGAACTAGTTTGGTATACAAACTCTCAAAACGTGTTGACCCTACGAACATTTTGATTTGATAAAATATGAAAACAAATATTAATTACCAATATCAAATTTAAACTTAAAAAAAAAACTTCATTTTAGCTTCATAGTATTTGTTTATAAAAAAGCATATATCTAGAAATTGAATTTGGGGGTGTGTTTGGTACATAAATGCACGAGAATCCTACAAATATTCATACATTTTTTTTTATATTACAAATACTTAGATAGTTATTATTATTATAGAACAAATAAATTCTATTTTTTTTTTTCCATGGAAATTGACCGATTTAAAAATTTTTTTTTTTGATAAAATTTCCCATATTTTGAAACCAAAAATCACCACATGAACTCAATTTTTTGAAGAATAAAAAATATACATATTTTACAAATTATGTTTATGTTGATATAACAAAGAGTACCTAAATAAATCTTGTCAGTCGGCTATTTATTTGTAATACTTAAATATTTATTTTTTTATTTCATCAAAACTAATATTTGTTTTTTTATTTCACCAAATCAATATGTTCGCAAGGGTCAACAAGTTTTGACAGTTTTTTTATCGAATTTGTTGAAAATGGAATATTTTACCGTTTTTGCTAAAGGGGCGCCTTAATGCAATTTACTAATATTATGTTAGAGTTATAAATGTTAGTAATATTGTACTATAAAATTATACTAAAAGACAGCAAAAAATAATCAAAGATATTACAAAATATTTTACTTACGAATGTGGTAATTTTTTTTTATATAGATGAATTTGATTTTGTAATAAGCCCAAACACATCCCTAACACCCTCAAAGGGAGCAATATGCTTATGTCGTGAAGGCATAGTAGTCCAGCAGTGAAAGAAAGCCGACTTGAGATCTTTCTGCTAAAATTCCAAGATTGTACCACCAAGCTATTTGCTGTTTTGTTTTTAATTAGCTTAAACACTTCTTTAAGAATTAAATTTTAAAACTAAAATTATACATTGTTTTTCTTTTATAACATACAGTTATTGTTAAACAAAATTTAAAGGCAATTGCCATAAATAACACTAAAATTTATTAGAAATAAAGCACCAATAAATAATTTCATTCACGAACTTCTAGAGTTCTCAATCAATACAGTATATCAGAAAAATAAAGGGTTCCTCACAGCCCTGAAGCAAAATCGTCTACAGGCAAGCAACAGAATAAAAATATACTAAAATAATTTCAAGATATTCTTCCATCGTTAATCCATCATCAGATGGAAAAAGATAAATTAATTTGAATCAAATTTATAATAAAGATAGCCTCCCTAATATGAATGAAAAAATACCATTTTAAAAATAGATGCCTCATTAAATTGGAATAATCTCGGTGTTGCCAGAAATAATAAAAATATTATATAAATTCAAACATTCTAATTTAAAAAGAAATATAATACCGGATATCACTGGTGTTTTTTTTTCTTTACAATTATTACTCTTCATATTTCTTAGACTATAATAAAGCTTGATTATGAATCCTTTTCATTCTAATCTAGTGACTGAAATAATATAATAAATAAAATGCTGCGGCAACACGTAGCTTTTGACAAGAGAAGGCGGGCATTATAGAACTACAATACATAAGTAAGAACTTAAGATTCACTGTTTAGAAAAGATTAATACTAAGAAAAAAACAGTTCAGAATTGGCTAAAGCAAGATAAGAATAACAGTAAAAGAAATACAGTATCAAAATAAAGAAAAACTACACTAAGTATGTTTATATTAAATTATATTAGGTATATTAAATTATAGTAAAAAATTATATATCACTTCTGACAATCTCAATGTTGTTAAAATATTCACTCGCTTTGATAAAGTCAAATTCAAAATAAGAATCGACCCATGGACAATGTAATGATTATTGAGAATAGACAAGAAGTTCACAGGTATACAAAGTTTAGGTTAAGATAAACCTTTTTGGCATCAGCTCCTTTAAATATTAATTAATTATATAAAAAAAGGACGGAAATTAAAGTCAGATACAAAAATTAAAACTAAGAACTTATATACAAAGAAGAATCAGAAGAATATGGAGTTTTTTCGGCCATTGGTTTTCATTGTTTCATTAATCGATTTCATCTTATAACATAACTTATTGTTTTAGTGATAAAGAAATTGAGTTGGTTGGTAGAAATTGCCTTTGGGAAATAATCTATTTATGATTTGACTGTTATTTGGATTCAATAAATAATTTTTATTTTTTTTATTTATATGACATAGTGAACAAACCTTTTTGGCAAACGAGTTAATAACACAATATCTATCTTGCTGGAGCATCAAATGGGTTAACCACGGAAAACCTTCACTAAACACAATCACTAAACAAAATGCTTGTTCATTGAAATCGTTTATGACCACCTTTAAAAATATATTTTTATTTATTTATTTATTCATTCTTTACTGTACATTGATAACAAACAATTACATAAAAGGTAAACATTCAAGTTAGATACAATCAATATACAGAGGGCGAATTTATAACAAAGGCGCTATCTGTTCCAACTAACCCAAATATTGATATTCTTTAGAAATTCTTAACGCTTTCCACAAATTCCACAGCCAAACCTTTTATTCTTTTATACTTCAACTTTACTTTAGGGAACATTAGGTTATCAAACATATTATTTGGAAAAAAAATTGTGCTAAGATTTAAACTTAACAGATATGTTCTTTATACTTTGACTAGTTAAAAATATCCAACGGCCGATTAAGGTTTTCATTCCAACTAAAAAAATATGCAATAAATCAAATAGGTAGTTTTTTTATTTGTGATGTTTATACATTCTTTTTCATACAAGCTTTTAGCTTAGTGTGAAGGTGTATAAGGTTGTATTTGGGTTTATAACAAAACCCAGATATAACTTTTTTTTTAAAAAAAACTTCCCCAATGATAAAGTAGGTGTTTAAAATGTATCGTCGTTGCATATAGGTACAAAAAGGGATGTGAATTTATAAATGTTTTGACATTTCTAGAATAAACTGCTTATAATGACATTGTAACCATTCTATAAAGTGATTCTTAGTATCAAATATTACAATGCAATAGATACTTAAAGAATAACATCACATGCCAATAAAAAGTCCAAACAACAATTTTAATGCCATAATGAACAGTTTTTAAAGAGTATCGCTAAATAAAAATGTTCGCACATATCTCTTTTTGAATATGCAACAACGATATCTGAAAATTGTTGAACAATTCTTTCATCTTTTGGCGTAAAATTATGATTTTTAATGTCAAATGTTAGTATATTTATTACTATATGGGCAAATGTCTATGCCCTGCATGAAATTATTACAACTGGAGAGGCAAAATGAAGAAAAAAAAATCATAATTTAAATTTGTAACAGTTTTTTAAATGGAAAGAAATAATATACGTTACTTCTGTACTTATCAAAGATACAAATACTACTTGTTCCTTCATAAATAAATATAACAACCACTCGTTACATGGAAACATAAAATAAATCAATAATATTAATGCTAAAGTTAATAATTACATAATGAGAATATGCCTGCACGTTTGTTTATATACATTTGTTCTGTTTCCGTAGTTTGTTGATAGACAGAATGTACAGATATAATATGTGTTATGAGATTATGAGGTGATTATCCCACATGGAATGACAATGAGAACTCAGAAAGATCTCTAATAGTCTATGACGAGATGTGCCTGGTGAAAAATTCAAGGAGACGGGGGCACTTGGTGTATAATCTGAAAAACAAAAAATATATTTTAATTTATTTATTTATTTGATCAATAAACGACAATTTGCCTTTTACAATAGGTTCAATACATATGTATGACAAATCAATAATACAAATAATATGTTAAATAATACGCTTATTGAGTGTGACGAGATCTGAAAATTGCATTCCAACACACATTCCAGGTTAGTTGGAAGACATCGCATTTTAGTGATAAACTCGCCCTCTGTACATTGAATTATATAAATGATATTTTCTATGTTAATTTGTATTATTGTAAACAATGTACAGTGAAGAATAAAATAAATAAATAAAAATATTTAGCCTAGTATTAATGTATTCACTCTTATTGCTACGACATCTGTGTTCTAATCACAAAACAAAAGCCGTCTTTTGAAAGATTCAAAAATGAAATATGGATGAAAAATTTACATTTTCATTATAGGTCCTACCTAATGTTAAAAAAAAATATTTTGGAGGGATAAATGATGGGCTGAGAACCAGACTGGTACAAGCGAGTTTTCTAAAAAATGAGATTTCATGCCGTAGTGGTTGCTTTATACACATTTCTCGTTGTGTCAATGAGATTACGTACAAATGTGACCATAAACGCCATCTATGAAATAATGAATCAAGTGATATTATAATAAACATCTCCAAAAATATAGATATTTATTGGTGTATTTCAGTTTCACCATTTTGTCACTTATAACAGTCTGGTTTTCACCCCGTCAAATGAAGCAACCAGCATAGAATTGGTCTACCACGTAAGTTTTCGCGTGACCTGTAAAATCCAGGTATTCCTGAATCCTGAATGTCTTAATAGTTTTGGCATCATATTTTGTCTTTTTTTTATGTCTTAATATTTTGTTGGCATGCAGCTGCCCCCCTAGACAAGCAAGCACTTGACAATCTACTACAAACGAATTTACGACAATCTACCTACATGTAGCGTGTAATTATGCGTTATTGTTGCGGTTATAGTCGTAAATTTGTTTGATCGACAAGTGACGGTTTGTCTAGGGGGCTCATCTGCCCGCATGTGGGATATGCCATGATTACTTTATTTCACACTAGATACAGCTAGGTAGTAGGCCAGATCTATATATCGTCGTTGGTTCAATGAAACCTCTTAAGTGCTCCAAACCAATTTTTACAGGGAACGCAAAAAAACTGTTTTAAGTCCAGAGATCAACAAATGTAATCAAATTTATTATCAATTTCATGAAAAACGTCTATTTTTTTACATGAATCTGATACTAAATTTGATTACATTTGTTGACCTGTGTACTTTAAAACAGTTTTTTTGCGTTCCCTGTAAAATTTGGTTTGGAGCACATAAGAGGTTTCATTGAACCAACGACGATATACATTTTAATACAGGTGAACAAGTATATATTATATCATCTTTTACATACCTTGCTAATGGAGTCTAGCCTCTTCTGTGAAGTAGGAGGGCCACTGAATGTGTCGGGAATGTAAGACTTGGTCAGTATTTTACCTAAACTGTAATATAAAAAACATACAAAAATACTGTCATTAACAATTGAAAAACATTTCAATGTGCAAAAGGTAAAAAGGGCACAGCATTGCTCATGTCTTTTGCTATTATGTTTATTTTTAAGACATATATGTTGGGCCTGTTGGTGTATATTTGTAATGAATAAATAAATAAAAATAAATAAATCTCAAATTCTGGTGGATTTGAGTTACATGGTCACAATGCTTGCTTTTAATGTTTTGAATAATTTCTAGTAATAATTATGAATTAAGAGGCTTCCTTGTACTAAAATAATAGTGTTTGAACAACACAAAGAGACTTTTGATGGTCCTATCGCAGGAATAGCTAGAAGTCATAGATCTCATATTGCAGGAAATTTGTCTGTGTCTGTAGCAAGCAAAACAATCTCACAGCACCATTACATCTATCAAGGAACAAAGTGCTTTAATAAATTACCCAAAGAACTCAAAAGTATAAATATTTAAAAGTAAACTGCATTTGTTGAGAAAAAAGAGTGAATTTAGGTTGTAAAAATGTGAAATTTGTTAAAAAATTTATAAGTAAAAAATACTTTATTTATCAGTGTAACACGTGTAAAATAAAGAAATTTAAAACTCTTAAGTATTTTTTACTTATAATTTTTTTAATTTAAAAATGGAGTTTTACTCATTTAGTGAAAACAAAATCAGTAAAATTTGTTGTTTTTTGAAAATTAGTAGAGTTTTGTTTATTATTTTTTGTATATATGTATAATTAAAAATATGTGTACTCTATCCCATACACAAGTTTAACTCTTTAAATGTGATAGGAAATCATATAATTATAAGTGTATTTTATTTTTAAGTAAATGTGTTATATAATATGTATGTGTATGTTTATATTTTATGAATAAAAAAAATTTGCATATTAATTACCATCCTTCTGAGTGTAATGTCATGATTTATCCATTATTTCAAAACTATTGATTTTGCATATTAATTACCATCCTTCTGAGTGTAATATCATGATTTATCCATTATTTCAAAACTATTGATTTTGCATATTAATTACCATCCTTCTGAGTGTAATATCATGATTTATCCATTATTTCAAAACTATTGATTTTGCATATTAATTACCATCCTTCTGAGTGTAATATCATGATTTATCCATTATTTCAAAACTATTGATTTTGCATATTAATTACCATCCTTCTGAGTGTAATATCATGATTTATCCATTATTTCAAAACTATTGATTTTGCATATTAATTACCATCCTTCTGAGTGTAATGTCATGATTTATCCATTATTTCAAAACTATTGATTTTGCATATTAATTACCATCCTTCTGAGTGTAATATCATGATTTATCCATTATTTCAAAACTATTGATTTTGCATATTAATTACCCTCCTTCTGAGTGTAATATCATGATTTATCCATTATTTCAAAACTATTGATTTTGCATATTAATTACCATCCTTCTGAGTGTAATATCATGATTTATCCATTATTTCAAAACTATTGATTTTGCATATTAATTACCCTCCTTCTGAGTGTAATATCATGATTTATCCATTATTTCAAAACTATTGATTTTGCATATTAATTACCCTCCTTCTGAGTGTAATGTCATGATTTATCCATTATTTCAAAACTATTGATTTTGCATATTAATTACCATCCTTCTGAGTGTAATATCATGATTTATCCATTATTTCAAAACTATTGATTTTGCATATTAATTACCATCCTTCTGAGTGTAATATCATGATTTATCCATTATTTCAAAACTATTGATTTTGCATATTAATTACCATCCTTCTGAGTGTAATGTCATGATTTATCCATTATTTCAAAACTATTGATTTTGCATATTAATTACCATCCTTCTGAGTGTAATATCATGATTTATCCATTATTTCAAAACTATTGATTTTGCATATTAATTACCATCCTTCTGAGTGTAATGTCATGATTTATCCATTATTTCAAAACTATTGATTTTGCATATTAATTACCATCCTTCTGAGTGTAATATCATGATTTATCCATTATTTCAAAACTATTGATTTTGCATATTAATTACCCTCCTTCTGAGTGTAATATCATGATTTATCCATTATTTCAAAACTATTGATTTTGCATATTAATTACCATCCTTCTGAGTGTAATATCATGATTTATCCATTATTTCAAAACTATTGATTTTGCATATTAATTACCCTCCTTCTGAGTGTAATATCATGATTTATCCATTATTTCAAAACTATTGATTTTGCATATTAATTACCCTCCTTCTGAGTGTAATGTCATGATTTATCCATTATTTCAAAACTATTGATTTTGCATATTAATTACCATCCTTCTGAGTGTAATATCATGATTTATCCATTATTTCAAAACTATTGATTTTGCATATTAATTACCATCCTTCTGAGTCGTGTAATGTCATGATTTATCCATTATTTCAAAACTATTGATTTTGCATATTAATTACCATCCTTCTGAGTCGTGTAATGTCATGATTTATCCATTATTTCAAAACTATTTTCTTTTGAGATGTCTACTAGTTGTAGTTTTGAGTCTACGATTATTAATTCTCACATTTATGTACTACTAATCACTTATTACAGGTGGATTTCCAGAAAAAATAAATTATAATTATATGTTTTTGACTAACCTATGATTGTTATGATGTTGCTGCGAGTACTTGTGATGGTTGTCATGTACTGCAGAGTTATTATTATCAGATAGAGTGTGAAAGTACTCCCGGAACACCGTGTATCTGTTAGGCTGCCATACAGAATCCCGTAGGCCGTAGTGCTTCTTCAGGAACATGGTCAGCTTCGGAGAGGGGCGGTCATACGCCATCATGCAAGGAGTTAAGTTCTCTCTCTGCAAATGTCACACAAATATCACATTTCAAGTATTACAGAACTGGGAATTAAGGCAAGCTGATACAATCTATGGACAGCTTTATATTGTAGTTACAGATTCAACACGACCCATGTGACTTTTGCAAAATGTTGCTGCTCCGATATGCTCATATGAATTTTAACCGAACACAGTTGATTGAAAAACCAAAATAAAGACTTATTTATAACTTGAGGATTAAGTGGAAGGTTGCTCGCAAACCTTAAGCATGTAGTCGAATATGAGCTTCCCCCAGCCTCGTCTCTGCTGTGACTTGTGCACATAGAAGTCCAGAACACACTGGATATTGACGGCCACCTGCTCATTTATACCATCTGTGAGGAACAGCTTCTTCTGTCCTATCTTGATGTAACCGGTTATAGCACCGCGACCACTGCAATACAAACATAAATATACAATAAAATAAATCCATTCATTCAATGATGTTGAGGGCCATCGAAGAAGATTTTGTTGTGTACGCTGTCCAATGCATCATGTTTAACATGTAAAAGGCATAAGCCATGAATATGTAGTAAATGAATTGAATAAGATTTTGTAGATAAAATTCCATACTCATTATAATCTGGGTCCACGGCTAAGTATAGTTTGTGATTTGTGTCAGTCAGATTGTGGAAGATTGTGATGGGTTTCTTGAGGAACTGTTCCTGTGCAGATAGCTCTCCCAGGACGTCTATCACCTTCTCCAGCTTCTGATAATATTGCCTGCAATCATATAAATCATCTTTAGAACTAAAACATTAAATGCACTAGTTCCCCCTTGCCAGTTTTTCTATTTAGTATAGGAATTTAAAATACATCACGATATATTCCCAGTTTTGTTAAGGAATATTTTACAAATTTGCTAAAAGACAAATTCCCAGTCTGTCGTTTGTAGGCCAGGCCAATAAAGTTTATTTTGTAAAAAAGAAAATAAACTTTATTGCATAATAAAATAATTTTACAAAAGACGGGGTTTATTACCTTAAGCCAACCTCTATCAACCAACCAATATATCTAACATCAAGCACACATCGATAAAAATATCAAAGAGAGGAAATTTTTTCTGTGAAATCAACATTAAATTTTTACAGAATTAGTGTTGGATTTCTCATTAAGTATATACTTTTTATTCAAAAATTGCTGTAAAACAAAAGCAATAAAAATACTTTGATCTCCATGATTTTGTACTGGTTTTCACTGTAAATGAGATTTTTCAAGTTTTTCTAGAACCAGACATTTATTACATTAAAGACAATTTTTCTGTAAAGTATCTACATTCCAACCATTTTCCATTGTTTATAAGAGGAAAAGAACTGTGACACTTTACAAGCTATTGTGTTGCAACAATCAACAGAAACAAAGAATTATTATTACAATGTAAAGAGGAGAGTGTTCATAGAAATATTATATGTCTTGATGATTTATATGGAATTTCATAATATCACGACTCAAAATCTATTTTCTTGCAAAGCAGGCAAAGAAGATTGAATGAAAAGCAGGCAGATGATTTATTGGAAAAGTGCAAAACTTGAAGCAGAATATAATTGTGTACTTATAGCCGATAAACTCAAAAGACAGAAGTGACTTTGACTATATTTCCGAGTAACAAGTAAAGGCTATTGGAAAACATAAAAGGGATCTAGAGCAACTAAATGCTCTAGGATAATTGGAAAACTAATGTGAAATTGGAGGACAATCGTTTTGGAGGTTAGAACTCCAAATAGCAAGAACTATTCAGCCATAGAAAGAAAATAAATAGGTCTGTCAAAGTTACCAGAAACATGAAATACCAACCACGTATTAATGAATAATATGAAATAAGCCCCAAAAATTATGATGAATGGAACCCAAAAAATAGGTTAATATTAAACATTAGTTGTAGTTCTGAGTTGGGAAATCTCTGCAGTGCAGTTCTGTCTGTGAATAGTTATTTATTTATTTATCGTGTCGAAACCCAGAGAAAAAACCCATCAAACTGATCTCCGGTACTGCGCAAAACGCACAGCAGGTGGAGATGCGTCAAAAATATCCTCCATAGTGCAAGTGACAGGGCACAATGGACACTCCAACAAGTGTGGCATAGTCTGTGCTGCACCACAGTCACATGCTCCGGATTCGTCCTGTAGGAAGCCCCATCGTTCTCTATTGTCGCGGCAGTTTCCTACACCAGATCTCAGTCGATTTAGGGTTTTCCATGTCCCATAGTCTAGATCGCCTCCTGAATAGTTTATAACAACACATATTATGTCGTTATAAATATGATTCACCAGGTAAACAAAAAATATGATTTGATAATGACTTGTTGCGGATACAGAATCATCTGGCGTAACTAATGACAGATCGAGGGAACTATGTCTGCCAATCATATCATATAGTTAAAAAGATAAAGTTTAACTTGTCGTCTGATGTGGCACGGAGGTAACGCTCTTGCCTTTGAATCACAAGGTCCCAGGTTCGATTCCCGGCCAGGGCAAAGTGAAGAATAACCTTTTTCAAATTTTCCTGGGTCTGGGTGTTACATGTATATGTGTTTAGTGCATTGTATGTGTGTATCTTTGTGTTAGTACCCATAATACAAAATTCATCTTAGTTTGGGACTAGCTCGATCTGTGTGAATTGTCTATGTATGTTATGTTAATGGAAGACAGAATATGTTAAAAAATACAATATTAATCTATAGACACACTTGAAGGGTATAGAAATAAATCTTAGAATATTGAAAATGAGAAAGAATCACATTTCTGTATCTACTTAGTGTTTTTACTTCTAAACCAAGTTTAAGAACTGCTTTTTCAACAATAGATGCAGATTTTTAATGTATCGATAAAACTGCAGTGTAGCCAGTGAAAATATAAACATTTCTGCATTTTTAGTTAAATATTTATGAAAAATGGATTCATGTGACTTTTCTTTTAAATGGAATTGTTTTAAATGCCCAGCATATATATTTTATTTCTAAACGTATTTTAGTAAGAAGGGGTAAATAAATAAAGCAAACTTTAAGAAATTTGGAATGATACCTGTGGGTGAAATATTTTGCACAAATATTCACAAAGATTTGAACTTACGTTAAAATGTGATATTATTTTAGTGGGCATTTCATACTAGATAAATATCTCAAGGCTTTTGGAGTTCACATCGAAATTATATACTCTACTCAATACAGGTACACCCACACAAACTGATTTATTGTAAACAAAATCAAATAAGATTATAACAACATTTGTAGTAAGTGTATCTTATAATATAGCAATGTAATTTAAATATTGTGCAAAATAACATCAATTAATAATGATAGCCCACAGTTTACTTTCATTGTCGTTTTGTATTGGGAAATATTATACGCTCCTTGTGTAGTGTAGGTAGAGGAAGCAAAATAAATGTAATATGACCACATATAGACATGCTCTTGAAATAAATAACAAGCAACCTTCCGTGTCATGTCCATTGCTACCTTTGACATTGAAGGTAAATAAAGTTTTAATACTAAAATAATACATTACAATTATCCATGACACATACTATGTAAAAATGGAATATAAGCATGAAATAATGTGAAAATAACTATTTTCTCTTACTTTCTTCCATCGTAATGGTTTAATTTATTAAATGTCCTGACGTCCGCTTCTGTTATAATGATAAAACTCTCGGACACTAAATGTTTAGGATCGTATTCAAACTCCATGTTGCACTTTTAAATATTTCTTTACTTATTCACTCAATATTTTTTTTATTATTCGTCGAACAATTCCAGTAAAGTACGACGAAAATGACAACTCGTCTGTCAAGCAAATCTCGCGAGAAACGGAGCGGAAAATATCAATGTTGCTAACATAAATAAAATATTATGGGCAATATGAAAAGAATAGAACATTTCTTCTAATCATCAAAATATTTCAATATTCTGCACACAATTATATTGAATGATATTTTTAATAACTTTTTATCTCTTTAGAAACTAAAAATTTAATTTATATTACCAAATCGGAACCATGTTTCTGTTGTCGTAATTTATATTTTGACATTATTCGGCAAGCTTTTTTTAACATAACAACATTATTATGGGGAAACGGAGCAGAAAATATTCCATTTTGTGTCTCACTTCATGGATGAATAATTTTTATTGTCACAGTAATATAATCTTTATTCATATCGCACAAAATGATCAAAATCGTTAAGTATACTTTGAGGCGCTAGCCACGTGTCACGGTCTAGGCGCATTTTTTAAAAAGTTTATTATACGAAATGAGTAATGGGTACATACATTTTACTACAAATTATCTGCAAGAGAAATCTAAATAAGTACCCATTGTTTTTTCTTTTTGTTTCACATGGTTTGGTTTATTTCTCAGTTACGCATAATGAACTCAAACACTTCAACAATATCTTCTTTAAATAATTTATTTTTAATCAATGATCATCACACACATCTTCTGCATTTTACGACTTATATTTCATGTAAATGCGTTTGCATGTATGAACAAAATAATTAGGTAATACATTATTTTTAAAACTGTACTTGATGATAATGAGAAACTAGAATAGATCGTGAAGTGATTATTGAATTAAACAGTTAATCATTGTTTATGTATCATCATATTATTCTAGGTAGGTACACTATGCGGTCATGTGATATGAGTCATTCTCGTTATTAGTCACAACATAGGTAGGTGATTCCTATTATTTTGGTACACTATACCAAATAGAGTTATAAACAACAATATGAAAATAAAAATTAAGTGATATGTGGTAGGCTAACCACCTTTAATGTTTTTTTTTCTATTTTATAACATGAATTTTGTTCTCTTTTCTTGCTTGTGTATTCAGGGACGTACCCAAGTAGGGAGGGGGCTTTTCAAGAATCTCGAAAATTGTAGGAGAATTGACATCGAAGTGGAAAAGTGCCCCCTCCCTCAACCAAAAGTAAGACAACAAAAAGAATGTGAAACATTTCAAATTACTGGGGGGGAGGGGGGGGGGTTAGATTTTTTTACATGTAAGTTTAGCAAATTGTGAATAGTTGAGACCTAAAAGGAAGTCCTCATATTTGATAGCTGTCAGACTGAACCTTCTAAAATATTCTTTTATAAAAATGAGGAGATTATAAAGTATTTCAAATTCCTATGCCAATTTTTGTTGCCACCCCTCTAAAAAAAATGTTTTA
This sequence comes from Athripsodes cinereus, assembly GCA_947579605.1. NCBI lineage: Eukaryota > Metazoa > Arthropoda > Insecta > Trichoptera > Leptoceridae > Athripsodes > Athripsodes cinereus. The sequence continues at coordinate 866,045 of OX388319.1, forward strand.
TGTTTTCAACATATTATTCCACTAACAATCCTTTTTGTGATATATTATGCTGTAATCCTATATCATAGACAATAAACATATTGCTCTGATGGATTTGGAAGTAATCACTTTACCAGCTTATGTGATTTCATGAGTGTCAACACTCTTTTTATTAGTAGGTAATCAAACTTCATATCATTCATAATATTATTATTTAATGTAGGTTCTAAACTTGTATAATAATATGTATATACCTATTTGGAATGCCCCTGTTGATTAGATCACTTCCTTGGTAGATAATCAAATGGTTTTGACTTTGATTATAATTCATTAAATTCAAATCAATTAAAAAATATTAGATTTGAGACATTCAAAGCAATAATAGACTAAATCACATGATGCCCAATATTAAACTAACAATGGAAATTCATGTAAATCTTGCATTTTTTTATTTCAAATCATCATCATCGTCATCAACGCTCCTCTCGAGAGCATAGGGCAGAAACCAACCTGCTCCATTCAGTGCGACTTTGCATCAATATCGTCACCTCTTCCCAGCGCTCTGATGTCGTTGTTATAGGAACGGTGTATTGCGAAAGGGGGAGGCCTGTGCCGTCGGACTTTATCTCAAAAGTGGACTAATAACTTGATCTAACACTGTTATCTGAAGTTTAGTTCACTTTTGAATGTATGAATCATAAGTTTTAAATAAATTTCCGTAGCTATCTCAATATTGGTTATCATGTTGCTTAGTTCACTTTTGCTTTGAATGCCCGCCCATTTGTGAACACTTGAGGTTTTATTCATTTAAAGACTTTTTAACTGTTAGTTCATTCATACCATAACGTCAGATTCAAGTCGCTTTTGTTTTTACCATGGATTATAAAAAGTTTGATTACAAATAATTTTTTGTAACAGGTAACACTTAAAATACAATTTATCATTGTAACTAGATGCACCCATACTAAACAAGGAAGAGATGGGGATTCAGGTACAGAAATAAAAAACGGATAAAATATAATTTGTTTTTTTTTACTAAAAATAATATTTCTAATGTAATTTAATCTTCAACCTATATTGTATAGAGTATAGACTAAAAATTCAATGGAAAAATTAGTGATGCGATCAAACGTATCTGGTGTTGCAAGGTTTGAAATACGTTGATTTTTTTTTTAATTACATGCGTAATTTTATGGCTTTGACAGGTATACGGGATGTACAATACTTAAGTACAAGTAGGAATAAGAACATTAGCATCTTAATGCAATGGAGTGAAACAGTATAATATTATTAACTTTGGAAAATTGTTGAGATGTTTTCCGAGAACATTTGTGCTGCATTACAATTTCAACTAGAGATGCAACAAATAGTATATTTGCCGAATACCGAATATTATGCAAGATCATGTGCCGAATAACTGAATATTCGGCAAAACAATGATGAGAGCGTGCGGTACTCCCGACCGCGCATCTTCTTGTAGGTACATCATAGACATATTATGTACTAGACTTGCAACGTGGTACATTTTATCGAAATTTTTGTGTTCCAACATTAATAATAACAATATTATGTTGTTTCCCTCCATATTAAATTAAATTAATTAATTAGATATTTGAGGATTAATAATTATTATGCATCTGCAGCTGACAATGAAATAGCAACAATCTACAAGCTATACGTTCCTTCCAGTTTACATTTAAAATATTCGGCAGAATACCGAATAATAGACTTAACATTCGGTATTCGCCCGAATAATAAAAATGTTGCCGAATAGGCAGAATACCGAATAGTTGCCAAATATTCGTTGCATCTCTAATTTATAGTAAAAAGAAACCCTTGTTTCACTTCATCCAATTATGGAATTCCACTACTTTTGCACCAACATAAAAACTCTACAATTTGACAACAGATTCACTACAAAATATTCTTGTGCTTATGTTGAGAATAAACGGAGTCCAAATAAATGGTCTACTTTTATAAAGTATAAATAAGGAAAAGAAAATAATTCTTTGTATATCTTGGATATCTTTTATATATATGAAAAAAACAACAAAACTCTTCATATAACAATGGCACATTCATATGAAATAGAATAAAAAATATTATAATTAATATTCTAAAATGAAATAAACATACTTAAATATAATTAATTTATCAAGATAAATAGATATTATATTGTATAAGGCAAAGATAATGAATATATTGATAATAAATAAAAATATGCAATGTGTAACCCAGAGAAGCGATTACAATAATATCAAAAGAGTTGTCACGTTTTCCCGAGGTGACCCCAGCAAAGAATGTGTCTCCTACTCTTTCCTATAAATGTTCCAGTGTCCCGTAAAAGACAGGTGTTTGTAAAATCTCACATACAAGACAATTAACATCTGAAATTCAGAATACGGCATGCCACTCATTTTGAACGCCTTATTTTTAATTGACACAAAGAGGATGATTTTCATGTTTATAACATGCAGTTATAGTCTACTGGCCAGTCTACTTGTGGGAGATGCCGTGATAGTATAGGTGTCGCGTCGAGGTAACGCTCTTGCCTTTGAGCCATGAGGTCCCGGGTTCGATTCCCGGCCAGGACAGAATGAGGAATGACCTTTTTCAAATTGTCCTGGGTCTGGGTGCTACATGTGTATGTGTATTGTCGCGTCAGTACCCATAATACAAGGTTCAATCTTAGTTTGGGACTAGCTCGATCTGTGTGAATTTTCTATTAAAAAAAAATATAGTTGTCACGTAACAAAATCAAATAATCCAGCATTCCCAATAATTCACATCAGCGGTGCTAGCACTTTTTCAAACATAAAAAAAAAAAATTTTTTGATGTTCAAATAATTATCAAAGGTGAAATAAAAAATCTAATTGCCGCTCTGATTGAAATATCTTGTAGCTGGAGAATAAAAGTTGATAATAATTTTAAATCAAAGTTTGAGATCAAAGAAAAAAATATGAAAGTCGAAAATAGTATGTTGTGTTCTTTAATCAATATCACAATTATAAAATATTATTATACATAGAAAGCAGGAAGCATTTTTTTTTAAATATAATAATTTAATAATACATATCTTATATTTAACGCTTATTAAAAAAATAAAACACATTATAAAATATGAAATTGTAACTTAAAGTAAATATTAAGTATACCAATGTGCAAGCTTCCCTCGCTGTTAGCACCAAAGAAAAAATATATTTTTAATATCTGTATGTAAGAAAAAAACACAATTTATTATAAAATGTAATTTATTTCCGTATTTCAGAAAATGATTAAGTGTTATGTTTGGTCTGTGCTGTTGTATGGTTGCAAAACTTGGACACTAAGGTTAACACAATGAACCAGTGAGACGCATTCGAAACATGGATTCATCGAAGAATGATTCTTATACTGTGGACAGACTTAGTGCCCAATACAGAAGTCCTATGTAGAGCACATACAAATAGAGAGCTCCTGACAAATATTTAAGTTTGTAAAGTCGCATATTTGGCCACATTCTGCAAGGCGATAAATATCAGCCTTGTGCCGTTAACGTTTGAATAAAAAAAAAAAATGAATAAAGATATGGCTGTTCAAAATGTTTTCAACAAAATGCATATTTAAAATGACGAATGTGTGACTATATTGTTAATTTTGTTAACAACACAATATTATGTTAATTTGGTTTAAATTTGTCATTGTTTAGTTTCTCTCTAACGTACAGATATTAATTTATAATTGTTTAGACAATCAACACACAATTACTTATTTTTAAAGTAAATGAATGCAATGTCTTTAATTAAGTAAAATCGATGATTTCATATCACAAGCAAACAATTTGTCAGTCATCTTTTTATAAGCATGCTTTAATTGTTTTATTTTTTTTTTATTATTTTATAAGCACGCGTTAAGTTTTATAAAATTTTTGTCATGTTTACAAAATTTCTTTTATCACATTTAATAGAAAAAATAGAATAATATTTTAAATTCAAATTTTGGTATTGAAATTATGCAAACGAACACTGAAATTTTTATTATATCCTTTTTATAAGTCAGTATATTTGGCAAATTTATAGCTAATAAACGTTTCTAACAAATGAAAAACTTGTCTAACCCCAAACACAAATTATTGTCTTCGATAAATTTTGTGATCTAGCCTTTGGTTTCATTTAATATATCGTCACTGCATATTCAAAAAGAGGTATGTGCGAACATTTTTATTTAGGCATACTCTTTAAAAACTGTTCATTAAGGCATTCAAATTGTTGTTATTTTTATAATATTATATTTTAATACTTTATAAAATGGTTTTGATGTCATTATAAGCAGTAGTTTATTCTAGAAATGTCAAAACATTTGTAAATTCAAACACCCCTTTTTGAATATGAAACGACAATATACTTGATTAATATTTTAACCAAAAAAAGAAAATCTTCCAATTAAACATGCAATATTCGGTCATTTGCCTTTCTAAAAAATTACTACTCCAGTCAAAGAAAGAAAAAATACCATTTGGCATTGCATATTAGCTTTTCTAGAATAGATTTGGAATAAAACAAAGTTAAACAAATCAATTCTACAAAATAAAGGCAATCATGAAATACATTTATTTTTCAAAACACATTCTGAATATCTTCACATTAAGCAATAATATATTGTGAAGACGGAATAAAAGGCAACTAGAAGTTTAGAACTTGGGATATTAAAATAAGTCCAAGACTGACTGATTACTGACCACCATTCTTTTTTATTTTAAAAGGCTATCCACTCGTTTACGAGTAATCAGGGCTACTACTTACCACGTCTAATAAAATATAAATTATAAAAAATACTTAAAGTGTTGTAAAAATATTTATTTTTCTACATTTCATTGTATGTAGTTCATTTTATCACTAATTATTATAGTTTTTTATGTTCACTCTTTGGTGTATTTACAATATTATTTATTTGATAAAAATATAATATAAATTTATAAATCTATAAATACTTATAACAATAAAATATTTTACAATACAAAATACTGCAAATCAAGAGGTCAAAATACGGACGTAATATTGTTTTTATATATACCAAACATTTATTTTTATTTATTCATTCTTTACTGTACATTGATAAAAAACAATTACATAAAAGGTATACATTCAAATTAAATACAATCAATATACAGAGGGCGAGTTTATCGCAAAGGCGCGATCAAACATGTTGGAGTAACAAAGGGATTATTATGTTTTTCTCAACGTTTCATGAATGCTAATATTTTTTATTTTATTTATTTTTATTCATTCTTTACTGTACATTGATAAAAAACAATTACATAAAAGGTATACATTCAAATTAAATACAATCAATATACAGAGGGCGAGTTTATCGTAAAGGCGCGATCTCTTCCAACTAACCCAAATTTCTAAAAATAACTTTGTTATCACTGCCATCTAGTGGTATAATTTGTAACTATTTCTGACATTATGAAAATATTCAACATGTCTTTGTGCGAAACGAACAAAGGGATGAGTCCGAATCATTGAGTTCAATGCATTAAACACTAATAATATTGATCACATGCTTGGTGGAAAAAAGGATGAAACATCCATTATGTATGTATTATGTAAAAAAAACCCTCATTTTGTTACATGTTTTGATTTTGTTTTGGCTCTGCTGTGAAGTAGTGTTTTTCAATTCATTCCCTTTTTCTTTTCGCACACATATTATGTATATCAAACACAATCACCCTTCAAAATTCTTCTCGAGAGCACAGGGCAGGAACCAGCATGCTCTATTCAAAGTATTACTGTGTAAATTAAATCATCTCTTCTATAATATTCCTGACACTTGTTTGGTGAAAGGGTGAGATCCAGGCCCTTAAAAACCTTAACGGACGAAACTATATCAAAACAAGACTTAAAATTGAAACAAATTAATGTATTTTGTCACTCATTGATACTCCAAGTGTGTTTTTATAAAATATATAAATAAATAATGAAACATATTTCAAAATATATACCTACTTAAAAAAAAATTATAAAATACTCTTATATTTAAAATAAACTATAACCTATTTTGCAATATGGCAACATAAATATACAAATATACTTAAAAAAATAATTACTTATTAACATTAAATATTAATCAACATATTTTGTCAGTTAACTTACATAGATAATTTGGAATCAAAATTGTTTTATACTATAACATAATACAATGCTTATATAATTAAATTTCATTATATTTTGTAGATAAATAGATATGTCATAATGTAAATATAATAAAAATATTCATTCAAACAATTTTTATATCATCTTCAATGTAAATATTTCATAGTAAGGCATCGTTTGAAGAGGGGTTAAAAAATATAGAAATTTGTCTGAAATATGTTTTTTTTTTCAATTCCTACAAAAATTGGTAAATGGGGAACTTTCACATAAAAAATTTTAAGCTCAAAAAATAGTACAGAAAATTAGAAAAATTATGGTGCTTTTTATATTTTTCAATGTGAATTTTTGAGGCTTTTACCGCCATTTTGAAAAAGCAATTTTCACACTTCTCCGCAAAAAGGTTCACTCGTGGCGGAGCACTGTGTGACGTCATCAGCCGCTACAAACAGTACTAAGAGTGAAATGTGTGGCAATACAACATAGCGCCTAGCCACATCACAACGTGATAATTCAATAACAGAAAATATGGATTTTAAAAATGAAAATAATGAATGAAAAGTTTTATTTTATGGTTTCTTATTAGGATATTCGTGATCAGCGTATATTTATTAATATGAATTGATAACATTTCTTCATATTCCTCACACATGCATGTTCCCCATTGTTAAATTCTGTCAAACTTGAGTAAAGATGTATATATATATATATTAACCTTTTAGTTTAAATTTGTAATGAAAATTGGTTCTAAAAATTAAGACTCTTAAATGAAAATGCAATACATAAGTACTCGATTTCATATAAATATTTACAAAATATAATAAAGAAAAATTACAACTTGTAATATAATTTCATAACAAATTACTCAATGAATCGATCAGCTTTAAGCAATAAACATCACACAATTTTAAGTTTTGAAAGACAAAAAATAATACACACTTTTAATAAGTTAAAATTACATTATATTTTTAATTAAATATACATACATACCATCAGCCACTTCCCTCATGGGGTAGGCGGAAAGGATCGAATACTATATACACCTTTCGCTTCATATAGAATCTGGTTTATATGATCTTGCCATTTGATCCTTGGACGATCACGTCTCAAACATATTTTCTTGGCCATTCCGTCCTCATTCATTCTTTTCACATACTGTTTAGTTAAATACAGTTTATTTATTCATTTTTACATTTAAAACTTCAACGCAAATATGAAAGTCAATCACAATAAATCATTTCATTCAATAATACTGAAAAGTTCTAAAAGTCAGGCCAATCAGAGACGTTTACTATGGTAAAATTAAATCATAAATTTTAACTGAAATTTTAGAAATGTCAAATAAAAGTTTTTGATAATTGACAATAATCTCAATCTGATTGACAATTAATTACACTGATGGATTCAAAATCATTCAACGATACAATTTTATTTTTGGTACATTTGAAACTAGAGTCTATCTCCAAAGGTTTACAATATATTATTTTGCTTTTAAAATTTCAGATATGACACTGCGAGTAGTAATGCTAAGATTATAATTATATATTATTTTTATTTACATTTATTAACAAATAAGCACTTGTTTTAATTAATGAATAAAAAAATATTTATTCCATAACTAAATACGTCAATGTAATTTTTTTCTTATAAATGGAAGATACGTATAATATTTGTAAAGCAAAGGATTCAATTGCAAGTTTCTATTTAGCTTGCAATGCACTGGGGTGATGATTAATGGTGTTGTGCGTATGTGAAAACGGCGCCGGGTTTCCTTGAGCCAACTGTAATGGTCTGGCTTTACCTCCGAGCATACAGCGAGTTGTCTCTCCAACTTCCACTTCCACTGGAAGATCTGAACCTCTTAAACTGAAAAAATGTAAAATCAAATTGAAATCACAATAATTATTCGAGCACCTATTTAATTATTCATCGAACCTTTCTTAGTCTATCTGCGTTGAATTTAGCTTTACTTTTAGAATAATCTTTGTCAGACCTTTAAATTATTTATTAATTCTTTGTTATTAAGGCATACTTTATTCTTTTATTCTTCAACATCTTCCGTAGGTCCTTTACAGGACACTTGGGTTCATCAGTATTACAATAATACAATAGAAAGAGAAAACATTGATATAATAGAAAGAGTGTAATAAACACAACACACAAAAAAAATTGAAAAGTCAAGACATAATAAAATAAATAAATGTAGACACATACATTCTTTTTCTTCAGTACTAAAAGGATGTAAAGGGTCCCTTTAGCACCATGTCAATAGATAAATAAATTTGGGTTTAGTTGAGGTAACACTTACACATGATATCTGTTAGCTAGGACTCCCACTAGCTCTCCGACTAAGTCTTGATTGGGTCCTGGGGGCACCAGAGCCACCACTAGATCATTGTTAGTAGAGGGCACACCCACTACAACCAGAGGGGCATTACCGCTCATCACACGCAATACTCCCAACTGAAAACAAAGATATTTATGATATTTAGGTACTAAAGTACTATTCAAATGATGCATTATATTAGAAATATTTGCAATTTATAACAACATTCTTTGAAAATACATGCAATGTGCTAGAACAGAACATTTCTGTAACATATATCTTATTGTGTAAATATCTCCTAACTGACACTGACCTTATATACTATTAATGGTTTTTATCATCTTTATTCATTTAGGGCCGCAATATCCAAAACGTTAACCAAGTAGTTAACTTGTTGTCAAGAGTTAACCATAAGTTAACTCAAGAAATGGTGATATCCAATGTCTGTTACAGAGATAACAAGTGGTTATTTATAACCACCCGATTTTCATGAGTTAACTATCGAATCCACGAGTTAACTTTGAGAATGAATATTTTTTTTGTGTGTAGATGGTGCTATATATGTCATCAATTTGACAGTTACATAGTTTGTCATTTTGGTTTGAGAATATTGTGTTATAATAATATAATATATTGATCAAAACTGGATAATTATCTAACTCGTCAACATGAGCAACACGTTAAAATTTAAAATGGCGGCTCCAAACAACCAGTGAAGTGTCAAATAACTTCCCTAGTGTTGCCACTCGTACGACAAAAGTGCGTAAAAATTAAATTTCAACCGATTTGTACTAAGGTATTGCCATATGTGAATACTGTTTACATCACTACAGAAAGTTAACCTCTGGTTAAGTAACGATTGTAAATTATTTTTATGATATCACCAAACGCCGAACATGAACAAGTTAACTCATAACAGTTGATTACTTAACTACTGGTTAACTTCTATTTGGATATCGCGGCCCTAATACTATCACGGCATTTCTCACTTATGGGGTAGCCAGCAGACTAACTGCATGCAACTAGCGTCATCCTCTTTGTACCAATAGAAGTTAAAACATTAAGGTTTTGTTGTTTTGTACAACGTAACTACTAATTTTGTTACATTTTAATGTTTATTTTTATAAATTTGTACCTGCGGCTGTTAATTCACATTTTATTATCATACACGCAAAAGGCTCAAACCATGTGCAAGTAAAAAAAATCATCCACCTGAAGTCCAAGACTAAAAAATTTGGTTACAATGACCCCTTTAATTTGACAACCGGTTTGGGGAGAGGTAACGCTCTTGCCTTTGAGTCACGAGGTCACGGGTTCGATTCCCGGCCAGTGCAAAATGAAGAATGATATTTTCACATTGTTTTGAGTCTGGGTGTTACATGTATATGTGTCCAGTGCATTGTGTATATGTATGTATATCGTCGTGTTAGTACTCATAATACAAGATTCATATATTAGTTTGGGACCAGCTCGGTCTGTGTGAATTGTCTATATATGTTATATGTTATTTAATTGTTTAAACAGCATTTAAAGATTTGCAAGATACAGCTTAAAGACGCTAGTGAACTAACTGTAAAAAGAAATGTTTGTATACAAACCTGTGAAATGGGCAGCGGTTTCTTCATTTGTTTAAAGTTCTTAGGATCAAGTTTATAAATATGTTCAGGCGTAACTAACAAACATCTCTCAGCCACTTTATTGAAGCGATTCACTTTGAACATCCTACAAGAGAACAGAGGTTTGGCGGAAGGTTTGATATGAGCCAGACTACTTCTATATACGGAACTGGAAGGGTTGTACCATCCTAGAGATAGATAGTCTCCTTCCCATTGTCGGGATGATCCCCAGTCCATGCGGCGACCCTTCAGACATACTGCAGCCGCTATTTTCATCCTGGAAATATAAGAGAAGTGATTGAATTGTTCCCCTAATTTATTCTTTAGCCTATAACATTCTTCAGATATGAAAAAAATGTACATTTACGGCAGGTGTGGCGCACAGGTAACACTCTTGCCTTCGGGTCATGAAGTCCCAGGTTCGATTCCCAGCCAGGGCAAAATAAAGAATTACCTTTTTTATATTGTCCTGGGTCTGGGTGTTACATGTATATGTATGTATCGTTGCGTTAGTACCCATAATACAAGATTCAATCTTAGTTTGGGACTAGCTCCATCTTTGTGAATTGTCTGTTAATGTTAGTTGGAAGAAATTGTCCCTAAACTCACCCTCTGTATATTGATTGTATTTCTATGTAAAATTGCTTGTAATTACCGTACAGTAAAGAATAAATAAATAAATAAACAAACTACGGGAATTCTTCATTAATGCTTCGAGAGATAGTTCTCGGATTTAAGATGTTTCATAAGGATATATTCATTCATTCTTTTTGATTCCAAAGTTATATACATACTTGAGTTGTGGCCATTGTTCTTTTGGTACAGGCTTGAGTACGTTATATGCTCTCCACCTCCTATGTGCTGCCTGCAGTAATGGCACAGGGACTCCCCTGGGAGCTGGGGGCCAGCTGGCTGGAGGCAGAGCCCCTTTGCGACTACTGCGGATCCTTCGCTCCAACTCTGTTATGAATTTACGACCTCTATAATTTCTGTAAATGGAAAAAAATATAATGAACAAAAATCGATTTGTGTATAGGTATGTATTTGTGAAGTTTCCAGTTAAGAGCAAGCTCCTCACTCATTTTATAATATGAAATAATTGATAAGCTGTTGGCAAATTTATGTTCAGTTCACTCACCTCCAGGCATTAAGTATAACAATGGCAGCCTTCATCTTCTTGTACCTCTCCCTGGCCAGGTAACCTCTCCACTGTTTCTGTAAGAGGATCACAATACTGGGCAGTAAGGCGGCACGAGCAGCTTCTAGGATGTGAAGAGTTCTGGCACTCCTAAAATTTACAACAAAAAAATCAGACTTCCTTATAAATTGTGAATAATTATTATTCTATCTATTAGATACATTATAAGACTGCACTTCCTTAATAAACCGTACTACTACCTGAGATAGTAACAATCAGAAAACTGTCCCTTTCTAACACATGGTTTTTACAATATATCATCATCATTGCCCTCAACGTTCCTCTCGGGAGCACAGGGCAGAAATCAGCCTCCTCCATTCAGAGCATCTCTGCGTCAATTGCGTCACCTCTTTCCACGACATTCCTTGTGCTCTGATATTGTTGTCATAGGAACGGTGTATTGTGAAAAAGGGACGCCCGGGCCGACGGAACCCTTGCGGACGGAAGAACAGCGCTCTTTTTGGCCAACTATCATTGGGCATTCTCAGAACATGTCCCAGCCAGGACCATCGTCTCTCTTGTATTACGGAGATATAGATTTTACAATTATTTAATGTTGGGATCGCATTGGCCGAAAGCTGTAATGGTCCCAGTAGAATGTGGTGTGATTTCAATAATAATAATAATTTAAGTAATTTTTACCTTATAAATAGTTTGGTATGTCCATATTGTACATCAGTTATATTCCTATCTTTAAGAAGTACCATCACTCCTTCTCTATCACTGCCCTGTTTGAAGTTTGGCCACGTGAACTGTGACAGCATCTTGTAGCGCTTCAGGAAACGGTCGTAACGCTGACGATTAGCAAAACCGGCACGCCTCACACGGACATTTTCAAACAGACCCAAGTAGGCTACCTGATGAGCGACCTGAATAAAGAAAAAGTAATTTATAATTCACAATCTTCATTAGTGCATTCTTCTACTCTAGTAACTGCTGAAGTTTTTTTTATGCATTTTGTAATGGATTAATTTCTCTATCCCTCCTTTTGCATGTCTTCTCTTGAAACAAAGAAGCAAAGAAGACAGACAAACTTGTACATCATTTTCTATTACTTAACCCACGTCCATTTTTGAGAATTTAATTAATATTATGGCTCTCATACATTTTCACCTATTTCTTTCAAACATCAAGTCTTCCTTCATCATTATTTCAAAATTTATTTATTTATCATTATTATTTATACATGCAACAGAAAATACAAAAAAAAATATAGAATACAAAATATTGAGATTGAAGCATTATTGAACCTGAGGTGGTGGGTAATCTGAGGCTAAAATTGAAACCTTTTTAGCAAGAGATCCTAGGTTCAACTCTCTCCCTGTTACCAACCTATTTCACTTTCATGACACAAGTAATAATAATAATAAACTTTATTGCACAAAAAACCAACATAAGAAAATAAACAATTTAAACTACACAAATAAATTTTGTGTAATGGGCAAGTTTATCGCGGAAGCGCGATATCTTCCAACTAACCCAAAAGTATTTAATATTTATTTATTTATCTATGGCAAAAGCCTTTTCACATATTATCTATAAAATAATTTTTACATAGTTAAAATTGAAAAAAAAAATTTATCAGTTAATATTTTAAAAAGAAGAAAATATTTGATATTATATTTACTAGTTGTCTATCCCACATGGCTGGACTCTGCAGAGGATTTGGTTTAATGCAGCGCACATAGAAGGGCTCTTTGGTCAGTAGTCCTTGCACTAGGGCTCCCATACTGGAGCGGAACAATGAGGCAGCTGATGGGGGTCTCTTGGATGTCTGTAATAGAAGGAAATAATGAATTATCAACTGGATATTTTTTGGACAGATATCAGAAAATACTAGTTATATTTCTCAGCAAATACCTCATCAGTACACCTGTACAGCAACCATTGGTAACCATAACAAGAAATTTTTCCTATTATTTGTCTATGAATTAGTATTGAATGTCAGAATCATAAGCAAAAAGAACACGCTGTGGAGAATTTTATTAATTTGTTTTAATTTTAATTACTGTTATATGTATTTAATTTTTTTTTACGAAAATAGTCAAACTACAGACAACATTACCATGAGTAGATATTGACATGGCAATAAAAGCATAGAATCAATAAGTGTGAATAGACGAGTTCACCTTTGATGATTAGTTTTGACCATGACACTTTGAACGATCATATCAAAGTTTCATGGTCAACTTACATTGAAATCAGTGTACAGTAAAGAACAAAATAAATAAATGGTTCTAATTTTAGTAAAGTGTTATTATTTATAATTACGAATGCTTGGAGTCAAAAAACTTTACTAATACCACTAAAAATTATTATACGCGCGACCAAGGTTTCAACAGGTAACCTGTCATTCTCAAGCGCAATATTAGTAAAGTTTTTTGACTCCAAGCATTCGTAATTATGTTTAGAAACTGCCACAATGTTACCCCCAAATCAATAAATAATGTTATTATTTAACCTGCTGTATGTGTGTGGCTCCCTCAGGCCACATATCCTTAAGGCTCTGATTGCTTGAGGAGTGTAGTAACCTCTTGAGATCTTGCCACAGTGCATCCTTATTCTTATCCATGAATCCATAGATGCTGTATGTCACATCTCCTGCATAGTGCCTGAAAAAAAATGGTTATGCAAAAAATCGTTATTATGCAAGTGAAAAAATTAAAAGATATATGCTATTCTCTTGTTCAGTCGGTCTTGCAGTATGGTATCTTGGCATGGGGTGGTGCTTACAAGAACAGCGTCTATTCACTGGGTGTCAATCAGAGAGGTGTTACAAAGATAATTCTTAGAAAGCCTTTTGACTACCAGACCCTGAAACTTTTTAAGGAACTTGCGGTTCCCTCCTAGTAATGTCTTTATAGGAGGAAGCCAGTATGCCAAAAACGGAAACAGAAGTAGATGGGAAGAGAATACAATAAATGCAAATTAATATTAATATATATTAATATATTTACGTGATTCTGAAGTGTTCTTTGTGTTTGAGTGCCTTGTCCATGGGCAAAAGTTGTCTAGAAGTGTAGTGAGCGTGCTGAGCCAACCTCTTATCTAAGGCTTCTAGGAGTACTTCATCTGATACCTACAAACAGCACACAATGAATAAACCACAACATAAAAAATAAATCGGCAGAATAAAATCATAAATTAAAAACAAAAAACAATGTTACTTCACACCTCTATTAAAATAATTATGTTAAAACATTTCTGACACTTACTGCATCATCTTCAAACCCTATGGCCTTTGCACCAAAACTCAGGCACTCATTTTCATTTCCGAGAAAAGCATTAAACTCATTCATTCATTCATAAAATTACTATTTTCCAAGATTAGGATAGCCAATCGATGACTGCATAAAATAAATATGCAAATAGTCCTCTTCTTGTGAACAAAAATTAGATATTCGGGATGAGTGGATATGTAATCACCGAATGGAAAATGTTTGTATTTAATTTATTGACTAACAGTTCTTAATGGAAGATCATTGATGATGATGATGATTTTGGATGATTTTATTTATGACGCCGTTTTACAGTCTCTAGACCGTCTCAAGGGCGCCAGTGAAGAGTTCAGTCTTTAATTTGCCTCTGAAGCTAGTGATATCATTATACTATGAAATAAAAATGAAACAAAATATAATTATAGTAATTCAACTGGTGACTTTATTAATATGCAAGCCCACTTTCCAAAGCTTCCGCTCTCGTTGTTAAATGTAAAGGCTGTTTCATAAAGGATATTTTAGGAATACAGTGGATCCCCAGTAATCCGAAAAACATTTTGCAGGGTAGTGTCAAACTATCAAATTTGTCGGATTATAGAGTACTGCCTAAGACTCCCTATAGTCCGGAATTTTTTACAAACGATTACCCTGTAATTCGACCAAATTACAGATCCAATGATAAAATTTTGTATTATGTTATACTCTGAAGTACAAATCATACTTCATTGTACAAGTTGTAACCTGCTTAATCATGCATTATCTACATAGCATATCGGATTAGACGGGGCTGTATTACTGGGGGTCACTGTACTTGTCTTCTACAGGATACAAAAAAACTCACAGAAAAGCTACAAGACAGCTTGAAATTTCTTATCGCAAAGTTGTTTCTCAAGCTAGTAAATTATAAGCGATGGTTTCAATAAAGTTTCCATAAAGTGAATTTCTAAATGTTATAACAAACGGACTGAAGAAGTCGGTATTTACTTCAGAAAGTTTCAACAGATTTTTTTTTATGTAGGTACCTGTTTAGGGTTGAGACAAGCCTCATCCATAATGGAGATGATTCCTTTGTGCGGTGCGTCCACCAGCTCACAGATGACTCTGTTGTTGAAATACTGGATGGGTGTCCACTGGATGCCTTCTCTCTCATACTCTTCTTGTTCTTGGCGCAGTACCAATTCTGGAAAACAAATGGTAAGAAGTTTTAATAGTTAACCTCTTTGATTCACATCTTCATATATTTTCTCATACTCATTCCTTTCATCAAGAGGACTTGATGAATGACATTTATTACATGCAGTTAGTCCGCTGGCTACCCTACTTGTGAGAAAGGTCATGATGATATGAATGAATGAATGAATAAACTGAGAAAGTTCCAAAAAGATACACCTATTTGCTCTAAGAGCAAACTACAGAAGCAAATTTTTTTTGGGGTCTTATATTTCAGATCTTGATTGGATCAAAATCTCCGTCTAAATGGCGCTGGAACACTTTGGTTTCGTCATCTGCATGTTGTGTCCTAATCCAATCAAACAATTAAAAATAAATAAACATTTTAAATCGACCAGTTAAGGAAGTGGACCAGTGGCACATCTGGCACAACAACGAACTGTATGATATGAATCAGGCCCCTAGCATCTCAGCCCATATGAGACTTCTCAGATTGAGATGGGCTAGGCATGCACAGAGAATGCCGAATATACGCTTCCCTAAAAGAATTATGGCTGGAAACCCGGGCGGTAGAAGACAAAGTCAAAAAGGATGCGGCGCAGCTTCTCCAGGTGGGAAATTGGAAGTCGGCTGCTGAGGACAGGGGGACTGGAGGCATATGTTGCTGGAGGCCAAGGCTCAATATGGGCGGTAGCGCCATCGGAGAGAGAGAGAAACATTTTAAATAAACTTATTGAAGAACTCACCAATGAATAACTGTTGTAACTTTTCATTGCAGTAATTAATACAAAACTGTTCAAAGCTATTTGTATCAAATATTTCAAATCCATAAATATCCAACACTCCAATTAAAGTGTTCTTAATTTGATTTACTGGTACTTCTATAGCCTGGTTAATCCTCTGGACGACCCACGTAAATAGTCTGTCATACACAGCTTTAGCTAGAGCGTCTCTCGTGTAACTGGCGTCAGTGAGGTTATGTTCTTTACTAACTAGCTCTCCTCCTGCAGAAAGTACTCTACCGACTAATGCTCCTTTCAAAGCACTCTCACTCACTCCTAATGAGTTGCAGCATTGTTTAAGTGGTCCAGATATGTTGATGTCTGAGTCAGAGTTGCCAGGTGAGAAAGTTAATTCGCCCTGTAAATTTAAAATGAATAGATTTAGTCAATTTGAATGGCAACTTTAAATTTCCAAAGCCTTTTTTTTAATTCAAAAAAAGATCGTATTTTAATTGAATAAACCCATTAGGAATTAAGTAATACAGTTTATTTCTCTCTATCTAGCGGCTGTGTTTAAGGAGATTTTTTAGATTAGATTAGATTAATTGTATTTTGTATGGTGGGTAACAGTCAAACATATTAAAAAAGTAAGTGAGATGATGTCACTATATCATATTAGTTTGACATCAGTATATTATAACACAGTAAGGCTGACCTGTACACAAATGATGATGTAAATTTGTAATTTTTTATTATTTAATAAATACTTATTGTTTCCAATTGACTTGACTATTTTGCATTATTTTATTGACTGTTCTATTTGTGAGACATATTCTATGCTTGTGATTTTGTGATTATTGCTTCTATTTGCGTTTTGTAGTCTATTGAACTATTTCATCAACATGTAAAAGTCTCAAGACGTGTGTTGACATTATTAAATAAATAAATAAATAAATTATCATTTATTTTATTGTGGTATAATAAAAGTCATCTACTGATGATAGAAATAAATGGCTTGCTCAAAAAGAGTCCTATACCCAGCAGTGGATGGACATAAGACTAAAAAGGTAAACGTACTATTGAGCATTTTGTGTTAAGTTAAATAAGTTTCAGAATATTTTGAATAGTAATTACCAACTTTCATAATATACCTTATCAAAACACTGTTTAATTGATAAAGAACCAATCGAAATGAATTATAATATGCTTAGTACTCACCAATTGGATAACGGCTGCCACTGTACTCCAGATTTCATTGATTTGTTGCTGTGTGAAGCTTAGAGATGAGAAGGAATGATTAGTGGCTGTGTAGGATTTGGAATCATTAGCGGTTGGTTTAGTTGGACCCATCAGTTTGTAAGTGTTACTCTTAGCCAGACCCCAGCCTTTGAGTTGGGCATCAGAACCTCCTCCCAATAACTGGAAAATTTAAAAAAATGCACAAAATTAAAATCAGTTATCAACAATATACTGATGTTCAGTGCCGAGAACTCTATAAAAACAGTGAATAGTAATGTTAACAAACCTGATAGAAAGAATGGAAGTTCCTCTCTCCGCTCTGTTGATGAATGACACGAGATTTCTCCAGGAGATAGTTGCTGATGTGACCTCCCACTGGATCTCCTTTATAGTCAAAGTGGATATCCATGTACTTGCCAAACCTCGAGGAGTTGTCATTACGATTTGTCTTGGCATTACCAAATGTTTCCAGAATAGCATTTGATTGGATCAAAACATTTTTTACCCTGGAAATTTTAACAAATCAATTATTAGTACCAATCTATTATCTATCCTCTTACAAGTTTTTATTTCTCTCTATAATATTGCTACTGATCTATACACAAATATTTTTCTGATTTCTATAGTCTATTGGGGTGTTGTATCTAATCTGTTTATTATGTCTTAATTTGTTTTTTGCACATATATTACTGATTGCACTGTCAGCCTCAACACAGGTTTAAGCCTAGTGAGGTGGCAAAGTGGAATTAGTTTTATTGGCATATGGATATTTGAACTGTATTTGATTGTATATGATTATTTGAGGAAATAAATTTAGGAATTGTTTAGTTATAAATCTTTCCACTCCTGCATAATGTAATGTATCCTTACCGACTGTGTGTCTCACCTTTCAATATATTCTCTATGAACTTGCGTTGTGTTGGCGGCAATATACTTCATGATATACTTGGAGGCTTCTGTCTTACCGGCTCCTGACTCTCCACTGATTAGGATGCATGTGTCTTTACCCTAAAACGTTCAAGAGAAGAGTAACAAACTTGATGAAGGTTCAGTCAATGACAAAATTGGGGAGTATGTTTTAATTTTATATATTATCAAAAATAAGAATAAGATTGAAGAGTTTGATCATGTAATTTACACTCCCAGCAACAACCAAATCTGGAGGCAGCCCCGTTCCGAGCATCCACAACTTTGTTACTTAAGAAGTGTTAATGTGGATTCTGGGCAAACACATTTCTATTCAGCTTAAGGCTATGGCTAAGTTGAAAATAAATAAGTCAATGCTAGAATTCAAATACTAGAACACTTATTTAAAATGTTGTTTAAAATGTTATCATAAGGTTATCCTTCAACTCAATATCTGTAATCATAAATTTTCTGTTTACCTGTTGTCTAAGAACTCTCTGACAAGCATCTGAAACTGCAAAAACATGTGGAGGCACCTCAAACATCTCTCTACCTTTATACTGACTCATAGTGTTAGGGCCATAGATGTCCAGGGTTTTGTAAGGGTTCACTGAGACCATTACTTCTCCGATATAAGTGTATATCTTGTTGTGCTGGAATCTGGAAAAAAGGAAAATGTTTTCTTTATTTTTACGGCTATAAAAAAATGTGGAAAGATAAAAGTTGAAGTAACATAACATAACACGTATAGACAATTCACACAGACCGAGCTAGTCCCAAACTAAGATATGAATCTTGTATTATGGGTACTAACACGGCGATACACATATACAATGCACTAAACACATATACATGTAACACAAGTGGCTTGTATGAATAAGTATTTGACTTGTTGGTAAGTTTTTTGTTGTTTTCATTGTGTTTAAGTGTATATAGATTTTGTGTGTCTTCCCCTTACGGACTTGATCTAGTTGGGGAACAGTGTAAGATTACTTGTACTTGTATTAAATATAGATATTTCTATTTCTGGGAAACATCTCAGATGGATTACTTGCACTCCAGTTTATTATGTATAGTATTACCAACGTTATTATTTTAAAAATATCACCCAGCACTCAGATCATAACAGCTTTTGGCCAAGGCAATCTCGGCAGGAAAAATGAAAAAAAAAGAAATGTCAAGTAAAAAAAAACAAAAAACAGCGAGACAGAAAAACACAAAAGATATCATCAAAAAGAAACAGAATCTTAGGAGAGTCTCTTTCCTGATGATAAAGTCATTGTATGTTACGTTGAAAATATCGATATGATATATATGGACAATTTGTAAAGCGCTGTCTAATCATAACATGCAACCTCAAGGGCGCTGTATTGTGTGTCTATCGTTTGAAGCATCCAGTAAAAAGGTGTGTTTTCAGCTTCCTTTTGAAGCTCTGCTCTCTATTCGCCTCCACTCTTGTTCCAACATCTGGAACTCGCAACACTAAATATTCTATCTCTTCCATCCTGCGAGATCAAGATTGCTCAATAAGTCTGCTTTTTGCTTCACCTTGTGCTGAGCGAAGCATAAGTTGTCTGTCACTGATGGTCACGATCTCGCACATCTCCAACAAATAAGACGGCGACACACATTTCGAAGCCGAGAACACCATCATACATATCTTGTACTCCATTCGTTGGTTTACTATTAGCTAATTCAAAAGTTCGTCTTAGCCTAAAGTCGCAGACTCAGCCTCATGCACAAGAGGTATGCGGTTATATTCCAGGTGTCGACAAACTTCCCTTTCACGAAACAAGCTTTTAGCTTACAGTGAAAGGTGTATAAAGTTGTATTTGGGCTTATAACAAAAACCCATAATATATCTTTTTCAAAAAAAAAAAAAAAACATTTAGGAGAGGAGTAATGTATTCAGATCTTCCCCTCTTAAAAGAAGTCTAGCAGCAGCATAAAATACAGACTGGATCCTATTCAGCTGCACCATGAGAAGATCATAGTACAGGCTGTTGCAATAGTCCAGTCTGGAGACCACCAAGGCATTAACCATATTACATAAATGGGTATACCTAATTAATTAATTGACTACACATTCTGCTTATCAACTGTAATACATAATTATTATCTACGCTTATCTTATTGATAATAAACAGTAATACTAATAATATGCTATAAGTTATATACAGTATCTATCTATTGGTTTATAGCCAGTTACAATAATCTGTCTATTACATACATGCATTGGCCTAAGTGATGAGGTCATTGATTTATAATATATTATTATTAGATTACAACGAAAAGGCAAAAATCACTAAGGTCTGCTAACACAGACTCTGTGAATAAACTTGTGGTGCCACCTATAGAGGGGTTCTGGCTAACTATGTTGGCCGTGCCTTTTGTTTGGTTGGTCCGTTGCTGTGGAACAAATTTCCCTATGATTTGCGAAATCTAGAGAGTGTGCAGGTGTTCAAGGTATGGTTAAAAACCCTATGGAGGTTTATGATTCTTGAATGGGCCCTTGCAGTGGTTTTTTCCACCAAACGGCGCATCTTAAAAAAATTGTCTAGTTATTATTAGATTTCGCCTACTACAATTTTTTTTTTCTGAATTCCAATGTAATTTCTTCACTTTACGCTAGCCTGATGATGAGGGCTGAGAGCGAAAGCTTCTTAAAACTGACTCCCAACTAATATAACTGACTTCCAACTAATATGTATATATTTAATGTTTTTTTTATGTGTTTGTTGTAACTATATTTGAATGACTAGGTTTCTACTCTCTGACCCCCGTAGTCTGTTGGTTTCGCTCTTGGTGTCTGTGGGGACTGGTCGGCAGCTTTGGGTCTGGGTCTCGGTAGATAATTGGGGGAATTCTTGTGTGGGTGGGGGTTTGGGAGGTGTGGCTCAGTAAATAACACATTTATGTCTGTAAAGGGGCACAGCATTACTCATGTCCTTTGTTATTGTGTTTATTTTTAATATGTATATGTTGGGCCTGTTTGTGTTTATGTTTGTGATGAATAAATAAATAAATAAATATTATGTAAATAATAATTATACTAAATTGTTTTATTTGTAATAAATAATATAAAACATTGAGATGATATATGCAATGGCGAGTTTATTACTATACAGTGACGTCTTCTAACATAACCACGTCAGGTATATTGCTCTACACATCCTATTATAATATAATACTATGAATGATATCATAATAATATTTGTGTCTACACACATTTGACCTTATACCACACTAAACCATACCACCTTACTTCACATACAATACCATAACTATTATAGTTACTTATCTAACTAATGATATTATAAACCATAACACATTATAGGTATATAGGTAACACTTTAGTTTATTTATTCTTTTTGCACATCATCATTATATAACAGTGCACAAAACAATACAAAATTTAAAACATCAAGTAAAACAATACAAAAATAAAAATACTAGGATGATAATATGCAGTGCACTATTAAAGTGATTTCTTCAGAAAATTTTGTTGCGAACGCGAATGTTTCTGCCTGCGTGTCAGAATTATAATATATTCGATAGGTGCATAGCTATCACCAGTACATACATAATACTTATAAAATATTTCCCGACATTTTATCAGACGGGATTCCCAAATACATATTGGAATAGGTACGTAGTAAAAGTCGACAGATAAGAGAAATTATGAACATCCTAGTACAGTTTTTTTTATAGATATTAATGCTTTTAAAAGCGAACACAAGTAGTGTAGAAGATGAAAGGTGGTCAGCTTGAGACGATATCGTTTCTACTGGTTTTTCGTTCACACGGTTCAAATGGCTGACGATATTTTGGCGTCCTGGCGATATTCGCCAAATGTGAACACCACATAATAAAAGATGAGAATGAGAAGCTGGTGACTGACGGCATAAAGCCCAGAACAGAGATGCCTGGAGAAACATGGGAGGGGTTTAAGTTCAGCAATGCACAGAAATGACAGTACGTATATGAGTAAATGCAGCATAGACATTCTACACTTGCAGCGCGGTACATTTTTTCGGATTTTTTGTGTACCAACATCGATGTCCTTCAAGCATTAGCAACGTCAGTTTAAAACTGGATGCAAAATTTGATTGGCTGCATGACCAATTTTTTTTTGAATTACCGATTTAGTAGAATACCTAATCTTTGAAATGCAGAATTTTATACCGGATTAAGAAATAAAAAACATGTACAACATTATCGTTAACAATGGATGGAAGACGAAAGACGTCTCGAGCTCTGTCATTGATAAAAATTATTGTAGGTATAATTAAAAATGTATATTTTTTATCAATACACAGATATTGATCTTACAATATTCTGCTCCAACTGAGCGTAAAAAATAATAAAAGAAAGGAAAAGTACGTTGGTACAATATGATATTAACGGTATTGTTACGGGAGAATGAGATAAACAGCGAATCTGATTACATTACAGTAATATGTTACAAGTTGTAAAACATTGTATAATGATTATTTTATTGCAATCAATAACATTAAATATCTGCACATCATAATAATGTACCAACCGAACTGTTGTATAAATAAAACGTTCAAATACAGTCGTACCTCATACAAATTATTTTACACTATTGGGAACATGCATGTGTGAGGAATATGAATAAATGTTATCAATTCATATTATTAATAAATATAAGCTGATTACGAATATCCTAATAAGAAACGATAAAATAAAACTTTTCATTCATAATTTTCATTTTAAAAATCCATATTTTCTGTTATTGAATTAGCTCGTTGTGACATCGCTAGGCGCTATTTTGTATATTTTGACGTTGTGGATCCGACTCTTTACATTCGCGACTACCAAAATACTATGATTTAAATTTTTATTTAACTTAAATTATTTTATGAACTGTTTTATTTTTAATATATGTATTTGTAATTGTGATGAATTTTGTAGTATGTGTATATGACGAGTCCAAGTGAATGAACAATAAGGGCCTAAGGATAATAAAAATAAATAAGTAAATAACAGCTTTTTGTTTTTTAACAACGAAAATGTGAGTACAGAGGAAAATGTCTCTTCTTGGCTTCGTGCCCTTATCAGATTTCTCCAACGTTAGCAATCACCTTTGTAAAGGTCTCTCTATCCTACTCCGGTCCAGTGTCTCATATTAGACAGCCATGAGGTCTGTCTTCTGCCAGGACCATGGCGTCTTCAACCTTTCCCATTAATATGAAAGAATCTAATGATTAAATTCCAAGAGATCTAAAAACTCACAGGAATATTTTCTAGTACCTTTGAATTGAAATAATATAGATACATCAAGTATGTCGATATTATTTAAAAAAGTTGAAATTATTGTATTCCCAGTATTCAACTGATAAATGAGACCATAGTGCAAATTTAATGTTGGTTGGTATAAGGATCAGAGGTGAACAAAATATGCGCAGTAGAAATTACAGTCTCTGAAGATAATTATATTTTTAAAAAGTGTTAAGAGAAGCGCCTTAAAGATGTAGTTATACTATACAAGGTCTTACCTTTTATAAAAAGTTATATAATACCGAATGTAATGTTGTGGAAACAAAGAGTAATAATGTGATACATTGCACCTACATATCTACTTACCAACTTACTACTGTACAATCTTACAAAAATACCTACCACATTAACCACAAAGCAACGCAATTAAAATGAAATAAAGCGATGTTAGAAATATATTACATGTTACCATCGAAAAAAAATCTTGTTTTAAGTCAGAAAAAGTAGGTCAATCTATACCATCGCGACATCTCCCATAAATGTGGTAGCAAGAAGATAAATTACATGTAATAAACACGCAAGTCGATCTCACCGTGCCAATCAAAAAGTAAGATATCATAAATTGATTGATTGAGTCGACGTTGATTTTGTAAAACTCCATTATATTGATATAATGAAAACAAAATAGTTTTTAGGTTTTAATATGATTCCTAAAAATAGTAAAACCTAAAAACAATTTTGTTTTCATTATATCAATCATCATAAATTGACATTTAATAAATTTGTATGCACTTTTAAATCGGAAAATGCATTATTTCTTGTGATATAAGTAGTTCGTGTACTTGGGCAGCAGCATAATCTAGGATGGACGCTTCAAATCGGAAATTGTGAGCAGAATAAACCAGGCAAGAATTGCCTTTAACAAAAATCTAAAATGTTGGAATCCCCTATCCCCTACTATTGTTTAAGTGTGAGGAAGAATCTTATTAAAACCTTTGTATGGAGCATTTTGTTGTATGGTTACGAGACGTGGACCATCAGCAAGAGTGAAAGCGGACGGTTAGCGGCCTTTGAGATGTGATGCTATAGACGCATGCTGAAGATTCATTGGTCAGAACTCAGAACACGTCGAAAACGAAGAAGTGTTAATCAGAGTAGGCGAAAAAAGGGCAACTCCTTAAAAGAATCAGCCAACAACGAGCTAATTGGATTGGACACAACATAAGGCACCCAGAACTGCTCATCGCCATCGTGGAGGGTAGGACCGAAGGCACAAATGGCAGAAGCCGACCAAGAAACGCTTATATAGACCAACTGAAGGACATGAACTGTGGCAAATACGTGGAATCAAAGAGACTAACAGACAATAGGGAGGAATGGAGAATCCAAACTCGTTGCAGACCATTCCAATGGATTGCAAAAGATGCTATAAATGTTTAGTTATTGCGTGTAGTTATTCCGCTGGCTACCTCACTTGTGGATAATGTCGTGATGATATTTATGTATTATGAGAATTATCTCACTTATTAAAGTTGTAGTTACTTTGGTAGGTACAAAGACATGTAAATAAAAAATTAAAGACCAATAATTAATAATTAAAGAAACAGATAAAATAAATTTGTAAGATACAACAATGAAAAAATATTGGACTTTTGAATGAATCATCTTTCATTGATGACTTTATATTATATGTACTAGTACATATTATTTTTATTATTATTGCATCGGCGTAACTACAGAGGGGAGGGGCAAAAAGGAAGGTAGCCCCCCTTAAATTCTCAAAAATAATATTGAAGAGAGACCCACCTCACACCCGGATATTTCAGGAGTCATAGACTCCTATTTATCTGCACATTCAAAACAAAATTGTCCTCACGGGCGGGCCATTGGGCAGGTCTGAAGGACCGAACGGCTAAAACCGCTGTCGTGGGAATCTTTTAAGCTACACTCTCTTCAATGCCCCTTTTGAAAGTATGTTTATTTTATTGATTAAAAAAAAATGCAAAATTATATAAAAAGCATAAAACAGGACTAAATATAGTACAATTAATAAAAGATAGATAACATCGAGTAAATATGATATATACAAATTGCTGAGTAACAAAAAGCCGAAGTGAGGTGTCCAGAAACTTGGTAAAAAATAATAGTAAAGTAGACAAGATTAGTATTGATTAATAGTACCTAGTTAGATTTTTTTTTTTAAATATATTTATTTTATTCATAAATACACAGTATACATTGATATTACATTAATAAAACAATATAACACACAGTAAAAATGCTCCCTCCATAAGCAACTAAATGCTTGTGCGGAGGGTCGGATTTCAATTATAACATTAACACACATATAAGAATCAGCTAGAAATATTAATACACATATAAGAATTTGTTACAAATAGCAAACTTTCAGTTCTCATGTACGTTCATCAAACGTTCAACAAAATCTACCAGCACAATACAAAATTAAACCAATACAATTATTCACAACGTCAAAACAATATACAAATCAGTTGGATCAATTTTCCTCTCATCAACATTAACACAAACACACATACACAGAAATACATCACTTTTACGCGATTCAGTGCTCAATGATGACATCATGAGCCCGAATCTCAAAATTGTCGCTGAAAGTGTTATCCCGTCTTATCCGGCTTGTAGCACTTCTTTATTATTTTTATAAGTTCGTCGCCTCTTGGAGTCTTTCTCACGTCTAATGGCAGGTTATTGAATTGGGTCTCTCCGAAATATGTGTAATGCTGCTGACCAAAAACGGTGCGTTTCTTAGAACGAACGAATACATATTTATGTCTGGTACGATTCTCAGCAAGGAAATAATGATATTCCGGTTCTTTGAGAACCTGCAGAATATATATCAGATATATCGTGCTTCCGCGATAAACTCGCCTGTGTCACAAAATCATTTGTTGCATTATATCATTGTTTTGTACTAATTTTAGCGGTCAGACTAAAAAATATGTTTTAACAATTTATTTTTTTTAAAGAAAGATATATCTGGGTTTCGTTATAAACCCAAATACAACCTTATACACCTTTCACAGTAAGCTAAAAGCTATAAAAGCTAATTTCCTATACCAATTTGCTAAAGGGGCGTTCACATTTGTTCACTTTCAGTGATCACTCTGGGTGATGAAAAGGTGAGAACAGGTTTTTCATTAATAGTGATCACTAGCGATGACGGAGTAAAGCGATTACCACCCGACATAATTTTGATGAAAAAATGTTCTTTCATTGAAACGACCGGATAAACAAGTTTTATCCCATTATTTGTCTTTTTCTCTATGAATTTGTATTGAAGTCAGAATCATGTAAAAAAATAATCATACTGTCGAGAATTATATTAATTTTTAATAAGTGTTATTTTTCATTTTTTTTTTTACAAAAATACGTCAAACTTCATACAACATGTCGGTGAGTGTTGACATGGCAGTGAAAGCATAGGATGAACAAGTGTGAACAGACGTGTTCACTTTCGATGAACAGTTTTGACTCTGACACTCTGGATGATCATCCAAAGGAAAGCAATGTGAATGCTACTAACTTCTGCCCCCCTAGAGTAAATGCAGGATTTACGCTCATGTATTATTGTATAATTTCTCATTAGCACGTTTAATAATAATTAGTGATGTAACGAATGTGTGATTTTGGATATTCGCGAATGCGAATGCGAATATTTGTTGCCGACATTCGCGAATGCGAATATTTACTTGCTTAAATTTTTACAATTGCTCAAACATTAAAATTTCAACCCCCCCCCGTCGCCGAATTTTCAAAATGGTATAGAAATTTAAAACATTTCAAAACTCCTCGCTTTTCTTAAAGAATATTTTCTTGCGTACTTTTTTCTACAATGTACCGGGTAAATATCCGGTACTTTTACCGAATATCCGATACTTTATTACCAAAATAATATTCGCAAAACATTCGCATATTTTTTGCGAATACGAATGCGAATACTTTGAAATCTGCGAATATTCGGGAATGCGAATGCGAATACGAATATTCGTTACATCACTAATGATAAATACAATAATTATAATATAGTCAAGTAATAGCTGCGTGCTAATATGATAATAATAACTATTTATTATAGACAGACAACAAATTATTCATTATGCATGCAAATTATTGTATTTATTAAACATGACTAATAAACACAAAATAAATAATATTGTCAGCAGATTTAATAAATGCATAACTTATTCTAAGATTATCTAACCTAACTGGAAGACAGCAAAAGTTTACGTCATTTCCTATTCCGTTTCTTGCAGTATTCATTATGGTATCATATTTTTTATTTAAAACCACTCTAGATTAATCATTCCAGTTAATTCTACTCACTGAAAGTCAACCTATTTGAATAGGTATTAACTACGTAGGTATGTTGTATAATAATTATGATACACATAATTATGTGAACTTCTTTTAGGAGTGCATGACACAGAGTTTCAATGTTTGTGAATCGACTTAAAGGCTTGGTTAAGAGTACCTACTATTTAAACCTAGGTAACATTCCCAATTTCTCTGTACCATACTTATCACACGACTCAGAAATTTTTGAAATTTGTTTATATAATATAGTTCAACTCGATATTTTTTTATTAGAGAAAATAAGGTTTTTATACGTTATTCCCTGTGTTTTCAAAGTGGAAAGACATCATCTGTTGTAGTTCTAACTTCTTACTAAGCCAATCCAGTACCCGACATCCGATTGAGTCAAAAATTCATAAAATTTATTATATAGGTATCTCGAATTTTGAAGCTTTTTTTCCATTTATTAAAAGAGATGACCTTTTGTTTTAGGTCACATTTTAACCCCCCCCCCTCTCAAAGCCAAAAGAATAAAAGGAGAATTATTGTCCTTCCAAAAAGAGGACGTTTGGTCACCTTAAGAAAGCCTAAAGTGTTTCATTTAAACAAATTCAATATTTGACTGTTTTCAATTTCATTATACTCAACACAATTCTGGATTGAGCAATGAAACATTTGTGTAGGAGATAGTAATATACAATTTTACAATAAGAAATTTGTGTACGCAGTGCATCCTGGGTGATGTAATAAGGTCACTGGCACACAGCCAACAGATGTGCATGCACTGTCATTATCACACTCTTCTCACACTATGCGATACGCAACGGATATCAGTCGGATACTTATATCTTCTCAATTCTTCAACACTTCGCTTAAAATAGCGTCCACACAGCTGGATGAAAACGTTAATCATCAATCCTCAATCTTTCGGTGACAATTCGGAGCCTTAGCCCAATTTAGCGATGTGGCATGCCACCCATCGTAAATGACTTATTTTTTATTATCATGGAAAGGAAATCTGCATATTTATTAGTTGCAGTTAGTCCACAGCTACTCCACATGTGGAATATAATTATGATGGTATAGTACAGTGTTTCCCAACCGGTGGTTCGCGAACCCCTGGGGGTTCGCTATGTCTACAAAGGGGGTTCGCGAAAATAATAGGGTAATGGCGGGATTTTAAATGGCCCAAGAAAAATAAAAGGAAAAAAAAAACAGAAACACAAAAAAAATAAAAAAAAGCACACCAAACACAATGCAGATTGCACGCTGTTGTTTCGAACGTATGCATACTGCCTATATCTTATGCAGCATATAAAGAAAATTTTATTGTTTTTTTGCCTATCATTAGCGACTACATAGGGGGTTCGCCAAATTCTATTGGATATTACTTTTGGTTCGCGACGAGAAGAAGGTTGGGAAACACTGGTATAGTATATATGTAGTTGAAAAATCTTAGTCGCCAACCTGTCTACGCGATGTAAATATCGCAGTGTGAAATGTTTTTCCATTGCATTGTTATTCTGAGGATAATCTCATTACTTATTATTATAAATCAATATTAGTTATTATTTCTGATTGCAGTAGAGATGTCATCACCGTCACACGACAACACAACAACACACAGGATGTCACACACGCTGTTGTGTACAAATTTATGATTGACTGGTAGAATGTCATTATTGAATTGTATCATATCTACTTGTGCGAGTATAAGAATGCTAATATAATAATAATAATAACAAAATTAATTTCAAATTCAACTTTTCGAATTATTATTTCGTTTATAAACTTTTTTATGCAAACACACTTTTTATTTTCAACAGTACCTACCTATAATATTTATTTTATTTATTTAAGCAATAAACAGCTCTCGCCGTTTACAGTTTCAAAATAGTACAAAACAATCTTACATACCTACGTTACAAAATAAAAATAAACAAAAATTATTATTTGTGTTCAAGACAGAAATCAAAAATAAGTTTACAAAAGTATATACAATAATACAATTGTATACAATTTATTCCCTCAGAATTAAATAGGGTTCGTGCTTTGAGGGATAATTCCATAAGTCCGCATATTGAAACACAAACATTGTTGGTGGATCCATGAAACCTCTCATTTGTCAATTTTTTTTTTTCAAAAATAGATATTGATACAAATTATTCGCCTCGTCGATTTACCGATGAAATAACCTATAAATACGCTGAAATATTCACGGAAAAGGTTATTTAGATAAACTAAATTTCTTACGTGCTGCTTTTTCTTGGATAATTCATAAAAAAACTCGCATGTACGAGTACTTCCATAAGTCATAAGTCCACGAATTTTTTCGGACTATGCTTTGAAAATCTTACTATAGAATTTTTGAAACACCTGTTAATAATAAGAATAATAATAACTAGACAATTTATAGTGCGCCGTTTTGTGGAATAAACTCACTTCAAAGGCGCACCTACCACGTAACGAATCAGATACGAAAAATAACATAGCAAAACAGTTATTTTGTATTTTTTAATAAAAAAATGATAAATGGATTTATTTGGAAGACATCGCATTCTAGCAGTAAACTCTCTCTGTACATTGAATATTGTATAACAGATATTTTTATCACACTTTGTATTGATTTGAAATAACGTAACCAATTTACAGTGAATAATAAAATAAATAAATAAATATAAATAAATATAGGTTTTATGAACCCACATACGACGTGCTCCTATCATATTATCGTCGTTGCATATTCAAAAAGGGGTAAGTATGCGAATTTATAAATGTTTTGACATTTCTAGAATGAACTGCGTATAATGACATCATAACCATTTTATAAAGTGATTCTTGGTAACAAATATTAAAATTCAATACTTAAAGAATAATATTAACACAATATGCCAATAAAAAGTCCAAACAACAATTTTAATGCCATAATGAACAATTTTTAAAGAGTACGCCTAAATAAAAATGTTCGCACATACCTCTTTTTGAATATGCAGCGACGATATCCTAACTACATGCATAATCTTATAAAGCAGTAAAAAAACCATTACAACAATAGACAATGATACAAGAAGCATAGTAAAACAATACAAATCTGAAACGATGTTGCTTGTATCAAGGGAAATGTAATGAAAGAAATTTATTATGTGCAAATGTAATAAAATAACATTTAATTTATTCCTGGCCTTGTGATATTATAACAGTGAGGTTGACTTTGAATTCATGTTGTCTCAAGTTCAATTTTTATTACAGTGTTTATTAATTTAGTGCATGGATTTAATACGCTTGCAGTAAGAACAAATTTGTCGATTTTTTCTGTTTATCATAAATAAATATTAGTATCAAATTTTAAGATTTTCGAAATTAATAACACCAGTGCTAATAATTTGTTAGGAAGTCTGAGATTTATTTTCTATCTCTTGATAAGTACGTACGTACATTAGTACGCGAGTACAAAACTTAGCGCTCTTGTTGTCCAAATACGAATAACTACTATAGCTATAAACTATCACGGCACATCCCACAAGTGGGGTATAGCTAGCAGATCAGCTACATGTAATAAACACGCACGCCGTTCTCTCCGTGCCAACATAAAAAATAAGACTTTCAGGTTGGGTGGCAAGCCTTATCGCTGAATTTAATATGCAAATTGTCTTTTTTCTGTTTCTTCGAACAGTTGCCTTTTTCAGGACACTCGAAAACATACGGAAAAGAGTAAGAGAACAATTCTTTACCGTGTGCTCCACGGAAATGTGAACAGGAAAAAATCTTGAAATATGTATTTGAGTAAGCCGTAAATGACCTATGAAGACTAAGGTAAATAGGTATCTACATGATTTAGGTCGGTATCTCGTGTTGGTGTCTCTGGTTCACTGGAAGAATCAGTTATTTCAATTCACAAGTAAGATCAGATTGGCATGGATTGGCCACGTCGTTAGATCCGGAGAAGAAAGGGCGACTAAAGATATTCTGCAGGGTATATCCGAGGGAAGAAGACCGTTAGGCAGACCAAGACAAAGATTGTTGGACAACATCAACCGAGATCTAGAGGAGCTAAATGCTAAAGACGACTGGCAGTCCATTGCTCAGGATTGAAAGGCTTGGAGATTTATTGTTTCGGAGGCAAAGGTCCTACAAGGGCTGTTCGGTAATCGAAAATAAGTAAGTTATTTCAATTCAAAAGTATTACATTGTCACGTTATAACAATTGATACGTATATTTTTTTTAACAAATCATAAGAATCTACTTCAATAGATACAAAGAACACTGAGGTGTAAAATGATTGATAATAGTCGAGTGTTATAAGTAAAGATAATAAGTTAACAAATAAACAATCTTCGTGTCTGTAGGACAACAGGGCTTCCCAACCCTGCGCTCTCGTACCAATCTGTATGCACCCGCGAATAATGTTTAAACAATGAAAAAGTTGTAAAACAGTTTTCGGATTTTATCGTTTATTTATTTTATTCTTCACTGTAGGTACATTGGTTACATTTTTTTTCAAATCTTTCAAATTTAAGTCAAATCAATACAAAGTATCATAAAATATCAGTTATACAATTCAATGTACAGAGGGCGAGTTTTATTGGATTTTTTTACACCTGGATAAGTGAAGATATTAAAAATATTACTCAACAAACATCTTATCTGCACAACCAACAGATTGTGCCAACTTCCTTTAAAAGGAAGCAGGAAAGGTGTAACGATGCTTACGCATTGGCTCAAGCTGGTTTGATTTTATTTTATTTATTTGGCCTTTCAACAGGTTTTTTCAAATATTAATAAAGTATGCGTAAATTAATTGTACTTTTAAGTAATATTCTGTATTAGAGTTTGAGTAATATTCTTTATGAATTTTTTTTTTTGATAAAGAATATTACTCAAACTCTATTATATGAAATTCTGGCTTCTGTATCCTAGTCCCTTTTCCTACCTACTTTCCTCCTTTTTTACCTCCTCTTTCCTTTCTTTAAGGTTTCTTTATGTGAAAGTTGCATGAAATTGGGTTAGTTGAAAGAAATCGTCTCCGATAAACTCGCCCTCTGTATATTGATTGTATGATTGTCCTTGTTTTAAATATATTTTTGTGTAAATTTGCTTGTAATCAATGTACAGTAAAGAATAAATAAATAAAAAAAATTAAAAATTCTAGATAGGTACTTTGATTCTACATATTATTTGTGCGAATTATTATTTCCTACTTTGAATATCATTAATAACTCTTTAAGATACTATAATTGGCGATGCAAATCATAAATTGTATTATTTTAGTATCCATTGTTCAAGCGGTTGTATCTATTGAATCAAGAATCGAACAAATTCCAATGAAGATGTTATTTTTACAATATTATACCTATATTACATGTTATGTATGTTATCATATTAAGTTCGCATTATTTGATTACTTCTTAGTGAGACTTGTGTCTGCCATTATTTTCTATACTCTCGATTATGCCCGCACTCGACTAAAAGGTTGAGATCCCCTGTTGTAGAACATAGCTATGAGCTTACCGATTATTGTTATTGTAGAAATTGTAATAGGTAGGTATATATTTACAATAGTAATCAATGGCATTACTCAAATATTAGGAAACCTGACAAGTTATACGTATGTACCTTACATTACATAATATATTACAACTAAACTAAAGATTACAATACTTAAACAAGTATAATTATAAAAAGGTACATAGTGCCTTCTTTTTGGTTTAGTCAAGGTTACGACAGCATAAGAAAAATGTCAGTAATGGTATATTATGATTCGGATTAAAGGCCAAAGATCTTTGAAGTATAGATTAGAAATTCAAAGTAAAAAATGGTAATGCAGCCAATCAAATCGTGCGGCCAAAATAATAATTTACTACTTCCCATGATCGTGTATGTCTGAACATGAAGGACTCCTACTTATCCGCTCCTCCGTGTAAAACTTATGTCCTCACGAAAGGGCTCTTAAAAAAGCAGGAAATATTTTTTGTTGCATTTACGACATCGGTGTTCCTATCAAAATGTAGAGGTGTGGAGGAGGATCGAGAAGCCTATGCCAGCGTGATCGCCAACGTCGGGGGGACCTGACAGGGAATATACAGAAGAAGATATAAATATGGAACGAAAGACAGAAATAGAAATGTAAATTAACGTGTGTTCCATTCCAACAAAAGAGAAGGGAAGAAGAAAGGGAAGAGAGCCCACCTGTCTCAACCAGAGACACCAGACCAAAAAACTTTTAACGCTACAAAATTTTATCTCTGTAGACAAATAATGGCGAAGATCGCGAATTTTCATACATACGTACTGTTTGGTCTGGCGTTCAACCCTCTCTTTGCCCATCCTATTAGGGATGAAGTGCAAAGCGATAGATATATAAGTACTACAATAATAATATTATAATACTATAATAATTTGCTACAGGGGTAAATTCGAAACCTTTAATAAATAATTTACAAAAATTAAATTTACCGGTTAATTTATGCATAAAAAAATCAAAAATCTATTATAATAAATACTTTTAATATTAAATTGTTGAAGGGTGTTTGTGTTCACACTGTGAAAATTCATATTTAATAATTTATAAATAATCAAAACACTGTTATATTTTCACTATATTTATTTAAACGTTTTCGCCCACTTCAATGGGCATTCTCAAGAATAACGTGTGTTCACACGTTAATTTACAGTACTGAAAATGCGAAAACGTTAGAGTTTAAATAAATATAGTGAAAATATAACAGTGTTTTGATTACTTGTAATATTGTTAGAAAGTTTATGAACACAGATATTTCAGGCACAATGCTGGTATTTTGAACCCACGTTTTGAGACTAATCCTTTGATATCCTGTATATCTGGATAGGAGAATTTTTCCCGGCATTAGGCTATTGTTAAGTTTTTGTGTGACCATGACTGATCATATATGAAGACTTAACTGGTTGTATAATGCTGGGAAATGTGGATGGCAATTCTGCCGCCGCGTAAAATTATTGCGAAAGTTGTCTAGGTAGTGGTATGAGGTATGACTCAAGATCGTTTATAATTATGTCAGCAAGAGTCTACATATTATTAGTTGAGTCATCTTACAGTACTTGTTTGTCAATGATGATAATATTATGAACTTGAGATCACATTGTAAATGGTTAGGTTAGGTTGGGTAATAAGTATTTATAATATTATAAAGTAGGTATATTATGCAGCGGTAAGTGATTGATGCATAATGGTATGTAATGTTATAATAGGTAAGTGGTAGCGATGGTAGTCTACTGACCTACAAGTGAATCAATGAATGAAGGTCTGTCATTTGATTGATACAGTATAGCCATGTATCAATCAAATGACAGACCATGAATCCTGAATCAAGATTCAATTCATGAATCCATTTCTAGTTTTAAAAGGATGATTGCTCGATCTCTGACAGATTCTGGGTCTCGGAGGGCATAGGCAGATGTCCTCCGCTCCATTGATGTCTTCCTTTGTCCTTACCGTTTATGTCCCTAATCTTTCCCTTACTGTACATTTGATCATTATGATGTGTATGCGCATAATTAGCGGGTTTTCAGACACGGCAGTGTATCCAACAAATTTTCATGTTTTTTTTTCTTTCACTGTAGTATGTAGGTAATTGGTAAAATCTATTTTGTAATGTATTAGCAAACTTTTCTGGTTTATATGTCAACTTTTTTTCAACTACCAAATTTTCAAAATGGTATAAAGCTTAAAACAAGGTTCAGCAAGTTACATTTGAATGTATATTATGTATATTGATTGATATAAGAATAAAAATTATTGAAACATCCATATGGGTGTATGAATTATTATATTATAATTCACCACAACAATGATATGGCAATTTCCTTCGACAAATACAGCTTTGTGTAAACTTTTATATTATTACGAGTTAATAGGACCGTGGTGACATGTAAAATATTACAGTACAATGAGAAGTTATGGAAATGCTAAGATGGGCAACTTCAAGGCAGATCGTTGTAATAATGTATAGATATATACAAACATAGATTAGAAGAGTTTGTACTAGTGATGTGAGAAGAGATAATTCTCCAAAGAAATTTCTCGAGAACGAGAAATTTCTCCGAGAATTTCTCCTCTGATAGAAGAGAAATTTCTCTCCATAATTTTTCTTCGTGGTATTATGACCTTTCGCCCAGTACACTTTGCAGCCAACATGATTGATCCAAAAAATTTGTGGGGCTGATTAAGGCCCAAATCAGAGGTTATTAACACTTTTTTCCATGTACGTACCTGCAATTTTTTTAACTTAAATATGGGCATGTGGGGTGTCAAACATCAAGATTTTTTATAAAAAATATTTGTTTCCATAATTAATTGTAGCCATATTGGTGATAAATTGTCTCAACATTTGTACATTGTTATTGACTGATTGAATAAAATATTTATTATTATTATACTGTTAAATAAAAAATAAAAAAATTCCCCGAAAATTCTCTACTTCGAGAAATTTACCGAGAAATTTCTCGGTAAATTTCTCCAAAAATTATTTCTTGAGAATTCCACAACACTAGTTTGTACTAATTCTCTCTGAGTTCAGGTAACAAAAATAATATTAATACTAACGACGTTTTCAGTTTCACACTGTTCCATGGAGCACCCGGCAAAGAATTGGTCTCCCACTTTTTTTCGTACATTTTCGAACGTCACAACATAAAAATGAAGACGTCATTTCCAATCCTAAATTCAGAGATGAGACACGAAGCCACTTGATATATGTCACTCTAAATACATTGAAGTATTATATTCTTCTACTCTAAATACATTGAAGGACCCACCGACCACCCGGATACCGCAGAAGTCTAAAGACTTCCATTTATCCGAAATTCTACACTTAACAAATATTGTCTACACCGGAGGCCCCATAGTGGGCAGCCTGAAGGGCTGGCTGGGCAAAATCTCCTTCTCTAAGTACTATCTCCTTTGCAAAGGTTGGCGACCCTCAGTGCTATTTCCATCTTATTGACTGCGGCTTAAATTGTGCAGCCAAGAGGTTCTGTTCCGACCTGGTCCTCTTCTTTTAGTATTTTTCCCTGAACTATCAGTTGAGTTGAGTATTTTTCTCCTTTCATTAAGTGATCAAAATTTTGCAGTTTCCCTATTTTAAGACTGTTGAGCAACTCCAGACAATTTTTCATCAGTTGGAGAATAATCTCACAGTGAAATCTGTCTCTCCAAGTAATTTATTTAAAGTATTTTTCTATAAATCCAGAGTTCACAATTGTATGTATAAGCGATACATATTATAATCACCTACCAAACTTCTATAAATGACAGGAGATAGCCAACACATAATACATGAATATGCTATTATTATATGCCGTGATATGTTATAGCGTAATAGTGTAGCGCGTGCCGTACCTACATCCACATCCTGCCATTCGTCATCATGTGTCATACATTTCTCTGTTTAGATATACGACAAACATACACTTACTACAATATAGTTACCTAGTTATACTGTATATTATTATTCTAAAAATAATATAAACATACATTATTTGATTAATCTTATAGTGAATATTAAATTTTAACATGTTCATGTTGTTTTTTGATTTTATTCTTTTGTATTTTATCTCATGCTTAAGTTTGTTTGAGTCCACATGTCTGGCATTGTTGTTGCATTCATTATTTTGTATTACATATTGGTAATGATAGGGGACTTTACTGGTCCACTTATGGCTTTATACAATTCTGTTAATATTACCTGTATATGACTGTTTGTATCCCTGTGAAAACTTAATAAATAAATATATATATACCATCACACCTTTTCCCTCGCGGGGTAGGCAGAAAAGGTCGAGCACCACTTTTTACTATCCATGCATATACACCTTTCATTTCCGTCACTGTCATACAATTTTTCATGCATGCTCTCCTGTTCAATGTGCTCGACACGTGTCCATCCTGTACGATCTGGTTTACATGATCCTGCCATTTGATCTTCAAATGGTCACGTCTCCGAGCACCATTCCTCTCAGCCTAATATATTTTCTTGGTCATTCTGTCCTCATTCATTCTTTCTTACACATGCTCAAAATAATTAAGAAAAACATATTCATCTTCCAGTAGAAAAGGAGTTGATGTTTTTCTCCTCTCATTACGTGACCGAAGTATTACAATAATAAAGAATAATCTGCCTTTTACAGGATACTGAAAAACTTGTATAAAAGAGAGGGAGGTGTATTCTATATTACATTTTGGGCATTCCACGTTTTGGTTAGTTGGAAAAATCGTGCCTCCCCGATAAACTCGCCATCTGTATTTTAGTTCTATGATTGTATTTGATTTAAAGGCATTTTTATATAAATTTGTTTGTAAATCCATGTACAATTGTACAGTTAGGAATGAATAATTAATAATAAAAACATATTCACTACCTACAAAATTCATTAATAATGCTTGCAGCAAAAATAACATTTAGTATGTTGAACACCTGGGTACCCCATTGTGGAAGATATGTAGATAAATAAATTTTTTTTTTGTTCTTTTTTTCGTTATAATCAATAAAGTATCGCATGTTTACGTACCCTTTGTCGGTGTATTGTTTTGTAGGTAAAGTTTGCATGGAGGTTTAGTATATAAATATTTTTTTATACATTTTGACCTAAATAGAGTGCGTGAACTTTTGTGCCGCAGTTATTAGACATTATCTATCAATACTATCAACCATAATAAGCATACAACGAAAATTAATGCGTGCCACACATTTAAATTAAAAAAGAAAATTCATTGAATCGGATATTTCGATTGGAGAACCATGTTTACACAATGTACCACTGTACAAAATGTAATCAGAAGTGAGAAAGGCGTCCCAACGCTAACGAATTGGCTCTAGGCTGGCTTAAGTGATCACTTTCGGTGTTCATGGACAACGTTCACCAATCCACCATTCTCACTCTTTCGATGTTCTCACTCACCAATCGAGAAACGCTTTTTGCAAACCATAGAAGAACAATAAAAAAATAGTAAATATTCTGAAAATTCATTGTTTTAGTCAAAGAGCCGACCTCATTACGTTAGAGATACAATTATGAGAACTCAACCGTTCGTTAGAACAAATATTAAAAATGAAAACGCGGCAACTCTAATTAATGACCAAGTTTTCGATGACAACATTGACAACCTTATACCATCGTGTCCGCAATAAAATTATCTTTTCACCATTGAGAAAACAGATAAGTGAAAATTCGAAAAAAATTAAATAAAATCAAACATAGCCTGGACCGGATTTGCTTGGGCAACCCATGCGCGATTTATTTCTTTTCGTATAAAATTCGATTCGAATGTCGGCAACAAATATTCGCATTCGCGAATATCCAAAATCACACATTCGTTACATCACTAATATGGACCAAGTGAAGAAGGGATCATGAACTGTGGAACATACGTAGAAGTAAAGTGACTGGCTGAGAATAGGGAGGAATGGAGAAGAAAATCCAAACTCGTTGCAGACCAATTCAACAAAAATTAGGTTTCATTCGGAAACTCGATGGGTGAAGATCGTTGTTAAGTCGCTTCTTAGACTAGACTATCTGAATGTTTAGTCAAATCAACTCGTGTATTACCACGACATTTTAAGAAAAACCTAATAAATGTGCGTATTATTTTCATCACAATAAAATAATAACAACGTTATCCCTATCAAGCTCTATCTGTAGAATTGTCTATGTATGTAAGTTAAAATTTTTTTAGTGGGGTGACAATGTGACAAACTTTAGTTGCTTGGTTACATAATATTATACCTAAATCTGAGCACGTGATTTGTTTTAGAAATGTATCGCTCTTTTTCTTCGATAGTACATGTCTATCTTTATATTGATTACTTATTATATACTAGGTATATACGCAGTTATGTAGGTCGGCATTTTTATGGAGTACGTCATTTGGGCTACTTCAAAATAACAACTACCCCACACAGGGAGTTTTAACCTAAACCTGTCAATATCAATTCAGTTTATATAAATGCTATCAATAATATTATTGATTATTTAGCACCGTTTTATGTCTTCATTGCACGTCTGTCATTTGCTGAATTAGCAAAATTAAATGATGTCACACAAACAGAATTACAACAGGGCGTACCCAGAATTCTTTCTATGGGGAGCAGTTGAGTCCACGAGCATCTCTGTTGAGTCTGACTTCTAGAAGGGCGGCAGCTACTTGCTACAATGAGCTATATTACCTTATGTTGATTAAACTTTTACATAAACATAACATTTACAAAAAATCACACAGATCGAGTTACTCCCAAACTATGGATATGAATTTTTAATTGTATTATGGGTACTTCTGCGACGATACACAAGTATGCACTAAACACGAATGATACATTTTTTTTAAAGATATATCTGGGTTTTGTTATAAGCCCAAACACAACCTTATACACCTTTCACAGTAAGCTTAAGCTTGTGTCGTGAAAGGGGAGTCTGTCGGCACCTGGGATCGAACCACGGACCCCTTGTTCATGAGGCCGAGACTCTACCTCCAGGCTACCGACGAATTCAGACCCACAACATTGAAAAGAGACCCACCTCACACCCGGATATCTCAGAAGAAGAAGACTCCTATTTACTATTCCAGACCCGGAAAAATTTGAGAAAGGTCATTCTCTTTTTTGCTCTGGCCGGGAATCGAACCTGGGACGTCGTGACTCAAAGACAAGAGCGTTACCTCTACGCCACAACGGCAGACATATTATTTCAGTACAATACCTATATTTAGTAATGTAGTAGAGTTCAATTTAATACATTTTATTGTTTTGTGTTATTTTTATAATTAGATTAGCTTTTTGCATAATTATTAAACTAATATTCTTTTAATAAATATGTTGAAATAACCATAGACATACTAGAATTGCAACGCGGAACATTTTAACGGAATTTTTGTGTTCCAATATCGATGACCTTCAAGCATTAGTAGCAATGTATTTATTGTCTTGACATTAGCGTCAGTTTAAAACTGGATGCAAAATATGGCTGGCTGCATGACCGATTTTTTCTTTGAATTACCTATCTAATATATCTTTGGAAATAACTTTTTTTGTTTATCGGATATTTCAGGAGTCCAAGGACTCCTATTTATCCGTTTAGGTAACAATTTATTTATTTTCAACTCTCTCTAGTCTGTCAGTACTACTATGCCAGTGTTGGGTGTTTAATAAATATAGAAGTTTTTTTCATGTGCTTTATATTTTGATGTTTTTTTTTATTGAGGGTTAGCTTAACCAATATGAAAACTCTAGACACGTCATCTGTCGTGATAGTACCTACGCATAGAATGTAGACAGATTAGATTATCAGACCAAAATAATGTAAGGTTCAACTTTCCTATGATTCACCATACAACGTAGCTATGGTACCCGCTTATTCACCATCAATGTATGTACAATGTACATAGACAGTACAATACAATATTATTATATCTTGTAGCTATACATATACCTACCATCTATTATTATAAAGTCTCAGAATTAGGTAGTAATGTGCTAAAGGGATGATTCCAAATTTGCAGAGGGGATGGACACCACTTCCTGTAATGGGTATTGTCTAGCCATCATACGTAGGTATACAAACATGCAAAACTGGAATGTCAAATAGGGATACCTATTCACCGATAAAAAAAGTAACGGACGCAAATCATCGAGGATTGGAAATTCACACAGATTTTTTGGGATTGTTTCTTCTGTCGGTGAACTGTTGTCGGTAAGCTGTTGTCGGTAAATTATCCGTCCGGTTCCCAATAACCATAATACGAGGGGAAATACTGGACCATTCATGACAAATATACACGTACCTATGTATGTGTATAGTTATTGGTAAGTCTTCGAGTGTCATAAAAAGGCGTGAATGTACTTACCCATTCGTTAAGCGTCATATTAAACGAGACATCAATCATTTGGTAATTAAATGTTTCTCAGTCTTAATTCTTTATTGGCATGGTGAAGACAATCTTTATGTTTATTACATGTAATAAGTAAGTTCACTAGCTATCCCACCTGTATGACATACCGTAGTTGTATAGATAGAAAGAAAAATCTCTCGGGATCGCAGGAATGTCAGGAACGCGCTAAGTAAGCCGAAGCAATTCCACGACAATCGTATGTAACCTCTTTCCACTATATATATATAATGTATCTATTATCAGTGCTCTGATGTCGTCACCATAGGTACAGTATATTATGAAAGAGGGAGGTTCAGGCTTTTAGAAACCTTGTGGAAGAACATTGCTCCATTTGGATTCTTTCTGAAAACATAATCGAGCATTTTCTCTCCTGTATTAGGTACTGAGACTACACATTTTTGCTGAATGGATCGGTGAACATTTGACATAATTATTTAGATTTGTCGATGAAACTCTGAGGCGACCACTGCGATCAGCTTCCACCGCTAATAAACTTGTACAACCCAACATGGTAAACACTTCCAAATTCGCAGAGAGGAGTTTTAACTGCCTGGAACCGATTACTAGCGGATTTAAGACGGAACCAATGCTACTGCCACATTCAGGAGTAAGCTGAAAACATTGCTTTTCAGGAAAAGTCACGGCGCCCTTGAGATGGTCACGGATCATTAAATGGCGCTAAATACAAATTGTCCATTTTATTATTATTATTAAGACAATTTTCCCGTAATGAATCAGTCTCCCACTCTTTTCTAAAAACTTTCGAGTGTGCTGTAAAAGGCAGATGTTACATAGATTACGTTGATTGTTATTTATTTATTTTTAATTGTACATAATTACTGTATGAAGGGGACCGGAAAACTTGGAAGATGAGGGCTAAGAGAGCCGACCCCAAATAAATGGGATAAAAGCGAGGGCGAAGAAGAAGAATTACTTTATGTAATAATATGTTGTAATGATTTGTGAATTAAAAGGCTTACGCTGTTTATCGTTTTAATAAGTGAATAAATAAATAAAGTGTCAAGTATTTAGGATATTATTATCTATATAGGTATGTAACTATGTATTTATAGTTGACAAGTGATTACTGGAAAGTGTGTGAGAGATATTGTTGTGGACTTGAGTCTATCTAACTATACTTATAGTATCATAAGGACTATTAATAGCTCGAGTAGGTACCTATAGGACTCTTGACTCGTGGGAGTCCATTCAACCGACTTATTAGGTACTAGATATACCTAACATCTAAAACTAATCGCTTTATATTTTATACTATTGTAAAATTACTTCTAAATACATTATTAGCTAGTCCGTTGCTGTGGAACAAAATTTCCTATGATTTGTGGACTCTGAAGAGTGTGGAGGTGTTCAAGGCAGGGTTAAAAACTCTATTGTTCAGGAGGTGCTATGATTCCTGAATGAGCCCTTGCGGTGGTTTTTCCACAAAACGGTGCATGTTAAATAAGTTGCTCAGTTATTATTATTATACGTTACACATTTTATTTTATTCTTGTTTAGTGCTCTTTTAGTTTATATTTGCATGGTTTTAAGTTTTAGTTTATTTTGTGATTTGAAGGGGAGAAGAAAGATAAAAATTAAAATGATTTTAAAAACACTGTATAATTTCCAAATTAAATTTATTCACCTCAAACGTTTTCGCCAAGGCTTCTTCTACTTGGCATCATCAGGAGGACTGATGCCAACTGATGATGCCAAGTAGAAGCCTTGGCGAAAACGTTTGAGGTGAATAAATTTAATTTGGAAATTATACAGTGTTTTTAAAATCATTTTAATTATAATGAATTTCCAAAGTGTTAACACAAAAACATTTGATTTATTAAAAGATAAAAATATTTGAAATATTAACGAGGAAATATTTGGAAAAGAGAGATTTGATTAATGTTTTAATATAAG
The DNA here is from genome assembly GCA_947579605.1 of Athripsodes cinereus. Lineage (NCBI taxonomy): Eukaryota > Metazoa > Arthropoda > Insecta > Trichoptera > Leptoceridae > Athripsodes > Athripsodes cinereus. The sequence continues at coordinate 909,957 of OX388319.1, forward strand.
CGATTTTAATTATTATAAACTTGATTGCAATATTATTTCTAACTATTAATTTTCATGATTTTTGTCTTGTTTTTTGTTTTTAATTATTATAAAAAAAGTATATTACGTTATTGTTTGCTAGCAACGTGTTCGACATACGCTTTGGTAATTTGTGGGACTTTGATTGATTTGTTTATTGATGAGATTTGGATGTTGATTTATTAAGTTAAACTGTTTGTGTCCTTTAAGACAATAAATAAATTATTATCAAATGCAGAAATATTGGTATTGTGGTAAAGAATAAGACTCCCACTCTTTTCTGTAAGATTTCGAGTGTCCTGTAAAAGGCTGGAATTTATTTATAAAACATCACGTTTTAAGATAATGAAAGACATTGCCTCAAGGCAATAAGTAGTAGGTACCTACGAATTTTTGTAATTTGTTTTGACAATAACGTGTTTATTTTTAAGACATTTTACATCTTGATTTAGCGATGAGGTTTATCACCCATATTGAATGTCTTATTTTTTTATTGGCACGGAGAGGACAGCTTGAATGTGTATTGCATGCGGCTGATTAGCTGGCTACCCCACTTGTGGGATATGCCGTGATGGGATAGTAGTAGTTTTATTATTTAATAAAACCACTTGAAAAACAAGAATAACCTAAAAAAAAAATCTTTTAAGGCATATAACAGAGATGTTTGATATATAATATAAATAATCAGTCAAATCAGCAAAATTCACACAAATAATCAATCATCCAAACCATGCACATGACATCAATAGATATGTACATGTATTCAATAATAATAATAATAATAAACTTTATTGCACAAAATCAATATGTAAAGAAGAACAAAAAACATGGTATCACAACAATAGAATTAATAATTTTGTGCAATGGGCGAGTTTATTGCTGAAGCGCAATATCTTCCAACTAACCCATCTCTCATCCAGACATCACGCAAACACACACAGATTTATATAGATTCAACATTCACACTATTACAATTTACTCAATATTAACCTATTTAAATATCCTATCCTATAAGTATAAATGATATCCAAATTTTAATTCTTTTTAAATTAAATTTTAATTTTTTTACAGCTCCATGTATGAAGTAATATTTAGGCCCAATATAATCGTTTCAAATAAATAATAAATAAGACACATAGATAAAGTAGTCGATTAGATAAATTCAAAAAATTATCTAATTTAAGCTGATTATAACGCGAAGAAGTATTGTAAGATAATAGGTATAATATATATATAACTGTTTAGAAAGATATATTTACGTATTTACATAGTTTATCATTACATTAAATGTAAGTATTCTGATTAATTTAATTTAATTAATTAAGTACATTAGTGATCAAGATTCTGTCATAAAGCAATGGTATTATCTGATTCATAATACATATGAACATCAGCTGAAGGAAAAAATAAGTTAATACCTATATCTAAATAAAATACATATGTTAAGTATGAATCAAACAAAATACATCATAACTTATAACTATATACTTGTATCACGAAGTTAGAGTAAGTTGGCAGCGGGGTTCGAACCTGTAATCTTTTCACGTAAAATTCACTGTATTAGGATATTACGTGAAAGTAGTGTTGTGGAATTCTCAAGAAATTATTTGTCATAAGAGAATTATGGAGAATTATGGTGTATTTTGAGGCAGATATATTTTTATTGATCATTTTTTACAATGATCAATAAAAAATACCACTAGGAAGCATTATGGAGAGAAATTTCTCTTCCATCAGAGAAGAAATTCTCAGAGAAATTTCTCTTCCATCAGAGAAGAAATTCTAGGAGAAATTTCTCCTTTCTTTGGAGAATTTTCTCTACTCACATCACTATGTGAAAGTACAGATCAGCAGCTGTATTTGAAAACGGGATCTCTCGATTTTCATATATACCGAATTCTATGCCATCAATATCGTCCCAAATATTTAAATTAATATATTATTCATCGCCTATTGTTTTAGACAAGAACAATATAATATTACTTATGTATTAATTTGAAAGAACGAATTCCTGCGGTAAAGTTTCACAAAACAGCCATAAATGGTTAAGATAATACACCCATATTATGTAAGTACACACACATTTATATACAATGTAGATTATTTTATTTACATAGGCAGTGCATATTATAACATATACATAATATGTAATTATATCCATTGGTGTATAATGATAAGGCCATGGTGCACCTATAACATACACTAGCTTATAAACTCCACATCGCTTAAGTAGCATTCACATTGTTTCACTTTGGATGAACATCCAGAGGGTCGGGATCAAACCTGTTCATCGAAAGTGAACACGTCTGTTCACACTTGTTCATCCTATGCTTTCACTGTCATGTCAACACTCACCGTCATGTTGTATGCAGTTTGACGTATTTTCGTAAAAAAATGAAAAATAATACAGTCAATAAAAAAATAAAAATATTGAAACAAATAAATATAATTCTCGGCAGCATGATAATTTTGTACTTACATGATTCTGACTTTCAATATAAATTCATAGAGAATAAGACAAATTAATAATAGGATAAAACTTGTTTATGGTCGTTTCAGTGAAAGAAACTTTCATCAAAATTATGTTGGGTAGTAATCGCTTTCATCCGTCATCGCTAGTGATCACTATTGATGAAACGTCTGTTCAAATCTTTTCATTTTGGAGGATCATCCAGAGTGATCACTGACAGTGAACAATTAATGTGAACGCCCCTTTATAGTATTCCTGCATATTAAAGTAGTCATCACCATCCATCAAAAAATCAAATTCCTCTTCTGCATCGCTTTCCTTAATCCTTAAGGGTGTGAACTGTGAACTACCAGCCTTTTAGCCTTTGCTAAATTTTATTTTTAACTGAACACGCTCAATTTATCCACATATAATAATATTTGAGCCCGTTTATATGTCCTTAATGGACTCTGAAATTAGGAAATACAGAAGTAAAATAATACCCTCTGTACGAGGTCTCATTTCCTGGGCAGGTTTAAGGCCAAAAACATTAGAAATATCTTATGTATTGATAAAGAAATTATAATCACAAAATTTGTATGAAAAATCTACATATGAAAGATTTAGTAAGTAGCAATATTCATAGTCAAACAATTTTCATTGCATTGAATTAATTTCACAATGGATGTAACAATACAAACAACAATAGTAAACCTAAATAAATAGGGATTATTTTCATTATAAAATATTGTAAGTGCTTATTATAAAAAAATCCTGAATTATGCGTGTTAAAATTGCATATTTTTGACATCTTGTTTCAACTATTTGACTTATCTGATAAAGTTGTCACTACAAACATAACATATCTACATTCGAACAAATTCAAATATGTTTTGGTTTATATAATATGCGTACCTACATATTGACAGTGAGTATCCCTATATTCAACTTTGCAGGCGGGTGAATCATTCTGAATGTGGCATACTACGAATAATAACAATTAGTTTATATCCAAGTACATAACGTATGTAATCTCTGTGCAACGAAAAGACTTGATAACATAATAAAATGCCGTCACCCACTATACTATAATATTATAATTTGCCGTACCTACTAACAAACTAAATAATGTATACATATTTATACCTGACTTACTAACCACACCTAATTAACCCTGATTAAATAAATTAAATATCACTTACTATGCACAATTTGTTCCTTGGTGCACAACCAAATCAATATATTGTTATTATTACCTTAATTATCTTACCCTACACTGAGATCATAACACTTTTGGCCAAGACGATCTCAGCACGAAAAAACCACAAGAAAATTAAAAAAAAAAACAATAGAATCAAAGGAGTGTCTCTACTCGACCACTAGAAGACCTCTGCGCTCTTCGGATCTGGCTGTGAATAGACTTACTGAGCCCAATAGAGCCGGTAAGTCTAACTTCTATGAGAGGGCCTTTGGTGTTGTTGGACCGGTTATGTGGAATCGCCTAATGGTGCTACTGAGAGATAGTCAGACAGCTTCAGAAGCAAATTAAAAACTGAACTCCTCACTGACGCCCTTGAGACGGTCTAGGGACTGTTAAACGGCGCCGGCGTCAAAAATAAAATCATCATCATCATTTCTATCCTGGCGATAAAGTCATTGTATGTTAAGTTGACAATATCAACATGAACATTCAAATCATCAAATAATTTTATAATCTTGCTGACAGGAGAATTTGGTAGGTATTATGAATGAAACATGAAAATTTATTTTAATTTTATTTTATTCCATTTTTGAAGTCAGAATGCATAAAAAACAGTATTAATAGCCGAAAGTAACAAATTTTAGCGGACATACCTAAAGTAAGAATAATAATTCTAATCACTTTTATAAAATATCTTATCATTTAACCAAACATAACAAATGGGATAGTGATTATTCCCGAACAGTGATTTCGAAATACGGGTGAGTATACTTAAAAGTGTATTCAGTACATAATTTGGTTTATTCACGTTGTCAGTAAAAGTTTTCCTTATCTAAAATTAAATATAATTATTAATCTAAGTAGATAACTTAGGAATTTTCAATAATAAATGCTAAATATGTTCGTAGTTTCAACGATTTAACACTGAATGTAAAACACTGAAAATTAATATATTCAAAATTTATTTCGATATTTGAATTTAGAAATTGATGACAAGTTTGAAATTAAGTAGATAGCTGCTCCCAAAGAATATGTACATAAGTGAGTAAGTAAGTATCTACAAAAATAAGTATGAAAAATAAGAAGCTTTTAAATATTCCCGCTAATATTTGAATTAGGAAATTAGGAAGAATATGATTCTTCTAAAATCATTCCCACAATATAAAAAAAATGAAACTTTTGAGGTAGGTATATAATTATGTACCTATTTAAAATTGTAGCGCAATATTGTAGAATAGAAATACTGTAATAAATTTTGAAATTGGAAGCTTTATCGATATTGCAAATCGACAAATAATAATTATTTGAAACTCAAAACCGTCGAACAATTTTAAAATAAGAACTACCTACCTACTTGGCTGCGGACTTATATATAATTTGAAAAATGAAATTGTAGGTGTGTGATTATCTATTTTAACGTGCCTACTACAATAAATTATTAAATACGTTTATGTTTATAAAAAAGTACAAGTGCATTGATTATAATACTTTCCATGTTTTAATTACTAGATATTATGTGAAGCAAATACAAAAAAAAACTTGTTTATAAGACACAACAGTCAAACATGTCAAAAAATGAAAGTGTTCTAAATTTGTAAATTATACTCTTTACTTTATCATCAAGTTATCAGTTGCGTGGGCACTGATAGACACGGGCCGTTAATTTTTGAATTGTTTAACAAAAAGTTATAATGCCTAATAAATATGTAATTATTGTAAAAAAAATGTAATATTCGACACGCCCTCTCGAGTTGTCTTCGACCGCAGAAGACATACCTGTTGTCATCCATATTATATTACACACATATACGTACACACGCTGCACACATGAGTAATTAATTTGTATAATCTGTTTTAATATTGTGTACTCACCTCAAATGAAGATTATCCACAAAAGATTCAGGTGTGAGATCATCCACCAGGATGAAATCAGCAACACCTACTTCAGGCTGATTTGCCATTTTTACAATAATATTGTTAATTTTTCACTATTACAATTTAATATTTATTTAAAACAAAGTTTATTACTACTTCCAGCGGCAAAGTTTGACATATCACTTATTACTACACTAGCGCACTCTATACATACACATGCACACACATAGATTATTTTATTACGAACACGCACGATTTGCCGGCACCGGCCGACCCGAAGACAATACTCGACTGACGAGGTTTATACTGCAGAGTGAAGAGTTCACTACTATTAGATATTTTGTCGTACGAAGTTTTCAAGTTTGTTGTATAGCGCTTCACTCCTCCCTCCTCACTGGAGTGAACTGACAGTTCATATAACTCAGTGCTTCCAAAATCTTTTTGAACCGGTACCTCGTAAAACTTTTGAAAAAATTAACCAATGAAAATTTTGTGAAGGTGGTCCCACTCCCTTAGAGGATATCTGGGATAGCACAAGGTAACCTTGCACCTATTTCTAAAATTTGGAAACGTAGGGGTAGTATTTTACATCTATTATTTTACATTTTATTCTTCTTTTCTTTCTTCATATTTTACATCTTAAATTCAGCGGTGAGGTTTGCCACCCACCCTGAATGTCTTGATTTTATATTGGCACGGAGAGGACAGCTTGCATGTTTCTTACACGCAGCTGGTCTGCTGGCTACCCCACTTGTGAGATATGCCATGATGGTATAGTAGTAGTAGTAGTAGTAGTATTTTAGAAAAAAATTAGTTCCAAACCTCATGCCTAGGTATAGCTCTAGATATAATATTATTATAGTAACTTCCACAGGTGCGGTAATCAGTGGGTTCATTTCCCTTCAAATTAAGTATTATCTAAAAAAAATCTCCTAAATTTTTGTGATGTAAAAGGGGTGGGGTGGGGTGGACATCAGTCATCCTCTCCGTGCCTTAAAAACTGGATCTTTATAAGAGTGTCATACCTCATCGGGTGCGTCCAGATAGTAGGATGCGAACGTCAATCAATCATCAATCTTCGGTCACTGAGTGATTGAAGATTGATTGACGTTCGCATACTACTATCTGGACGCAGCCATCACAGAATTAAGTATGTTTTACAAATGCTATCATTAATAATATTGATGTTATGTTCAGCAGAAAAATGTATTCTGCCGACAAATATATTATCATGTTGATGTGCTACTAATGCCCAGCTAGAAAATTCTATTTTTATTGCAAATAATATGATATTGTAAAACTCTAAATTTAATCGACCAGCAAAATTATTATTTGACAGGCATAATGATTACATATTTGTCCAGCAAAATAAATAAATGAGCAGCAAACCGTGAGCTAATTTTAATTAAACTTGTGAAAGCTAAATTTTTAATCTTGTTCAAATAATAAATCTTTGTATGTAGCATCTTTTTATGTGATTTTATATGTAGCATCTGAATGACCCACACTTGCGTTTTTCGACATTTCAGTTAGATATTTCGTTAATATAGCAAAGCATAAACTGGCATTATTTTCGTAGTCATCATTAATTTGGTAAGAAATCACAAAAACTTCATGTGGATCCGAAGGTAAATCGGTGTGTGAAAAATATTGTTTATCTAATAATTTCTGCCGGTCAAATAATAATTTTGCTGCTCAAATAATAATTCTGCTGCTCAAATAACAATTCTGCTGGTCAATTAATTATTTTGTTGTGCGAGTATTTATTAAGCTGTTATTTTTTTTTAATTTGCCGATTTAACCAAGTTTGTTTGTAAAACAAGTGTTGTGCTTATTTATTTATTGCTGATGAAAACATTGTTTGCTGTGCAAATGACTTAAATGCTGATTTTTTCTTGCCGAACGAATGGATTAATAGCCCTACAAATAATTAGTTCCATTTTATAAATACTTTTCTTTTGTAGAACATTTAATACTAATAGAATAGCGTGAGAGGTCTGATACTACTACTACTACTACTACTAGGTACTATACCATCACGGCATATCCCACAAGTGAAGTGTTTAAAAGACCAGCTGCATGCAATAGACATGCAAACTTTACATGTATTTTTTTTAAAATTAAAACACATCCATAACATCGCGAACCAATGCTTTATTGGCTCTGATATAAAGTCGCTGAATGTGAATGGTGATGCTATACAGTGAAATATTTTGTTCATGTATGTACGTACTACATCTACATACATATTATATGTAATATAACATTGTATTATATCACTTCTGTGAGTCAGAGAAATACACTAATAACAATATGTGAAGACTCACACTTGTATAAGAGTTTCACGGTCATCCATGTTTCTATACACATGCTCACATTGCTCACATATTCATATGTGTATGTGTGTGAATGTCGTGATGTACCTATACAGGGCTGAATCGGAGATATATTTTTAATGTCCATTATAATGTCCCTGACAAAGAATAAATTGGTCTCCTACACTTTTTTGTTTGGTAGTTTTCGAGTGTTCTGTATCTTCAATACGATAAGTTATGCCACCAATAACGAATGTATAAACGCGTTTATTTTTAATTACACGCAGTTGGTCCGCTGGCTACCCTATATGTAGAAAATAGCGAGATGGTGTAGTTAGATGGATATAAATAGCTTTTGAAGAAAAGTTTTTGACTAGATAATATAAAGTTTAGATAATTTAAAATAAATTGTGTTTGTTTTTCTGATGGATGACTTGTTGTATTGACTTTTCAAAGTTGTTTAAAAAGTCAACAAAACCTACGAAGTTTTATTTAAGTAGCATCAAAGTTTATGGAGACTATTGATGTAAGTACCAAATTTTTTTTTTGTTAAATGAATATACCATCCCAACATCACCCACAACTGGGCTACTGTATGTAATAAATATACAAGCCGTCTATCTTAGCAATAAATAATAGAATATTCAGGATGGGTGGCTGTACCTATACGTCACCACTTAATTAAAGGTGTTTAATGTCTTATTCTACCTGTCTGTTACAAAATATTTACAGAAAAAAGTGGCAGTCATATTCTTTGCCGAAAATTTCACGAAGTATGTATTTTTTTTGGGGGTGCAAGGCAGATGATGAATATTTATTGAGATGGAAAATGTTGGTTATTTTAATCTAGATCTTGATTTTAAACTCTGATTAATTTTCAACACTTGCTCTCATTTATTTGTTTGTTTTTTCGTTGTGAAACATCTACGTCTAAAGTGTAGATCATCGTGAAGGTTGAATTTTTTTTTCAGGAAAGAGTTTTGTTAAATTAATGGCAATTGAGTTATCACTTTCCACACCATTTGTAATATGCTGATATTGTTAGATATAAACCTGATAGAAACGGTGAGTGTACCTATTGTGAAAGAGGATAAGAAGGTTATTTATATACTTAAATCAGATTAATTTAATACCTCTACGAAAATCTAAAACACTAGGTAATATGAATTTCGTAAATTGTACGATTTATCGAGGAAAAATCTTTGATCCATACAAAACCCAGATTCTATTTAGAATCACATAAGAATCTAAGAAAATTTTCGAATAATAATATCCTAAACAAGTTGTTAGGAAAAAAGGCCGCAAGAGCCCATTTAAGAATTATAACAACTCCCAATCAATCGGGTCCGTTAACCTTACTTTGAATATCTCAGCACTTTCCAGAGTATGTAAATCTTAGAGAAATTTGTTGAACAATACCTAACGGTTCAGCCATGAAAATTAGATAGAATAAGTTTAGAAATTAATAATAAATCTATCGATAAACTCACCCTCTTTAAATTGAAAACATTATATAATTGATAATTTGTATGATACTTTTAAATGGTTGATATAATAATTAATGTGAATAAAATAAATAAATATTAGGGAAAAATGAAGAATGACTTTTTCAAATTGTCCTGGGCCTGGGTTTTAAATACATATTATGTTTAGTGCATTGTAACTATGCATGTCGTCGCGTTAGTAGGTACTCAAAATACAAGTTTGATATTTGAATTTGGGACTAGCTCGATCTGTGTGAACTGTTATGTTGTTATGTAGTGTCATTTTAAACTAGAAAACAGAAATTTTCATGTTTTAGGTAGGTATGTAAATTATCTAAATGCACATCTGATTTTTGTTCATAGAAGAGAGTTCTCTATTGGTGTTGCATGTAGCATAATAATTATGTGTTTTTTTTATAATAATATCGAAGCGACGTGAAGATAGGCATAGATGGGTGCAGGTGGCAGAGCGATGCTATTTGATAAGTAGGAGAGGCGCGCATTATGTTATAAGCATTACTGCTATGTATAAAATAGGTAAGTATGCAGATCAGAATTAGATAAAAAAAAGTACTTACCTACTTAGTACAAGGAAACAATTTTTATACCACACCAGCGACATCTGTTGATTGTTTCACATAACATTTTAACGCGCCAAATTTTACGCCTGATATTATGCTATCTAAGCATCACAAAAGTTTTAGAAATTTTTCAATTTTCAATTAGAGGGTAGGTACAATGTACATACATGCCCAGTTGAGGAATTTAGAACTATTTTAAAAATTTATTGTACTTATATCTACCTCCTTACTCACTCACTTGGCATTCAACGCTCCTCCCGGGACTACATAGGGTATAAACCATGCACTATGCAGCCTCCTCTGTCCAAAGTGTCTCTGCGTCAATCCAGACCAATGACATCCTAACGCTCTGATGTCACTGTCATAGGAACAGTGTATCGTATAAGAGGGACGTACAGACCATGAGTACCCTTGTGGACGAAAGAAAAATGCTCTTTCTAACCAACTATCATTAGACTATACCTCCTCACGCCATGTATATAGTAGAGTAGATAATGTCTTAATTTTTCAAGATGACATAATATGTCAACCATTTCGAAAATCTCATTATTTATATGCACGAAGAGGATAAGTTTTATTGAAAAACATATGTTGATGGAACATTTAAAATAAAAATACTTATTTAATTTTATTGTTACTAACTTATATTTATTAGTCTTTAGAAAAAATCACCTATGTTACATCGCTCAAAATACATTAATTTATTAATAAAAAAGAATACATCTTCATAAACAAAACTTAAAACATTGTTAATTACATAAAAACTATGAAAAAAAACGAAGATTCAACATAATCCATTTAGTCGCCATTTTGTACAACTACATCTTTAAAATGGCGACTGGCTAAAATCAACTGATTAGATTTTAATTTTGTAAGTACATAAAGATTAATTATTTAAAAATAATGTATAAGTACACCAAAGATCAACTAAGTAACTTATTACTTACTCTATGGTGTACATTGTCCTTCTTATTGCGTATTGGAATCGTCGGCTTTGTAATTTTGCAAAATTAAAAAAAATATATTTTTGAATTTTTCCAAATCACAAAGATAATTTTTAGGTCTTTGGATTTGACTTAACATAATTTATTAGGATATTAATAAATTTGATTGATTTGTTGCATTAAAATAAAATAAATAAGCAAATTAATGTTACACGCCAGTCATCCATTTCATTTAGTCCACTGGCAACCCCACTTTTGGGAGATGCTGTTATGGCATAGAATTAATTTAAAAATGATTTCTAACGTTAGATATATTTTATTTTTTCTTGAATCCCGTTATTCTAACGAAAAACAAAATGTGGAAACTTGGACTTAATGACAGAGTAACTATATTTACATTTAAGAAGTTTGCTTAAATTCTTCTTTCTGTAAAACTGTCGTACTCCTGTAAAACAGCTAAATGGCTCATTTTCTAAATGCATCTATGCGATCAAAAAGAAAAGGAATGTTTTGTCTTCTCGCGGATAAATTCACACATTCTTTCTGAGATCTTTTGGATATTTTAAAGACAAAAGATTGTACGTAAATCATATTTCTGCAGTTGTCGGAAACAAATGATCAAGATATTTTGGATTATCATAAGCTTGAAGGGATTTGGGTCTGGGTTTTTTGCCATTATTTGAACTTCTTCCTGAACTCCTCCCCGATTTTCTGTATTTGGGTGTTCGATTGATTTGTGGTGGTTCCGGTGTCGGTATTGGTATCAGCGGAGGTGCTCCCAAAGGACGGGAGACTGTCAGATGTGTCGGGGGGATCCCAACTCTTGAAATGGTAACATCATATTGGACTCGAGGATCTAAGACTGAATACACATGGTCTTTTTCAACTTCGACCGACTCCTGAAAAAATAAAAGCACAAATATGAAATATAAGTTGGTAAACATTATTATTATGGTAATACATACACATGGCGGAGGATCGCTCAACATGGAGACAGATGGTTTACGGAACGAGGCATGATGGTCACGATCCTCAGGATTGAGGGACCGACAGAGATGATGATGAACACATACATCCTTTATAGGACGATTTGTGCCAAACAAGTTAAAATTATAAGATACAAATAGTGACTAGAAGAATGTTATTTGTAGTAATAAAGCCAAACCTTTTTCGTGCTAAACTTTAAATTTCTCTGCATAGTTAAATTTGTACTTAGTAATAAATAAAAAATATGGATTTATAGGGATAAAAAAGAGAAAAGAAAAGGCATCAGGCATTTGTGCAATTCTTTGAAATACATACATGACTACTGATAAAAAAGAAAATAATGATGTCTTTTAATTTATGGAATAACTTCTGAACAAAGTGCCTTCATGGAATCACAGAACTATCTCACTCAACTTAGTTATTAATTTGAGGATGTCGTAATGGGTTGGTACCAAAACCTATTTTATATTTACATATAAGAATGTATCTTACACCCTCTTGAACTCAGATCATCACAAATAGGTACGATACTCGTTGTAAGCGAGATGTACCTACGACCCTTAGAGCATAGATTGGCTAAATGAGTTTTGTAATATGTCTCAGCATAGGTAAACTTATAATATAATAAGTTGCCCAGCAATGTTATGGCACTCGATTATATAGAATATCAGAGAGGTGAAAAGGTATATTGTTGGAAAATATTGACGAAATGCTAAATGGAACTGTTCACCATATTTGGCATTGACCAATATATTGATTGGCATTGACATACACTAACGTGGAATTATTTTGCGTCTTTTACGCTGAAAATAACTTATATAAAATAAAAATTCTTTATTTCTTTACGTTGTGATTTGTGGTTATTTTATGTTTGAGAAAAATTGTTTATAATTGCCTGACGATTCCAAGTTCCAAACCAATGACCTATTTATTTATTTATTTATTTAATTTTATAAAGTTATAATTATACCTTAAAAATAACTTATAACAAACATAAATTTTAGTCTAACTTACTTACTAAACTTACAACAATACACTCGCTCAGTCGCCTTCCATTCCCAACATTCATACATTACATTCATACAGGGTGTCACGATACCCAATCATCAAAATTATTTTTATGATAATAAATAATTACAATAATCCTATGGATGATAATAAAGTATAAAGCAACTGAAAATGTTTGAAATAATTTGAAATCATGCAACATCGATTATGCGCTTAGAATTACTTCCACCAAGACAATAAATTTACCTTTTGATGATGAGAGCGGAAATTCTTAAAATTTGGCCAGCGATTATAAGTTTGCAGAGGTACCAGTAAATGTCAGCTATGTTATATTATTTAATTAATGCAACATGAACTTCCACCACATTCCGTCAGTGAACATTAAGTTGTTTAAATATTAGTGTTAGTTTAGTAGAGTATTGATTGAATTAAAGACTTTGTGAAAAATGCATTTAAATGTTGAGAGTGTAATAATGACTTGTGATATGAGACATAGTGTCGAGTGATTGCTAAATAGGTAAAGTGATCTAGTGATACACACATTGTATTGTAATTGAGTGGTGTTGTCACACGGTGATACACACAGAGATAGTAGGTGGGGAGGGATCACACGGTGGTTGGTGGCTGTAGTATTAGAGCCGCCCGTCGCACCTTCAGGGCGTCCGGAGAATAGACGCGTCCTCCGCTAGAATACACTGCGTCCGCTGGGAGCGTGGTGCCTGCTTCCCTGAAAGAATAATAGTATGAATAAATCAACACACAAAAATATGTGTTATCTGTATATAATCTGCATACCTCAGTATCTGGTAAGCAAATTTAGAAATTTTGATGCAACCGAAAGAGAAAATAAGCTTTCTCTCTGTCTTTTTCTCGTGGATAAAATAATCGATATGATCGGTGACATGACGCCCCCTTGTTTTACTCTCTAAATCTGAATTCTGTAATTTGAGAGAAACAATTAATATTCATATATTTAGAAAAAATCAATAGATTACGGAGAATAGACACTGGATTATCGTACTTACATTGAATAAGAGCATGTTGTGGAGTAAGGATTCCGAACTTTTCCAAATAACTCTCCATTTTTCTCCAATACATTATTCTCTTCATGCGATAATTTTCTGTGCGTACAAGACAAGAAAAGGAAATAGTGAATTATACAAATTATAATGGTTAATTATGGTGAATGTGATGAAAGCAGAGAGAAAACAGTCAAATTTATATTCTTCAATGTCTTGTATATAGGGCTGAAGGTTTTCAAGACAATACGTCATAGTTTTGAGAAATGTTAAGTCTATTTTTGATGTGTTTCTTTTATCATAAATTTTTGCAAGTTTTTCGTGAGTTTTATTCTTCTAAGTGAGCGAGCAATAATTATAAATCAAATAATAATACAATATTTCATGCTTAGAGGTTTCAGCATTGGTGTTCCGTTATCTCTTTCAGTTTCATAACTTATTAGATTGACTGCTTCATTAAAAATAAATTCGCCATAAGCTAACTGCAGATAACGACTTGGCTTTGGAAGATGAAAATAAATAAATAAAAAAAAAACTACAAAGAAATGCAGAGATTGCAATTAATATTTTGAGTGAATATAATTTTTGCCAGTATAATACATTATGTTAAATATACAAATTAGATATAATACTTACTCATTCAATTCTGATGAACTGTATTTGTTTTTCTCTGAAAAAGAAAACAGGGTTATCATTAACAACTAAAAATGTTGCAAAGGTTTAAAATTATTAAAGCCGGATTTCTTTGCTTTTTAAATGTTGGGTGTTGGAAAAAAAAGGAAAGGAACAATTTATTGTGAGTACGCATGTACATAGATGATGATGATGATTATAGATGATTTTGTTTTGACGCCGTTTAACAGTCCCTAGACCGTCTCAAGGGCGCCTATTATTTTTATTTAACTATTATAAAATTTTAAAAACTCTTTTGATTGTCACAAATTTGACTAAATGCGAGAATTTAATGTGAGTTCCAATTGACGGTATTATTAGTTGTCACAAATATTATTCACATTTTTAAATTTGAATTATTTAACTAGTTTAAAAATAATAGCACCCAAAATTTTAACTTTATAAAACTATTGAAACTAAAAAAAATATTAAAATTTTGTTAATTTGAACAATTATAAGATAATAATGTTTAATTTTGAAAAATGAGACGTCAGAGGTTTCAGGCAGCTACTACCAGCGCCATCCACCAACCGACCAGATAAACCTTCTTCGTTGTGTTAAACACGAACTCATTTACAAAGGTGGATAGTACTATTCAAGAAAAAGGCATCTTAAATTGTAAAAAAGGACTATGGACTAAGAAAAGCGATCACATCAAAACAAAAATTTCGTACATGTGATCGGTGGTTAATAGCTCATCCGTGTTTATAAATAAGTTCTGTTATTCCAATCGATATGACAGTTTAACAAAATGAAGATCAAAATAATAATGAATTGGTTTTGTTATATTACCTTTTGATCTTCTACATTTGTAAACGATGCAGAACAGAGCCAGGAGTAGAACAGCAGCCATAGCTACGGCACCAATAACAGGAGCCAGAGCAGCTGTCTCTGTAAGCAAACCGGAAGCTTTCAAGATTACTTCTTTTGAATGAACTTCCACATGATAAAATAAAAAATTGTTGACCATGAAATAAGAAAGATTACTCTTTGCCTTACTCTTGAATTTCATCTAGTAGTATCTTACAAATGTTAAATTAATGCTTATGAAAATAGGCTGTCCAACTTTCAAAAACCTTCAACGATTTTGATGATTCAACTTAAACTGTCAACAAATTACGATCACAGTTTATTTTCAATAATAGATATTAATTTGTTGTGTCTAAGATGCTAAATTACAAGATTCTAAGATGATCCACAACGAGTATAGTCCCCTTGTTCACATTGAAATCTTTTAAAGATAATAGAGCTGGTCTAACCATGTAAAATGAGAGTGGCTCCGTGTGTAGTGGCTCCTCTGTCGTTTTCCACTCGAAGTAGGTAAGTTCTGGCATCCTGCATGGTAGAGGATTGGATATGGAGAGTATATAAATAGCATGCTCCTTGTTTAACTCCTGCCACAGACCTGTAGCGACCTAAACATACAAAAAAAATATTAGATCACGTGTGGTTCGGCATGGGGAATCTCGAAAGAAATAATGATTTCGGGTCTTACCAATTTGAGCTGGAACTGTTAGTGTTAAACTTCCCCAGTGCCAAGCGGCTTTCTTTGGTGGAGGCTCAGCACAAACCAGAGCTGAGACACTAGCATCTGAACCTATCCTTCCTTCAGCAGCGTTTCTGCCACCCTCGGGACCTTCTCCAACTGGGGGGCCAACCTTCAGGAAAAGGAATCAAAATATTAAAAAGATTATAAAAGAAGGTCCAGAAAAATTATTGATGCTGAATTCTATCGGAGTTCTGCGGCGATTTATTATAATAAACCAATGCTTTTCTGAAAACCATCCTAAATATTTCGTAGAATTAGACTAGATATTTCGTAAATATTGTAGCTGTTATAAAAGATAACATCAGAATTTGTATTTGAAGCTATGTCTCTTTAGCATTTTGTAATTCCGAGCAAATTTGCCAGGGCGCCCAGTGTTTTTTAATGAAAACATATCTTAAAATAAATTGATTTCTTACCACACTTAAGGTGAGGGCATCAGCCGCATGCCGTCTTTCACTTCCACTAATGGTGTTGGTTGCAGTACAGCGATAAGACCCCTGCTGGTGATAGGACACGTTCACCAAAACCAGCTGAGAATCTCGTCCAACTGGCATACCTCCATTAGGGTCTGTATTGAGATTTTCCAATGGTCTAAAACAAAACGTTTATTTTTATTAAATACGGATTTTTAAGTGTTTTTTTTTAATGAGAACCTACGACTTGATTTATGGTAATTGAATATAACTTGAACTTTAGGGAATTGCGTTCCAGGATAGATTAGATAGAAAAAAATACATCGTCTTAATTTTAAAGACAGCTAAACTATTAACTTACAAATGAGTCCAAAGATACCGTGGAGGTGGATTCCCCTCAGCTCGACATTCCAATACCACACGAGAGAATAATGTTGCCTGGACTGAAGGTTCAGGACCTACCCACACAACTCTGGCTCCATCTGAAACAGAAATAGAAGAAATTAGCAAACAAATCAATATTTCTTTATTTAACACAGTTAATCTTTTTACACCAGCCGGCATTACAGTATACACCTAGCCTAGCTCTTTTGCCTCTTTTCTTCTTAACGTTTCGGCACTCCCTATAGGGTCATCTTCAAAAGAAATATTTCTTCTAGCAGAAAATATATAGAAAAAGGAGACAAAACAAACTCGGTTCTCCGAAAATACAATGTCAAAAGCAAATGTACGAGTATATGACTTTATGTTAACACAGTGATTAAAAGTAACTTATTCTTTATTTTCTACAGAGATCCCTGAAGAAAGATGGCCCCAGCAAACGGACTGAAATGTAAGAAGTCTACCTACCTACGCGATTATTAATCCGAAGACGCCGAGGAAAAGAATAGTAGATTTTAAATTTGATACAAATATTTGTAAAAGGCGAAAGCCGTTTATTATATGAATAAATAAATAAATAAATAAATAATATGATTAAGGGTAGATTGTAGTTGCTTGAACCCATGACTTCACCGATTTTTAAATTAAAAGATATAGTTGAATATTGATAAGTATTTTTTTACTTCCCGACTAAAATAAAGTG
Source organism: Athripsodes cinereus (assembly GCA_947579605.1). NCBI lineage: Eukaryota > Metazoa > Arthropoda > Insecta > Trichoptera > Leptoceridae > Athripsodes > Athripsodes cinereus. Next base: position 927,556 of record OX388319.1, read on the forward strand.
TATTTTAATTTAATTGTTTTGGTCTTCATTGTCTTTAACCTATGTGATACATTTTGATAAATAGAAATAAGTATAAAATTTAATCGAAAAAATATTGTGATTTAAAAATATTTTAACCAATTTGTTTTGTAAAAGCAATAAAATTCAATATAATGTGAATAAAAGTGTAAAAGCGCTCTTAATATAATTGAATCTAAAAAACTGCACAACATAAAGTGATCCAATAATAATAATTAAATGATTCATACTAACATTTGACGTCGATTTCAATGCTGACTGGATCAGATTCTCCCATGGAATTCTTGGCGTGACACACGTAGGTTCCTGAATCAGCAGAAAAACAATAGCATGAGATAAGGATAAAGTACATTTAGAATACATCGTATCATCATTGTCACGCATGCATTTTAATTATTTGTAAAACATAAGATGATCGGTGACTAGTTTTCTTTACAGGCAGTAGGCTTAATGTGTCACCAGTGTCTTGTAAGAATTATTATGCTCTGAATGATAAATTTAATTATTAAACAACAGAGAAGTATTTATTTCATTAGACTTACACTTTTCTTAATTTCTCAGAACAAAAATAACTTGCAATTAGGTTTTGGAATCGTAAATTTGAAAGAACTAACGAAAAATCCTAATTTTTAAAGTAATTATGGTAATCGCTAACCTGAATGATTCCTTACGACAGGTGCTAGAAGTAGAGTGTCCGAGGGTCCAGTACTGGGTGCTGCCAGGGATGCTGCTCGAGTCCACCATACAGTGGGTGCTGGGTTACCTTCAGCCACACACCTCACACTCACTCTGCCTCCTTCCTCAACACTCTCCAGTCTCATTCCTTCTCCCATCATTATGCGAGACACCGGTGGGTCTAAGAAACAAAGATCAGCATACTAAATCAAAGCATTTTTTGGCTTAAAAAAAAAAGCATTTTATAAATATACAACACTGACCAGGGTTTTTAAAGATGAATGCGAATAAGCAATTTCAACAGTAGCATGAAAGTAGAATTCCTTACATGTGACATCTAATACTGCTGTAGCAGCCTTATATCCTGGAGCAGGGTAAGCTGGATGTGTTGCTCTGCATGATAAGACTCTTCCGTGTGAAGATCTGGAGCCTACCAGTTCCAATGCAGATCTTGCGGCCCATACCCTGGGACGCTCAGTCTCTGATGAATTTGTTTGGCTCCAAGCAGTCAACTGTTCTTCATCTGAAAATTTATACATTTTCATTTTTCACAATGAACATAGGATCAGACAGTCAATTATAGAACATCACAACAAAATGTAAAATCAAAAGGTGCACCAGCGAAGATCCTAAATTTACCTGAGAAGTCTCAAAAAATCGTCAAAGTTAAACGAATCACTAACAAATAACTGTAAAAGATCAATTAAAAGTGATAAATTACGATTAAAATATTATAAAAGAAACAAATTCTTTTATTTTTGTAGTTATATTCATTGAATATATTTTCAAGGCTTCCATTACTTTATTATCATATCCAAGATAATTTCTTTAATGAGACTAATTGTATATACTTACCAAGATACCACGATATAGCCGCAGGGGGATTTCCGTATCTCGATTCACAAAGAACAGACGTCCTTCTGCCTTGAGCTGCCGGCAGGGGTCTGTTGGAGGTCAGTGGAGCACCATCCAGAAGTAGTCGGGGAGGTTGAGGAGGCACGTGCACAGAGAGGGGTACAGGTGCACTTGAGAGAGCATCCTAGAATAAGCAGAATATCTCAAATAATTTAATTAAAACAGATAGGAAGGTGTAGATAAGCCAAACCTAAAAAATTGCCTGATATTATAGGAACTATATTTATGCCTGTAATAGGGCACAGCATTGACCAATTTTATTTTATTTTTCTTTTCATTATTTCTGTTTTTCGATCTGTATGTTGTGCCTGTTGGCGTATGATTGTGAGAAAATAAATAAATAAACTAGAAACTATTGGGTACTAAATCAGTACCAGTTACTTCCCAACTCCACCATTAAAATTTAATGTTCATTATCCATAATACTGAAATGTATACTTACTTGAGCATCATAAGAACTGGCTGTAACTTGGCATTGCCAAAGTCCATCATCCAATTGAAGAGAAGCTTGTCTGACCCACAGAGAGCAGTCCTCACCTCCTCCGGTGCCTCCAGCTGGACCTCCAGCCCATTCATATTTGCCAGCATATGTTCCAACAGGCTGAAACAATTTTTTATTTCGTTTTACATTCACAATTTTACAAATCACGTTTTAGAAACGATGTTTCAAATTTGCAACCATTAAATTTAAGCTTTTAGCTTAGGAAAGTTTTCAAGTATGTACAGTGGTACCTTGACATACAAGTGCCCCAACATACGAGTTTTTTGAGATACGAGCCGACGAGTGAGCGAGTTTTTGCTTTGAAATACGAGCAAAATTTGAGATAGAGCTATTTAATGACACTTGCCTAACTCATTTCCGGAACATTCTGAAAGTAAGGAAGATACAAACCTCCTTGGACATGTTTTTTTTAAACGACTTATAAGTGAAAGTGAGAAAAACGTGACGAAAAAGGTAAAGACTAGTAAAGAGAAAAGCAGTGACGAAAATTAAGCGAAAAGTAACACATTATAAATCTAGTTAATTTCTTTACATTCTCTTTTATTATGTTTTTGTACAATACATATTTGTAATTTATAAATACATTTTTCTTATTCAAAAACACGAAACAAAAATAACTGGGGTGACATTTAGGGGGCTGGAACGGATTAATGGCAGTTCAATTAATTTCAATGGGAAAATTTGCTTTAAGATACTAGTTATTTGAGATACGAGCAAGGTTGCGGAACGAATTAAACCCCCACTGTAGTTATTTTCATATTTTGTGGAAATTCATTCTGTATAGCATATACAATATACACTAATCAATGCCGTTTCTCAAAATATTAGCATCAATAATCATTTTGACTCAAAAGTACCAGTCAGAATATCTGAATTATATATTAGATCCAAATTCATTATCATCATCATCATCGCCCTCAACGCTCCTCTCGGGAGCACAGGGCAGAAACCAGTCTCCTCCATTCAGAGCGTCTTTGTGCCAATTGCGTTACCTCTTTCCACGACATTCCTTGCGCTCTGATATCGTTGTCATAGGAACGGCGTATTGTGAAAGAGGGACGCCCGGGCCGACGGAACCCCTGCGGACGGAAAAACAGTGCTCTTTTTGGCCAACTATCATTAGGCATTCTCAAAACATGTCCCAGCCAGGACCATCGTCTCTCCTGTATTACGGAGATTACAGGTCTCTGCCGGGTGCGCCGGCGCACAGCATCATTTGTAACATGTTCATACCATTTGACATCCAAAATCCTTCTAAGACACCTGTTTTCAAAGCTTAGTATCTTCCGCTCCTGAGCCTTGATTAAGTGCCAAGACTCACAGCCATATAGAAGGATTGGGATGATGCACGCATTGAACAAGGGACATTTTGTCCTGATGCTGAGTCCAGACGCCTTCCAAACTTTGTTCATGTTATTGAAAGCCCCACTAGCTGCCCCTATGCGGATTGGTAATTCCGACCGGAGATCACCCTCTGGCGTTATGGTTGCTCCCAGGTACCTGAATTTGCTAACCTGAGATATTTGGGAATTACCAACCATTAGTGGGGTGTGAGTACTCGTGCATGTACTATTACATATGTACTCCGTTTTACCAGCGTTGATACGAAGGCCAAGGCGCAAGGAATTTTCATAAAGAGCATTAGCGTTGCACTGTAATCCGTCCACAGATGTATCAAAAAGGGCTAGATCATCCGCATATTCAAGATCGTGCAGCACTCCCACAGACGTCTCACTGTTTTCACGCTGTGATAAAGGCACACCACCAGGGCCCAGAATAGATTTTCTGAGCAGGTAGTCCATAATTATGGCAAAGATAAAAGGTGCCAATACACAGCCCTGCCGGACTCCAGTGGTGATCCTGAAGGTGTCAGTTGGACCACTTGATGTTCTGACAGAACATTCAGAGTCCATATGCAGGGCTTTGATCATGGTTACCACTTTGGGCGGGATGCCATACGCGGCCAGTATTTTCCATATGGTTGGTCTGTGGGGGCTGTCAAAAGCTTTTTCGTAGTCAATGAAGCAACATGCAAGCGGTGAGTTGAACTCTTCATTAAGTTGAACTCATCAACAATTCATTATAAGTGATATTTTTTTTCGGAAAATTCTTCGAAAACTGAATGTCGCCGGAAATATGTCGGAAACATAAAACGGTCATACAATTTCTGTAATAAAAGACAAAAGAAATTGTTATATATGCAGAAGAATAAACATAGGTCAGATTATTTTCTATTATATACCTATATTCCATTTTCTGTTTATATGTTCTATTTACCTTTTGATCTAAGCTCACTTTATAGTAAAACATAGTTATAAACATTGTAATAGGTTTACTGGAAGACATTGCCTCAAGGCAATATGTACGCCTTTTGTAAAATTTATTTATGACAAGAAAGTGTTTATTATTATTAGATATTAATAATAATCAAATCAAAAACAAATGTTTTGCTACAATATGACAGTCATATTGTTTGTAATTGAGATAGACGTCTTACAAGATTGACAATGTCCAGGTAAAACAAAAGACATATATCTCAATTAAAAACAATAATATAGTAGAAAAAACATTTGTTTTTTTAATTTCGATCATTTGAACAACTTAAAAATAGTTATTTAGCATTGGTTTAGCGTAGAAATTTTCCTTATTTAAGTAAGGAAACAGTGTATAAAACAAAATATAATCCTATAATACTACTAGCTGACCCGGCAAAAGTTGTTTTGCCATATACATTATGCCATATACTAATATCGCTATTAAAAAATAGGGGTTGACGGTAGAAGGGTGAAAATTTAGGGCTGTGTGTATTTTTTACCATAAAAAAAATAAAAAAAATAACCAAAAAATAAAATGAAAACCCCTAAATTTTAAGGGTATGAAAAATAGATGTTGGCCGATTCTCAGACCTACCCGATAAATATTTCGATTTTTTTAACTATTGAACTGAACAAAGACAACATAATGCCTCTAACAGTGCGATTACTATATGTACCTATATAGTATATTTCACTTTCTGTTGTATTTTTAAAGCATAATATCAAAATTACAAATATGGCGATTTCTTGAATGTTTGATATTTCGAATTGTTGAGTTGTGGAACTGGACAGTCATGTATTGTAATTAGTGATGTATTATACAGATATGTATTGTAATTAGTGATGTATTATACAGATATGTATTGTAATTAGTGATGTATTATACAGATATGTATTGTAATTATTGATGTATTATACAGATATGTATTGTAATTAGTGATGTATTATACAGATATGTATTGTAATTAGTGATGTATTATACAGATATGTATTGTAATTAGTGATGTGAGAAGAGAAAATTCTCCAAAGAAATTTCTCGAGAACGAGAAATTTCTCCGAGAATTTCTCCTCTGATGGAAGAGAAATTTCTCTCCATAATTTTTCTTAGTGGTATTATGACCTTTCGCCCAGTACACTTCGCAGCCAACCTGATTGATCCAAAAATTTGTGGGACTGATTAAGGCCCAAATCATAGGTTATTAACACTTTTTTCCATGTACGTACCTGCAATTTTTTTTTAACTTAAATATGGGCATGTGGGGTGTCAAACATCAAGATTTTTCATCAGTCATTAGCACTTTTTTCTATGTAGGTACCAAACATTTTTTTGTTTCCATAATTAATTGTAGACATATTGGTGATAAATTGTCTCAACATTTGTACATTGTAATTGTTTGATTGAATAAAGTATTTATTATTATTATACTGTTAAATAAAAAATATAAAAAAAATCTCCGAAAATTCTCTACTTCGAGAAATTTCTCGGCAAATTTCTCGAAAAATTATTTCTTGAGAATTCCACAACACTAATTGTAATACAATTTGCTCTTTACCCATTGGAAGATATATTGTTATCTATAAAACAAGACAAAAATACCAAGCAATTTTAATAAGCTGGTAGGGACGGAAAATTGACTAATTCCTCCATTCGTTCACCTCATCACGGCATTTGACACAAATGGGTTAGCCAGCGGACTAACTTCATGTAAAAACATGCATGTCATCCTTACCGTGCCAATGAAAGTTAAAAATATTCAGGACGAATTGAAGATATAACATTCATTATAAATGACATGTTTTACGAAAGGGTATATTTATTTTTTACAGGACAAGAAATTGAGATTTAATATTATTGGTTACAATTTTTACAGTTCAGCGATGAGGCAAGTCACCCATTCTGAATGTCTTATTTGTATGGCTACCATACTCGTACGTGTAGAGAATATTTGTCAACACTCTCGGGAATTTTAAAAAAGAAATATAAGAAAGAAATAAACAAATCTTAAGCCTGAAGATAAGAGCATAACCTCTATAGAATTTTGACTAGCGGGTCTGGTGGAAATAATGCTGAAAAAATGTTTTTATTTCAAAATATTTAATTCTAGAATATAGGTACCTATCCTTAGAAAAGGGCATGGTCGTGAGATAAACTAAACTAAAAGAAAGGAAGAAAATAAAATAATACTCTAAAAAAACAATTAAATTTGTATTATGAGAACAGTTCAATTGTTTCGGTCATCAATCAATCAACAGTCACTGTGTCGGTGTTTAAGGTAAGTAGTAGTATTTCATGATGAAATAAAAACAAAAGTTTTTTTTACTATATACACGTATCTACTAATTTCGAGAGATTGACAATGTCCTTGTGAGATGAAATTCGTCTTTCTAAATGATAAACAATTTAGTAGAAAAAACATTTGTTTTTTTTATTTCAATGCAGTTCAAGAAAAGAAGACACTTCTGGCGCAACCACATAGAACGAATGAGCGGTGATAGACTCCCTCAAGTAGCCGCAAACAACGTGCCAACGGAAACTCGCCAACCTGGAAGACCTGCAACGAGATGGCGAGAAAATTGAAGCTCTGTGTCCCAGGAGACCTCGACGTCATAGAAACAGATCTACAGATTTATTAAAAAAGGAAAAAGAAGAAGATTACGGTTCAGTTGATTTATCATTTAACTGTAGATTGCTTTGCCTTGTGACTAGCGTTAGTTCTCGTGCGCGTCTCGTGCCAACTTCTACTAAGGTAGGTATGTAGGTAGATTAGGCATCACAGTACCTACTGAGATAGAAAAAGTGTCACAAAAGCGGTACAATACTAACTTATGTTTTATGTGAACATTACAATGAGTACCTACTATGTAAGTATTCATAATATCTAATGATCGCTTGACAGTCATAACATTATATTCAACCTAAGATACTCATGAATAATGATAATACCTTCTCACGATTTTATACAGGTATATCCAGAAAATTCTGATATACAAAAATTAATGAATAAAGCAAAGAGTGATGTCTATCTTCTAGATTCAATAGGGTCTCGACTTCCGACTATCGGACGCGAAGGATAAGAGTTGAAAAGTATGACGAAGTCAAAAAATAGCCAGAGAACAAGATGTGATGGAGTCATGGCAAAGAATAGATCTCCCTGTCTTTTCTAAAAGTTTTCCAAATTTCCTGTAAAAGATAGTAAAATATCACTAATCAGACATTTTATGGAGATGGTCACGGATCACTAAATAGCGATATTTTCAATCCATTTCAATTTTTTTCTTTTGTAGAATTGTTTTACTTTTGTGATGCATACATAAAGGGCATTTTATATCGTCTCTGTGAAATCAAGCCGGCATATCTGCAAAATACATATTTTTCACCAGAGCACTTTAAAGTTTTCGCATGTGATATTTTCCATTTAACGTCAGTTTGGTTCAACTCAATGCCACTTTATGCATGAATAAAATTTAGACGAATACTGCTTATTGAAGTAGTAGTTGAAAAACAAATAGAAATTTGCTTAAATTAAGAGAAATATGCAAGAAGGTATGATATTAAAATTAGTGTAAGTAATATTTGCAATTGTGTCACAGTGGCTTTTTATTTTGGAACCTGTGTGTTGTGAGATAATTCGGTTCGACTAACATGATGATTGTCTTTCTTCAATAATAGATCTGTCTTCTAAAAAAATAGCTATTTCCACGTAAATGCATACCGGCCTTAGGCCATCTGACGGATTTTTATTCAACTATACTATAATTATGCCGGTTCGACATAAAAATATACGGAAAAAAAAGATTTTTTTTGACACCAATAACTCAAAGACTCAATTTTTGCACATACGCCGGTATGGTTTAACAGTGACGATATATATTAGTAAATTCTGAATAGATTAAATTCAACGTGTATTGAATTATATTTAAAAGTACAATCATACGAGCAACAAAAACCTCTGTACTTATATGTAGTACAGTCATCAACAAAATATTATTCATATTATTGTGTACTGTAGGTATTATTATATTACATTGTAACTACGTTTATTGTTGTACTAATAATGTCTCTCTCACACAATTAAAATAAAAGAAACGTGTCTTTATCATCGTGTTGGTAAAATAATACTAAGCAAGTATTTTATACTAGCTGGATACCTAAAAGAAGGGAATAAATAAAACAAATGTTTTATTCTACTATTCGATTTATTAACGAGAAAGACGTCTTTCGTCTCAATCATACAGATTGACAATGTCCTAAAAAGGCGAAAGACGTCTCTCTCGTCAATAAATCGAATAGTAGAATAAAACATTTTTTATTCTATTTATTTCGCTATGGATTTCTACTATCTAAACCCGACACAATGAATAGAAGTAGGGACATTTTATTCACAGAACACTGCATTCGTATATCACCAAGATATTATTTTTTTGTAGAAAGTGATAGCTCAGTATTAGCACAATGTCTCTCTGAATGGAAGGAGTTTGTTTGCATCCTGTCTTTCTCATGAGGAATGTTAAAAAAGGAGTGAAGAATTATGGAATATATCTATGGTCCAATTTGCGAGTTCTATATATGATACATTGTTTAAAATCCGATATACAGTATAAGACTGCGATTATAACAGTAGAAAAAAATGCACAGTAGAGTTACTCTTGACAAAATATAAATATGATTTAATCTTAATACTACGATGTACGAAGCTAAAAAAAAACAATTTTTCACAGAGAAATTTTTGAAATATATAAGGGTAAGGGAAGGTACAACTTTTAGTGCCGGAGGAGGCAAAGACTCTCAAAGGGTTGTGAAATTATAAAACTTGTTCTACGATCATATGTACACCTCATTTTTAAATCGAAATAAATATTTTATATATTTAGATAAAGCAGCCATTTTCAAAGCGCGAGTAATTACACAAAAACACTTTCGTTTAAAACGGACCAGAGACAATAATTATGTTTCATAGGTATTTTGTTTTGAATAGTGGCATGCGCTTAAAAATACGTAATTTGCTTTGTTTACATATTTAGATTTCTATAAAATCGTGTATTAAACAATTTGTAATACAAATACTTATGTATTATTCTCTATTACTGAATGAAGTAATTTTCTTACAGGTAATTCAAAATATTGACTAATTTTTACTAGATTTGACTAAAGGTAGATGTATTGTGTAAATGATTCTATGGAAAGAACAAAAAAAAAAACATTTTGCAAGTGGCTTTCATTTACGGTTGACTTATTTGTAATAGATAGTGATAGAAGAGGACAATGTTCTCCGAATAAGGAGCGCTACAGAACTATTTCATTGGTTAGTTGGAAGAGATCGCGCCTTTGCGATAAACTCGCCCTCTATAATTATATTGATTGTATCTAACTTGAATGTTTACTTTTTATGTAATTGTTTGTAATCAATGTACAGTAAAAAATGGATAAATAAATAAATATTATGTGTGTGTGTCAATCCTCGGTGTGAGATTTTCCACCGAGGGTACAACACGACAGTATTAATTCTGGCGTGGATTTTGCATAAGTCATAGGCTCATAAGGCCAACATCGAGCCCACTCTGTGATAAAAAAAAAAACTTTTGCTCTAGACTGACTGGATGACATAAGAACTGATATTCTTGAAACATACAAGGGTAAGTGGTGGGAACCCTTCCCTTAACAGAACTATTTCAGGATGTCCAGAATAGGGACAGTTTGTTGTTATTTTAGGAAAAGATGCGACACCAATATAGTCGAAGAATTAGATAAGGTTTTACATAGTAGGTACTGTGAAGCAAACTATTTAATCTAATCTAAATCTTAGATAAAATAACTAAGCATTTGCCTTCACTTTCACTTTTCACTCAGCAGTCTGTACAGACATTAGTTTTTGCGGTATATTCTCATTAATTATTATTATTACCCATATGATGTTTACCTGTAGGTACCCACTAATGGTCACGTCACATATTGTGGACACATAATATCACGTCTCGCCGTGTTGTCACTGTAATGAGTAATAATATTGTCCCCACCCTCCCTTAATCACATACCATAACCTATGTGAGTAATCACAGCTACAGGTAGTCGTTTAATTATGTGCTTTCTGATGACAACTTTTATAACTGAGCCATGCAGTTGATGTGTTTCTAAAACTACCCCCCGTGAAGTTCAGAAGTAGAAAATAATTACATATTTTTGATCACACGAGTTTAAAAGAGAAGTATCATTTTTATTTTCTACGCCTATTAATGTCCACTCGTAGCGAAAGCATTGTCCCCCTTCTTCATCATTGTCCAATTCTGAGCTATCTACCTAAATCTTCTTCTACTTCTTCTTCGCGTTGTAGATCATCGATCTGTTAGTTCGGAAGTTGATGCCTCTTGTGATACTGAAGACCAGCTGTCTTTCCATCTTTTTGGTAGTCTTCCTCGGGGCCGTGAACCGACTGGTGTTTCCTTAGCAGCTATATGTACGATTCTGTTTTCAGCCATCCGATCCACATGGTCTGTCCTACTCCATGTCCTCAGTATTTCTTATTCTGTCTCTGAGAGTTTTGCACGTACTAGCACGTAATGTTTTCATCTCTGATGTTCTTAGTTGGTTTTAAGTTCGTACCGTGTCTGCTCTTGTTTCGACACATTTATTTTACACAAAAATAATAATTATTATCCTTACAGATTTTCTTTCATCTCAATAGTGAGTTTGATTTCTCGGTCTCATATTTTTCATTTATACTTTTAAAATCACCTTAAGATTTGAATAAATAACAACAACAAAAAATTCATACTAACACACTATTTCCTGGTGTGGCTAGCAGGTCAATTACAAGTAAAAAACATGCAACTTGTCATTTCCATGCCAATAAAAATTAAGAGATTCAGAATGAGTAGCATCGCCGAATTGAAAATGTTAAATGTGAACTTAAATGTGATGTTTTACGTGTACCTGCCTCTTACAGGGCACTTAAACACTGTTACATTACAAGATGTGAGTTTTGTGTGAGTTTTTAATTTGTCTCGAATAGTTGCAAAAATGTTAAGTAAACCTACCCTATTGTCTATTACATTAATTACTTAGATAAGTAGTTCTTTTTACCTCGATAGTGTTTGTTTAAGGCCGTAACAAATTCAAGAATAAGTACGCAAGGTATAGTAAATTAAGGAAAGTATAGAAATAAGTAGGTACTAACAATAATAGTATGTAGATTTAGTTTGGCGATAGGGTCTACGGTTGGATAATATGTTGTATTATTGTTTCTCGTGCTAACACTTCGGTCATGTCATGCATCATGGTATCTTCCGGTCTGTTAACACAATACCTAATACCGAACAACAGTTTGCTGTATATTATAAACTAAACACGCGTTGTATATTATGATTGTAATGTTAAAGCCCATTGTTCTCAGTTCCACTGTTTCTCTCTGTCTCTCAGTCTTTGCCTTGATGGTAACTGCCTCTATCATGACCTGATGTGGACTACCCAATCGTGACACCAATATTATAGTCTGTTTATTGTATATTACCTTCTGTACCTACTCCAGATCCTAAGTACCAATATTTAACAAAGGAAACACCCGGATGTCGAACAGAACAAGACAACATATTTCCGATTTGACAGTCTTTTGAATACTTAGCGAGTCACGGTTTACCTCTGAGGTCTGACAATCAGCGCATCCTGTCAATCCCGGCTCATTGCACAACTTTCGTCTCGAACTCTTTTGCAGTTCAGGGTGCTCGTTGCTCGAATAATCTCCCATCTAACCTTAAACTGTCTGATGTGTTTCAATTTCAAGCGAACCGTTAAAGAGAAAATGGTTCCATCAAACTCAGCCTCTGTAACCTAAATCTACCACTCCTGTCCCCCTCCCCTCTTCTATATATTTGTACGTAATTAAATCTATTTTTTTTTCTATCTGTATATATCTATGTATTTTTTTCGTTGCCCATTTATGTATGTATGTATATATGCTTATTTTATAATTGTAACATGTATATGTGTTTAGTGCACTGTGTATATGTGTTTCGTCGCGTTAGTACTCATAATAGAAGATTCATATCTTAGTTTGGGACTATCTCGATCTTTGTGAATTGTCTATGCATGTTAAAAAAAAATATTGCTTTTTCTATGACTTTTCGGGATTAGTTGGAAAAGATGGCGCCTCTACGAAAAACTCACCCTCTGTATTTATTTATTTATTTATTTCAATTTTACAGGATACATACAGTTGATACTAAAATACAATGGTCTATAACATATTTAGCAATAAGCAAACCAGTGAAGATCCCTATTATACCCTTATGTGCTCTACAAAACATAACTGTATGTTGATAATATCTTATTTTAATTAATTTTTCTATAAAATTATATGTATTGTTATCAATGTACAGTAAAGAATGAATAAATAAATAAGTTTTTTATTGTTCAATAAAGGTCCGTGTTTCAATAAATGTGCAAGTCTACAAACAAAAGTATTTTTATGAAGCTGAAAGAACCGCCTATACAAATGTGTTCAAATTACCCAGTTATTTAATGTTCTCTTGCGCAATAGTTAATATTTTTCTAATATAAAATCAGTTTGACAGATTTTATATTTGAAAAATCTGTCAAACTGATTTTTCATTGTAGAATTTGAAGTAAATGATACGAAGTATTAAAGCTCCTTGTATCTTTTTTTTACCCCTCAGCTACACCCCTAATTACCCAATAAATTATCATGGGCACTCACGGCGGATTTGCATATAAACCAGCGACCTTAGATGATAACGGCATTAGAGTGTTGAGAATTTCTTTGGAAGATTTGATTCGATTGGCTCAAAATCGCTATTCTTAATTATTGAGGAATCTCATTTTTTATTCTATGCTCCGGAGAGGAATGTTGAAGAGTAAAAGGATGAAGAAAAGTTCCTCTAGGTATTTTAATATTAAATAAATTATAAAAGATAATAATTACCTTGCTGTCTTTCTGCCATGAACACGTCCCTCTTCTATTTTGTACTTTACACGTGAGGAGGATGTCTTTTCCTGGACTCACTTCTGACGCTGAAGGAGTCTCTAAAAACTTCTGGAGAGACTCTGAAAATAAACAATAAGAATATTAAGTCTACATTAATTCTACACAATCAATCATATTTCTTACTTCGAGACAACTGGATATTTGTGTATACAATAATACAAGATTCCGCTGCCAATCTACTTTTCACAACACAAGCATACTGATTTTACTGTTTATATTAGAGGTTCCCTTTTCTCATGGACCAATTTAAAAAATTGCCGGTTCCGGTGGATCCCCTGTATTTCTACCCCCCCCCCCGTCGTTAAATTTTCGAAATGGTATAGAAATATTTCAAAAACTCCTCGGTTTTCTTACAGAATATCTTCTCACAGTAGCGTTTTCTACAATGTAACGGGTATTTGTACCAACTATTGTTTTTATCAATTGTTTAAATTTCCACCCCCCCCCATCACCAAAATTTTCGAAATAGTATAGGAATTTAAAATATTTCCAATACTCCTCAATTTTCTTGAAGAATACTCTCTCCCAGTAGGTACCTTTTTCTACAATGTACCGGGTATTTGTACCGAGCATTGTTTATGTCAATATCTGGTACTTTTACCGATTCTTTAACTATGGATTCGTGGACCCCCACTTTTTAGTCAAGCCATCGTGGACCCCTGGGGGTCCACCTGGACCACTTTGGGAATCACTGGTTTATATATTTGGGGGTGTTTTGTGTCTATAATAAGCCTTGATTCATCTCTAAACACTTTGTCAAGACGAATAAACAAATTTTTCTTGAGGGATTCTAATCATTAGGTAGGAACCTATTTGTTCATTCTCACAACAATATTTTTTTCGAACACAGTAGGGTAGAAACGATCTTACTCTATTCAGAGCGTTTTTTTTTTGCAAACTGAATTATCTCTTTCCATAGGTATTATGTAGGTATAAGAACAGTGTATTGTAAAAGAAAATATTCGAGTACTACTTATCAATAATTTTTGAAAAAAAAAATTCTTATAGATTATTCCATCATTTAGATTTTTAATCACAAAGAATTTATCTCTACCTATTTATTTGCTTGTAGCAGATCCAATAGAAACACAGTCTGGATTTACACTTCCCAGAAAAATATGGTGTATAATAAATCGTATAAGATCCTATTTAGGCTGTAGTACCGCTTCTAAATTATGCAAATGAAGATGGATTGATTCACCAGCGTGCACTTGTGGAATGACACAAACTATCGATCATCTGATAAACGAGTGTCCCACATACGCTTTCCAGGGAGAACTTTAGGACTTACTCGGTCTTAGGACACTCCAGTGGCTACAGAATTAAGAGGTGAAGTTGTGAGCGACCAAAAGAAGAATGCAAAAACTTAGACTATCACGACATCTTCTACACGCGGGGTAGCAAGTAAACTCACTTACTATGAGTGAGAATATGCTACTGTTTTCCAGGCTGAAATGAGCGCAATTATGGAGTGCGCTCATATGAACCTTCACCGATCATATCATAACAAAAAGATTTATATCCTCTCGGATAGCCAGGCGGCGCTTAAAGCCCTAGGTTCTGTAGAGGTGAGATCTAAGCTAACTTATGAATGCATACAGGTTCTGAATCGCCTAGGCGAGAAAAACACGGTAATGCTGGTTTGGGTACCGGGGCATTGTGGAGTCATGGGCAACGAAGCTGCTGATGAACTTGCTAGAACTGGCGCTGAGGAACCACCAATAGGTCCTGAGCCCATATGCGGATTACCGCTTAGCACTATCAGGCTTAGTCTAAGAAACTGGGCCATGGACCAGAGCCACGAAATTTGGTCCAATTGTATAGGGTTGAAACACGCGAAGGAACTAATGATAGGGTACTCGCGGAAGTTCACCACAGAAGTTCTAAAACTTAATAAAAAACAAATAAGGATTCTAACCAGGACCTTGACGGGACACTGCAGACTACGGAAACACATGACAAAAATAGGACTGTCAGATAACCCAGTCTGCAGATTTTGTTCAGAGGATAATGAGACACCTATCCACATCCTCTGTAACTGTGACGCACTCGCTCGCAATCGAAGTCACATCCTCGGAGGACCACTGCTGGACTCGGAGAAAGTGAGGCTTCTCACACCAAGACAAATCGTGAGCTACATGACCCATGTAGGTCTTGAGAGTGAGATATGACAAAGAAGGATGTCACAATAGATCTACTATGGTCGCGGTGACACAAGGGATACAAGGTCCCTTGACCTTCACCTTAAAAAAAAAAAAAAAAACTCACTTACTGCATGCAATAAACATACACCTAAAAATAAAAATTTAAAGAATACATTAGTATAAAAAATGTGAACATTTGATCATACTGATGTGTCATCTGGGGTCAATCTTCTTCTTTCACCATTTAAAGTTCCTCTTGGATACACAGGGAAGATAGGTACTATCATAATAGTAAGTTGACAATAATTAATAATGGCTACAATTCGAAGATGCATATTTCCGCCCTGTTCACCCTAGTGGAACGTTGAGGACCAAGAAAAAAATCATTTGTATAAAATAATAAAATACGTGTATCAAAATAAACCAACCAAGCAAAACATGAATCCATACATTTTGAAGGCGATCTGAACAAATTATGAAAACAATACAATTTGAATATGGATGTATGATGATTTTGGGTTATTTGAAATAATATGGCTTTTTGTAAAGAACCTACCAAAAGGCGTATTACTGAATGAAAACATGCAAGTTAGAGTTATAAATGACGACATACATGGGCACGTCACGTATCCAGAAATGAATTTAATAATCTAATTTAAGAAACACTTGTTTCAAATTACATAATTATGGAATTCTACTACGTGTGCACCGACACAATTAATTTAACAGGACACTATTGTACAAAGGATTAAGAGCCTTATATTATGCATGTCAAGCAGAAAGAGGTTCTAATTCAGAACTAGTCTATATTAGTCAAATCGTCATTTTTTTTATCAATTTCTGGTAAATTATGTGTAAACATTCTTGCATAAAAATGTGAGAATTGCGTGACTGTCTGTCTATCTGCGTTTTTTTATTCAGATCGTGGAGTCCCAGAACGTTAAATATAATTGAAAATCATGGAAAACTCTTTGCTACGTTCTTAAAAATATTGTGTGTGTTATCTTTAAGCTTGCATACATACATACATATATACATGTATGCGAGTGAAACTTGGACGTGGTTAAAGAAGGACGAGAGTAGAATAAATGCCGTGGAGATGCGTTCACTGAGAAGAATGGTTGGTAAAACGTTGTGGGATAGAGTGAAGAATGAGGATATCAGGAGAATGAGCGAATGCGAGAAGAGTGTTGTGGATAGAATACGTGTAGTAACGATGGTTTGGATATGTTGAGAGAATGCAAGATGAAATAATGACGAAGAGGATGTATTGATCTGAAAGAGGGGGTGTGAGGAAGCGTGGACGGCCAAATGCCACGTGGCTTGATTACGTGAATCAAATCCTTAAGGACGGCCGCATCTTGAGTAAGAGAAATCGGCGTGCATGTATGAGAAACTGGACGAATGTGGAGGAAGCGAAAGAAGTTTGTAAGGATAGAATTATATGGCGTTCTGGTATCTCTGCCTGCCCCTCCTGGGACAAAGCGTGAGGGTATAGATAGATAGATTTTTTCAATTTTTCACAATTTCAATCTTTTCCTGGATTCTGTGATTAAAATTAGCCTACGACATGTATATTCTAATATTTAGAGTAGGCGTGTATATAATTATTTTGGTTAATAACAGTTAACCTACTGTGATCAGTGACTGTGAAATAACATACATTATCCATGCATAACAATGTATGTATGTACTTGTACAGGTACAATGTTCTGTGTATACTCGACCCGATATAATAATATTATTATTCACAGCACAGAATAATAATATGCTAAGGTAATGACATGCACACCCATACATTTTGGTATAAATATTGGGTGTATCATTTTATAAACCAATGTAGAAATCAGACGCTGAATAAAAGCTGTCGATATGTCAAATCGTATAGATACCTATCTATCGTAGGTCATGTTATGATTATGACTATGCAAGGCACCGATATATGGGAATCTAGAACATAATTACGAATGTCTGGACCAAGATTTCTACAGATATCCTATCATTCTCAAGCGCATCCTAAAATGGAGACCCATAGACGAAAAAAGTGGAATAAGTCGGCTCAAAAAAAAAATGATGGAAAGATTATATTTTAATTCCTGTCATCGGTAGAAGTTGAATGAGAGCAGCAGGGCTACTCTCGACACGAACTAAATACGATCTTAATCTTTTTGTGATCTTAATTTTACGATGCGCGAAGTGACTCTGCTAAAAATACGTGCATACCAATCCTGCTTTAGCTGAGAATAGTCGTTTTCAATATTCATCACATGAGTATTATGGTTAGAGGTATTATGTGACATAACCCCAAGCCGTACTTAGTCTTTCTTTGATTAAGATCGTATTTAGATCGTGTCATGAATAATACTGCAGTTCAAGAAAGAGAAAAATGGAATAATATGAAGGAGGCCTATATCCACCAATGAAGGTATGAAGAAAAATGGACACTATATAGTTCAATTTGTTGACCAACGCGCAGTTCTAGGTGCAAATTCATGATAATTAGATGTTGAATTGAAATTACTTTAGACCTATAGTAATTCTATTTGACTTATTTCTAAGCCAGCTCTTTATTTGCAAGCCAGCTATCATTATCAGGCGAGTGTTAAGTAGAAAGCTACATTATAAAGTTTGAAAAAAGACCAGCAAATAATTGAGTTATAAGACTACATGATCCGGAATAGGATATTTATTTTATCAACAATAAGTTTCGAGTGATAATCAAATATAGCGTAGAGACTCCTAATAAAAAAAGTCGCGCATTTATCGCATTGTAAATAATACCAACAAAATAATGAACATATCGGAGAACCTACTTCTGGGAGTTACAATGATGGATATTATAAAGTATGCATACTGCATACTAATGTGGTCGAAAAACGTGACCGTTCAAGGATTAATGAATGAATCATTTCAATACAATTCTATTGAGGACGAACATGATATAATTATTATAATAATATATGCAAGGGCAGAAATGGATGACAATTGTTGATCCTCTCTGCATGCATTAAAAGAGAAATAGTATTGATATGTGTGTCTACGTTTTTTTTTCAAAATAAGTGATTATATTATGTAAGTAGTTGCCTATGAAGCAAGAAATGGTAGAAATTACTACAGAAATACCAATATATTCAACTTATTTTTGTAAATAATTTCTGGATGGCAGATATAAACTTTTTATTTTGATTTCATGTCCTGGAATAAACATCATTTGCTCTAAACAAGAAGTTTATGTCATAAAATACATAAAATAATACAAAAAAAAATTAATACTCACCAACTCGTAAAAACAGTAGCAGGAAAATCCAAAAACTAATGTGATTTTTAAAACAGTACATTCCATACGTCATCTTGATTTCAAATTATTGTTCATAATTCTAATTTTTAAAAGTTTAAACACTGTCCGCATTCATTTATCTAACTAAGTTAGTACTTATTTTGTTCATTTTGATCTTTGGCACTAGTGAAAAATCACTGTTCTATTTACGTAACATGTTGTTATTTATTTATTAAAAAATCACATGAAGCACTAACACAACTAAAAATCACAGTTTTGTTTAAACAATTTATGTTTTTACAATAAACTTTTTGTGTGACTTTGAATCACTTTTTAAACATTGTAGGTATTCTACTATTTTAAAGAGAATTATTATTATCTTTTAAAAGTACCTACTGAAAAAAGCAATAAGTATAAAATTAATATTCTACTTAATAAATGTGCTCCGTGGAGCACCCGGTAAAGAAATGGTCTCCTACTTTTTTCCGCAAGTTTTCGCAAGTGTCCTGTAAAAGGTATGTGTTTTAGAAAATAAATAAGTATATTTTTCATCTTACAATTCAGCGATGAAGTTTGCCACACAACCTGAATGTAATTTTTTTGTTGGCATGGAGAGGACAGTTTGCATATTAATTATTTTATTTTTATATTATTTATTAATTCTTTACTGTACATTGATTAAAAACAATTCCATAGAATATAATATCTATATATTCAAATGAAATACAATCAATATACAGAAAGCGAGTTTATCGCAAACGCTATCTCCTCCAACTAACCCAAACTTTTGACAAGCAAATAATTTATTTATTTTATTTATTAATCTGATCAGTGTTTTACAATTTTTTTTTTATATAATAACATCATATACGATTTTGGAGTCTTCAAACATGTAAATAAGAACTCTGTTCTTCAAAAAGAAACAAAAAAATAAATAAGAAAAATTTTAAATGGTTGAATCACAGATATCTAAGTGCCTAAGTTTTATGTTTTCGAAAAAAAAATGTTATTCTGTTATTCCAAAATAAATAAAAAATTAAATAAGAACATTTGTAAATATTGTAGAATTACAAATAAGTAGTTATCTAAGTGGCTATAAGTTTTATGTTTTTGAAAAATAAATAAATAAAATAACCTTAATGTATTTGTATAGGTACATACATACAGATTAAATTAAACAGAGCCATGTGCTCAATGTAATTATATTTTTGAATAAACTATTAATTATAATCTACCTTATTTTAGGGGTAAAAATAAGTAGTTATTTAGGTACCACATACAACAAAACACCTGACATTCATTGTGAATCTGCAATAAGTTTTTATAATATAATTTCAATTGAAAATTATTATTTGAAAAGCGTTTCAATGCTGTATTAATATAAAATATGCATATATTTCGTTACAATAAATACGGAGAAAAATAAAATAAGTAAACAAATTATTGGAAATTTTTACAAAAATAATAGATAAGTATATAATATAGAATATCAATTTATCTTGAAACGTGTTTGTTTATAATAAGTACACTTAATTGTTGATTAAATAAATAAATATTATCACTCAAAACATACTCATCGAATAAATAAATAAAATAATTCAAACACACAATGTTCAATCACTAACAATATTGTACAAACTGTTCCAATATACACGATATCACATTCAAACGATACAACGGCGAACTACTGACTAACCGAATATCTCAATCTCTACATACATGTCCCCCATAATATATCCAACATTATTACAAAGTTCGTCATTATAAACAATGGATTTTGTATATCATTCATTAAAATATTTGTATATATTATTATTGACTATATAATTTAGTTTATAATACTCTCCATTTATATTATTTTTATTTGATAGTATTTATTTTTATA
Organism: Athripsodes cinereus; assembly: GCA_947579605.1. NCBI lineage: Eukaryota > Metazoa > Arthropoda > Insecta > Trichoptera > Leptoceridae > Athripsodes > Athripsodes cinereus. The sequence goes on from OX388319.1 coordinate 948,283, forward strand.
AAAAAAAACAGTTAATTTCTCACTTTAATTCATTTGAAACCTCGAGTACATACTTTCGTAAATTTTGTATTTTAGTTATTATAGGCAGGAAGGTAATGTTTTTAATGTAGGGGGAATTTTCATAATTATAAATTGTTTATTTATTTATATCCATTGGTATCCTCTCATACCATTTCCGAATTAGTTTGAAGATTCCTATCACATTACTGCCATAAACTCGCCCCCTCTACATATATTATAATATTATATATTTGCATATATATCAATAAACATTGAAAAACAAAATAAAGAAATTTAAAACTCTTAAGTATTTTTTTTTACTTATAATTTTTTTAATTTTAAAATAAATTTGCTTTGTGGATTGTACAGAGAGCGGTTCTCGTTCCCACACCATGTATGCAAATGTAAATTTATGTATCAAGAGATAAAATATGAGTATTTAGTTTGACAAGTACTGTATCGGAATTACTCGAGCTTCGATATGTAATGTCTTTTTCAAACTCTTACTGAAAAAGAAATTATATGTCGAAACACGAGTAACTTTAATAAAGCAATAGTAAAATTTAATTATGGAGTTTTACAAAACAAATACCAACAAAAAACAATAAGTAAATTTATTTATTTACTCTTGTTGAATCTAGTTAGATAATATCTCTCCATTATCGATTGCATAGCAGCTAGAGAAGCGTCAAAAATATCTCCCATTTTAGATATTGTGACTTGCTAAGCATCACAGTAGCCATACATGCTCAGTTCAGGAATCATTCAGCAGGAAAACCCATCTTCATAATCCTGATTTCTTTACATCATTTCCCTCTGGGTCTCAAGAATTGAGCTTCTGTATCATCCAGACTCAATGAGACAGACATGTGGTAGGTACAGCGCAAACCATGTCACACTTGTTGGAGTGTCCGTTGCGCTCTGTCGGATGCACTGCAGGATATTATTTCTGACGCATCTCTATGTGCTGTGCGTTTCGCACAGTATTGAAGATCAGATGGATTGGGTTTCTAGGTTTCAACATGAAAATTAAATAAACAGGGTTTACTAGAAAGGCTCCTCCCGGTAACTTTCTTTTTACAATAATTTTCTATTCTACTCCTCACGTGTTTCAATGACTTTCACATTCGATAATTGAGACCATCCCCTAAAAGGAGGTAATACTTGGCTGTAAATGATTTTCTGACAAGCATATCTTCATTAAATATTTTATTTATGCTTATGTTAATTATATTACGATTATAAAGATGAAGATGTATTGACAAATGTCAGGTAGCTACATAATGTGTATTTATTGTTTATTGTTTTAATGTTTTGACTCATGCTAATGGAATATATTATGTGGGCATTAAGGGACATTTAGAATAGAAGCCATTAGCAAGTGAGAGTGAAATATCTTCTTTCAACAATATAATATCTAAAAGAAATATTAGTGTGTATGCATGTATGTTCTGGCATAATAGTTTTACTAATTTATTTAGTCATACAATTATGGCATATCCCACAAGCGGGGTAGCCATAGCACAGATCAGCCCCATGTAATTAACATGCAAGATACTGTTTTCTCTCTGTCAACAAAAAATTAAGACATTCAGGACGGGTGGCAAACCTCATCGCTGAATGACATTAAAGAATTTGTGAAAATTTAAAATTTAAGGTAGGTATGTGGTAATTTAAAATGTATATTCTGATTTTATTAATTATAAATAAGTTTTTGAATTTATACCTTTGGGTTAGTTGGAAGATATCGCGCCTTTTCGATAAACTAGCCCTCAGCTCTATAGTGATTGAATTTAATTTGAATGTATCTATTCTATGGAATTGTTTGTAATCAATGTACAGTAAAGAATTAATAAATAAATAAAATATTTTTATTTTTTCGACATTCGAAATCTTACTGAAAAGATTATGACTACTACTGTCTCCTCCATGGCAACAAAAAATAAGACATTCAGGATGGGTGGCAAACCTCATCGCTGAATTTGAGCTATAAAATATCTTTATTTTTTCGTATACCTATCTGCTTTTTACAGTCCACTCGAAAACTTACAGAAAAGAGTCGGAGACCAATTCTTTATGCCAGGAGCTCCACGGCTCAAACTGCTGACGAATTTGAATAACTTAAAACTTAGTAGTGTAGAATATTCTATACCCGGGCAATGTCGTGTTATTGGATAGATAAAGCTTTATACCTCATAATAGATATGAATGGTAGTTACCTATATATTTTTATGACAATATGTCTTTAGGGTACAATACATCCTTATCTAAAGAATGCAGCAGGTTGTCTGAATATATCGAGCATTAGACATATTATCATTATTATAGATCTACTATGATCTATTAGAGTAAACGGTAAAGTTCACAATATTGTCTCGCATGGGCGTAACGAGAACTTTTTCTGGGAGGGGGAGAGCCCAACAGCTTTAACATTAATATTTATTTATTTGTTGTATAAAAGAAACAATGAACAGCATTACAGTAAAAAAAAACTTTTCGCTGTCACTGTACGTTAACAGTATACAATCAAGACAATAATAAAATATAACTTTTAGTAGCTTACTGTAAAAGGTGTGTAAGGTTGTATTTGGGTTTATAACAAAACCCAGATATATCTTTAGAAAAAAAAAAAACAAAATTACAGACACGTAGAAATTCTAGACACAAATATACAAGAAAAAGAAATACCTATTGACCACATTGAATCGCGCGTCCCCTATATATTCATTTTACTTAAATTGAGTGTTATAATTAGGGTTGCCACCCGTACTTTATAATAAATAATTGAACTTAATTTCAGGTAATTGTACTGTATACTTGATGAGAACAATAAAGTACACGAAAGTACTTTATTTCGCATGATTTGATTTCTTAAGGATTTTGAAAAGTTAAGTCCTAAGAATTATTTCGTTAAACGAAATTTATCGATTGGTGCAAAGCGTTTCTGAATTTGATAAAAAGTAAATTACTCATTTACTTTAATTTACATATGAACTGTAAAGATGCTGTGAAATTGTTTAGTAGAGATACTAATTAGATACAAGCTGCAAAAAACAATGAAAAATATGTTTGGCAACATAATAATAAATAAAGAAAAATAAATTGTACCTACTTTATTTTGATACTATGTACTTTTTTTTCTAAACTATAATAACCAATGTACTTTAAATGCAAATAGAAAAGGTGGCAACCCTAGTTATAATAGTGTTTAACACTCAATTTATTTAAATTAAACTTTAAAAAAATAAACAGTGATGCAATATAGAGGTATTCACTTGTTACATTAATTTATAATATGTACAACAGGTAATTGAAACTCTAATTTGCACTCACGTAGGTATATTTTTTTTCGCGTTATTTTTTAAAGCGTCCGGTATAAGGACTACCGTGAAATAAACTGGAACAATGTTGCTCAAATTGTGCGAGTAATACCTAATAGGAATAGTCATGCAACAATGTGTCAAGCATCAAAAAAGAAAAATTCAGGAAAAGTGAGGTAACATAGTAGACTAACTAAGTATATAGAAGTAATAAATTTAGTTCGTTGGTAGCCTGGAGTCGTGAAACCTCGTGAACAAGGGATCCGTGGTTCAATCTCAGTCTCGATCTCATGCACATGAGGTTTGCGGTTCGATCCCAGGTGCCGGCAAACTCCCAATTCACGACATAAGCTTTTAGCTTACTGTGAAAGGTGTATAAGGTTGTATTTGGGTTTACAAAGTCCAGATTATATCTTTAAAAAATAATTGGCAATCGTTTTGAAGAGCAACTACGGAAATGTCATAGGCATAGTAGTAGTAGTATTATTTTTATCCCAGTTTGAGGTTTACTGCCTTGACACAATGTTGCATAGCACCCACAATACACAGTACAACAATACACAATATTATAATATTGTTTTATTTAATGTTAGTATTAGTACTGTTGATATATTTAGTATGTTTGTTGGGATACGCAGGTTCAGTGGTACCTCGACATACAAGTTTAATTCGTTCCGCAATCCTGCTCGTATTTCAAATTACTCGTATGCTCGTATCTCATAGAAAATTTCCCCATTGAAATGAATTGAACTGCCATTAATACGTTACAGCCCCCAAACTGTTACCCTAGCTATTTTTGTTACGTATTTTTGAATAAGAAAATGTATTTATAAATGACAAATATTGTACAAAAACATACTTAATGATATAAGAGAATGTAAAGAAATAAACTAGATTTATACATATAAGTGTTACTTTCGTTTAATTTTTGTCATTGCTTTTCTCTTCACTGGTCTTTGCCTTTTTCGCCACGCTTTTCTCACTTTCACCTGTAGGCCGTTAAAAAAAAAACATGTCCAAGGAGATTTGTTTCTTCTTCCCTTTCAGAATGTTCCGGAAATGAGTTAAGCAATTGTTATTAAGTAGCTCGTATTTCAAATTTTGCTTGTATTTTAAAGCAAAAAATCACTCGCTCGACGGTTCGTGTGTCAAAAAACTCGTATGTTGGGGCACTTGTACGTCAAGGTACCACTGTATTTAGTTTTTCATACATCACAAAACTGCTGTAAGTAAAGTTCTGTATATCTACCTCACCTATACATACTGTATTTGTGTTTATTATACCGTGTCATCCACTCATATAGGTACCTATAGCTTCTCAACATCGAAAAAAAACATTTTTTATTTGTAAATTTAACATAAGTATGAAATAACCATAATTATACACTAAGGCTTAGAAAAGACAATGTTAACATATTTGAGTTCGTCGGTAGCCTGGAGGTAGAGTCTCGGCCTCGTGAACAAGGGGTCCGTGGCTCGATACCAGGAGCCGGAAAACTCCCCTTTCACGACACAAGCTTTTAGTAGCTTACTGTGAAAGGTGTATAAGGCTGTATTTGGGTTTATACCAACACCCAGATAGGATATCTTTTTAAAAAAAAAGAAAACAAAAACAAAACATATTCGGTAGTGTCCTAGACAGAACTTGAAACCGCAATTCATCCTATTCGCGAGGTGTGCTTCCTACAATTATGTCTATTGAGTTAATTAATCAAGTCCTGTCCGGGGCACTACTACCACCACCACCACAATACATTCCATCACGGCATATCCCACATGTGGGGTAGCCAGCAGACCAGCTGCATTTAATAAACGTGCAATCTGTCTTCTCTTTGCCAATATAAAATCAAAAAAACATTCAGGATGGGTGGCAAACCTCATCGCTGATTTTAAGATGTAAAATGTCTAAATATTATCGAACACCGGGGTACTACTAAGCCGATAAATAAAAAAAAGTTATAAATATCACAACAATAATAATGTAGGTATACACCAACGTCTAGAACATTTTTAGGGTTATATCACTTAATAAAACCATTATACTCATGTAAATGTTGAAAACAACTATTCTCAGCTACCGCGGGATTGGCAAGCACGTATTTTTTACTATAGCCACTTCGCGGATCAATAATTGATAAAGATAAGATTGTAGTGTATGGATTTTGTACACTGCACCTGTGAATTGAACCTTGGAATTGTTTACAAGTTAAGCAAGTAATAATGCTATGTATGTAGACTAGCTTCCTATGTGGAACGGGGCTCATTATAGTGGCGGCCTTGGGTTGCACTGGTACGCTGCGTGTTTGACTAGTTGTGTTCGACAATTGTAAATAGGAATTAATTGAATACATTTCTTTGTATTAAATAGATATCCGTGTCGTTATTTAAAAGAACCTACAATATTGTTAACTTGCACAGTTATACGATAAAGATTAAGATTGTATTTAGATCGTGCCAGTATAGCCTGCTAGTCACCATAATAAAAAAGGCATATTTATTTATAATAATACATACGGCTTACGCCTTTAATACATAGTTACAAACAATAATTATTGTACAACACCACCATCGTATCAAATTAAAACTCAAAACAAAAATAAAATATACTGCATCACTTCAAATTATAAAAATAAAAATTAAACACATTGTGTCACATAAACCACAGAATAAAATTACAACATATCAACAGCATCATGTCAAATCATAAAAAAAAACAAACTGTATCATATCTAACCATAAAATAAAGTTATTCGAAGAGTATTTGGATATTCCTTGAATATCCTCACCTTGAAGACGTAGCTTGCATCGTGCAGGTAGGGGAATCGAACACGGGTATTCTCGTTTGAAACTCTACCTTCAATCAGGTTCATGACTGCCTCTTTTTATAATTATACAGCTACACAATCCGGAGTAAAACAGAACAGAAGTGAGCAGAAATCCAGTAGATTAACTGCATCTAATTAAGATACCTACTAGCAGTCCTTTACATTTCATAAAAATAAGAAAAATATCCATATCTTATCATACCTAAGTGATTTAACACCTGATTTTATGCAAAAGAATCAATAAAATTTAAATTTTACTACATAATTACAAAAGGATTTATAAATGACAAGCGGTCCGCACCGGCTTCACACGGGTAGATAGGTATTTAAAAAATAGTTTTAGTAAGGATTACTATTTGTTTTTGAAAATATAATATAGCCTACATATGTCACCCCACCCGGGGATAGTGAAGCTTCCCAATAGCGAAAGAATTTTTCAAATCGGTTCAGTAGTTTCGGAGCCTATTCAATACAAACTATCAAATCTTTCTTCTTTATAGTATAGATGATATTTTTTAGTAAGGTGGTATATATTCTTTTTATATTATGTATTTATATTTTTGTAAATTGTGATTTTCTGAACTTGACAATATATATTTTATATTTTGTCAACTGCTCAGCAATTAAGTTATGCGACAGCTGTCAAACTGGCAGTGTTTTATTTTGTTAAAATAAAATAATTTACTCTGCTTCAGTAATTTCACGCCGGTGCTTTGCCAAAAAAATAAGGAAAAAGAAGGGCAGTTAAAAATGTTAATGTGGCTCGCACAACAGTTTGAGCATCACATAATTTATATGGTAAAAAATAATTATTTTATGTACTTACATGTATGTATACCTAACGACTAAATTTACCTATAGGTAGGAATCTCCGTCACAATGGGGAGCAGGCAGTAGGTAGTGGGTGCCTAATGGCAACTCAACTACTATACTACCGCCACCGGAACTACAGTTGACAGAACACAACATATCACTATTATTATTATAGTTAGGAACTAGTTTTTAACCCTGTTTAAAAATAAAATAAGTAGTCATCGTTGTTTATCAAAAAAGCTATGGAATTAAATTTACCAAATTATAAAATCATATGGAGTCCCTGGCAAACAGTAGAAATTTTAGAGTATTCTGAAAGACCTGCAGGGTTACTCTTGACACAGTCTAAATACGATCTTAATCTAGTTTTGATCTTAATCATATGACGTGCGAAGGGACTATGGTCAAAAATACTGCGCTACCGCTACCGTGAGAAAGAAAACGATTAGGACCATTTGGTTACCATAGCAACACGTATACATTACTCTATTTAGGTCCATGTTTTTAATCTTATATGTTGTTGGGTCCACTCTTTTTATACGTACGTTTGGGATTTACAAACATACCTATTAAAATTACTCAAATATTTATTAGATTACCAAGGTAACTAACTATAAGACCCCTCCCTGAACTAATAAATTGTTAGTTCGCGGGCTAGTCACCTCAGTCAAATAAATTGTACAATGCCTACCTGTAGGAACAAAAACAATAACATAAACGGAAGCGAAAAATGAATACAAGGACAGGAGTATGTAGCTCTTGATCCTTCTACCATTCTGCCTATCCTACAAGAAAAAAATCGTGATGGTGTGTATATATAGCTATTTATGGTGTGTATATATAAGAGGTTAGATGGAAGAAATCACTATTTTAGTGATAATCTCGCCACTGTGTATCATCACATTTTTTCTTGAGAAAGAACAAAGGAATGGGGGGGGGGGAGAAATTTAACCACAAGTACATTTTTCTTTGGTATAAAAGAATCCGGTATTGACATAAACAATAGTCGGTACAAATACCCGTTACATTGTAGAAAAATGAAATGAACCTACTGTGAGAAAATATCCTTAAGAAAGCCGAGGAGATTTTGAAATATTTCAAATTCCTATACCATTTTGAAGAATTTAGTAGTTTTTAACCTCCACAAGCAATAGTTTTTTAAAATAAAATCTGGTCACACTGTGCACGAGCCTGTCGGTGTTGGCTGTAGCCGGTTGGCCTGCGCGTTAGATGGGCCGCTACACGAAAAAAATTACTAAAAGTGTGAATTTCTACAAAATTGCTCAAACATTAAAATTTCTACTCCCCGTTGCCAAATTTTCAAAATGGTAGGTATACGAATTGAAAATATTTCAAAAACTCCTCGGTGTTCTTAAATAATATTGACTTGAATCAATAAGTATCCGGTACTTTTACCGAATATCCGATTATACTCTATGAAGAGCACTACAAATTTTTACATAAACTGCGGGAAGAACCGAGGACTTTAGCAGGATTAATCAGTGTGACCAGATTTTAAAATAAATATATGAAATGGCGAAAAACGTCAAATCTAACCAATCACACTATACCTACATTTAAATTTGTATGCATCCACTATAAACTCTATGAATTTCTTTTTATTTTTAAGTAATTCCTAAACAAAATCAAAGAGATCGTGAAATATTCGACACTTAATCAAAAATCTGCGGCGGCAAAAGAGGATACAACCCAAGTAGCACATGCTAGTAACTTTGATTCGAGGCCATTCATAAAGTAGAAACATTTAATCGCATTTTCGACACGTTTCTACACAAAGCAAACTATCCGCACTTTGGCAATTCCGATTCGAAACTGATTCAACACAAAATTACTAAAATGAATACTGAAACGACGTTTCGAATTCGCTTCCAAACGTTACAAAACAATGTTACATTATTCATTTTAGACATAATGTGTGGTAATGTTTTGAAACAGACTTCAAACATTGTGTGGGTTTGAGAAAACTATGCATTCATACTTGTTCTATTCAAACTGTTTATTGCTTAAGACTTATAAAATTAAAATGCACCGTAATTATTCTTACTGAAACATTGTTGTTTTGCACAATAGACCATTAAAGGTCACGTGGTCTTGTCTATGGATTTGCTTTTGCTTGGGGGGCAAACAGTCAGATTGCGCAAATCATCCTTGTAGGATGTTATGCCATAAGAGAAAAAAAAAGAAAGTCAGACGACAAAATAATAACAAAATCGACACTGACAGTTTTTTTGATTATTAGGTATTCTTTAGGCGTTCCACCTAATATTACACCGTAATCGTCTGTTGTGTTGGGATGCCTGATGCCCCTCAATGATTTTTCTGTGACGTCATCCTTTAATGGTCTATGATGGTGATATCTTAAATTCATCTGCATTGCTTCTGAGGATAGTGACCTAAAATATCTCTGTAAATAAAAAATACTACATAATGATGATATTTGTTGTTTTCATTCTGAAATAATGATGCGAAAATGTGTTCGTCATACGCTTCGGTAATTGGCGGGACCTTGATTGGTTTGTTTTCTGAAAAAATATGGCTGTTAATATTTGTTAAGTTAAACTGTTTGTGTCCCTAAAGAAGAAATAAATAAATAAAAAAAATCAGAATTTTTCAATTTTAGAATTGTAAATTTGAAGCAAAATTTAGTAATTTTTTCGATAGATACCGATGATCAAGAATATTTTTTAAACTAGAAAATTTTGCACTTAACATATTTTTTTTAAATTATCTCGATATGTTAATAAATAAAAAAGATACAATATTTTTTCTAAAGATCTAATTTTCATTAAAAATCACCCACGGCACGTTACAAAAATAGCCTCCAAAAAAAAAATTCGAGAGAAAAAATAATAATACTTGTTTGAAAGTCTCAACATATCAGGCAATTAACAGGCAAAGTATAAAAAAAATCAAAAACATCGAGCAACGATTTTTCCATTGTTTGTTTTTTTTGTTTGGATCGTTGTATGTACTTATTCATTATCAATCATAGACTTATTTTTTATTACGCGGCGGCAGAATTGCCATCCACACTTCTCAGCATTATACAACCAGATAAGTCTCCATATGATCAGTCATGGTCACATATTCAAATATCTTTATTATTATTATTATAATAAAAGACCACCTATTAAATTGGTCTAAGTTTATTTATATCTATATTATTATCAACAATGTATGTTTTTGTCGAATTCCATCTTTACGATAAACTTTATTAGCACAACAATTGATTATTCATATATTTTCTAGATGGTGCTGGTAAAATATGGAAACAAATGCAAAGTTAATTATATTTATCATATGATTATTATAATAATATATGATCTATAATAGAACAATTATATAATACATAATTATGTCTATAGTTTTATTACGTGTAGATACATATGTAGGGTACGTACAAAGATAAATTCTAATAATTCAGAAAAATAATATTTATAACTCCTAATATATGAGCTCGCCAAAAATCGGGAACCGATACAACATCTGCAAGTAAGTGTATTAATTGAAATTAATATATCGGCTTAAAAATATACAAAAATACTTTGAGAATCGCGGACTCCTATTTGACAAATATAGAACGCCGAAACAGTAAAGAAACGTTTCCAAACGTTTCGAACCATTTAGACGCGGATTCGAAACATGTTCGAAACGTCGTTACACTCCATTTTGGAATCATACATGTTGATGAAAATAGATTGTATGACGATATATCATATATATGTTTATTTAAATATCGTATAAAACTCTCTTAAATGACACATATTTTGATAAAACTTAGTTGAAGAAGTCATAACTGAAAATAATGAGAAAAACTTGTATAATTAGAAGCTGCTAGGAACATTTTTTGTACAATTACAATTATTTATTAATATAAATTTTATCGTTAAAATTCTAAAATTATAAAGGCGCACTAAATAATTGGACCTATCTAACTATTTTACTCGATAAAGCAAGCCTTGCAAGGAAATTTTAGGTTAACATACCGCAGATATAGTATTTATACTTCGTGTATGTTCAAGTGAATCGACAAATTATTAAAATGGCGTTTGTTGTTTTCCCGCATCCATGATTAAAATCATGATGTCAAACATTTTGAGGTTAGATTATTCCTCACGCGCCATGACATTTGAAAGTAGACACATCTAGAAACGTCGTTTCGAATTTGATTTGAAACGTCGTTTCGACATTTCTTCCCCATTTTTAGTCGACGTTTCATAACTGCTTTGTAACGGGGACTTAAAATGTTGCTTGTTTTTGAAACAAATGTTATCGCCGTTTCAAATCGGCGCCCAGAGAGCGACAAAAATGGTTTCTTGGGAAATTTATATCGAAAATATGGTCTCTATCTCTTATTTTCTATTGTCTTAGTGGATTTTTCTAGCCATAAATAAACACTATGTGATATTGTTGGCTTTTGTAGATTTGTACCACCACCACGCATTTTCTAAAGTAAATAAAAATATCTCGTATCCAATTTATATTAAATTTTTCATCTGGCAATTTGGCGTGTTGCCAACTTTTGCTGACCGTTGCTCGCGGGGTTTTTCTTTCGCAATGACGTTTAAACGTTGTGAAATATTTACTGCACTGTTTTGCAGTAAATTATTTCTGTTGGTTCCGTAGTCAAGTCTAAAGTCACTGATAAGCATTGAACACGATATTATTGTACGCAGCTTGAAATAATTTGAGTTTATCTGAGGTTGATAATATAACCTCACGTTTTCATCTTGCATTTTCCTTCGGAACACTATGGAGTCCAAGATAAGCACGTGCAAGATTTACGATACAGAGAAGCTCCAGGTCCTGGTGGAAGGTATCCAGACTGCAGCCTGCATGATATCAGATGTGCCGCCTGTAGGTGAGTGAGAGCAAACCTTTACAAAAAGGTTAGTTGAATTTTGTTTGCGCATTTGTGAGAATTCCCAGTGAATCCTTGGAATCCTTCCGTATTTCAGCGGTCACACCCAGTAAGTTCAGTATTTAAATTCGTCCTTGATGTATACTTGGACGTTCACACTCTCTTACATCTTTTCTTTCCGGCAAACACACTTCATTAACCAGTACTCTATATGTTCAAACCATCAACATATTTCACCTGCATTCTTTTTGTAACACTGCACATCTATTTATTTTCCAAATCAAAATTTAATTTATAAATTTTCTACTTATATTCACGTAATTATATAGTTTTTCACCCGAGAAGATATAGTCCAAATAATTCATTAAGACAAATTTAATAACATACATTTTTCCTGCACAATGCTATAGCACAGAATACAGCAGATCTAACCTAACCTAACTTACAATCAGTCAATAGTACAAATCATTATTGAGAAGTGTGCTGTAGCGTAGCATATAATAACATCTGGACCAACCCTAATCTAACCTAAAAATCAATCAATAAAAAATTAAGCATAGTTGTGGAACACCTATATAAAATTCACTGTGTCTGTGTTTAGGTAGTAGAGTTCCATATCGAAATAAATAAAAAAGCGTTTTATTCTACTATTGATTTATTCGTCGAAAGACGTCTCATCGAAAAAATCAATAGTAGAATAAAACGCTTGTTTTATTTATTTCGACCTATATAAAATGTAAATAATGTTTTTTAAAAATCCAGTAAATTTCATCGGATTATTATTTTCCAGGTGAAATACGACCTAAGTATCTACATAAAAATAATGTGTAACGCATTTGACGTTTGTGTAGATATGTTCATGTTATCCGAAAAGTTCCGATTGCTATCCATCTGATGTTATTCACTGATATATATCGTCGTTGGTTCAATGAAACCTCTTATGTGCTCCAAACCAAATTTTACAGGGGATGCAAAAAAACTGTTTTAAAGTCCACAGATCAAGAAATGTAATCAAAATTATTATCAAATTCATGTAAAATTTTAGACATTGTTAGATATTGATAATAAATTTGATTACATTTCTTGATCTGTGGACTTTAAAACAGTTTTTTTGCGTCCCCTGTAAAATTTGGTTTGGAGCACATAAGAGGTTTCATTGAACCAACGACGATATTTCTTTTAATATAGTTGCCCTATCTCAAATGTTTGTCAGCCATAAACTAATTTAGAAATTGAATTGTGAATAAGTATAATAAGGTGTTGGTTTAATGATTTTTTCCAGTCGATGAAGCTAGCGTAGTGCGTCGTGTAGATGAGCTGACAGTAGCTGCAAGTGAGAAGAGCGTGTGTGGATGCTGTGGGGCAGGTCCCTTCTCTTCGAGACAGGCACAGACACAACACTACAGGGGGCCCTGGCACACTTACAATCTGCGCAGAAGACTGCTCGGGAAGAGATCTGTCACACAACACGAATTCCAACAGAGAGATGGTAAGAATTTCAAAATAATTTAAGATTCAGTTAGTGCATTTAAAGCCTTCTTGACCAAGTTGTAAAAGTGGTTGGTAGTTATACTTACTGGTTTCTGCCCTGTGCTCCTGTGAGGAGTGTTGAGGGCGAGAGAGAGAGAGAGAGATTTATACTTTAATACTTAAGTTGAACAAAGAATTGGTTTCCCACTCTTTTCTGTACATTTTCATATGTCCTGTCACATTATATAAGTCATATCTAATGTTATTTTGTTTGGTGAATGTTGAATTATATACATAATTAATATGTAGAAGATATAATGTGGGGGCTTACGGGCAGGTATAGGACAGGGTAAGGTGGAGGGCTCTAATGAGCATTGTTCTAATGTTCATGGTTGACAAATTTGGAAGAATTGGAATAAAATTCAACGTGTCCGTGAAAGGGAGATATTCATTTTGCTTAAAAAGTGGTGATGTGATGGTGTCACAGATCTGTAGGTAGGACCCACAATTGTAAAAGTTCTGGTATGAAAGTGCGTGGTCTTGTATTTGCTAAGTTTTCTCAGTTAGTCGATAAGAGACACAGCTAAACAAAGAATTTTATACCAGTGTTTAATATTTAATGTGAAATCTAATAATTGTCGTGTTTCTTGTATCAGATGGTGGTTCCAGCACATCATCTGAGAGTGATTCTGACTCGGATGAGGCCATGAAAAAGGGTGGAGGAGAGGTTTCTGAGTTGTTCTTAGCAGCTACCAGACATTGCCGTGGCTACTTCACTAATAAAGCAGGGCAGGTCCTCTCTGTGTACAGGTGTTTACTGCATCATAAGAAGGTTAGTTATATAACACTTGCTATTACACAAATCTATGCCATCACCCCATATACAAGTGGAGTTGCCAGCGTGCTTACTTATGTAATAGACGTGCCAGCTGTCCTGTCCCTGTCAATAAAAAAGACATTCAGGTTACGTGGCATGGCTCATTGTTGAATTTTAGATGTTAGTAAATTATGTTTGAGGTTCTGCGAAAATCTGCTTTTACAGAATGTTCATAAAACGTACAGAAGAGAGTGGGAGACCTATTCTTTACCAGGGGCTCTATGCGACAAATCAAATACTTATTCGGTAAAAATTACTTTTTTTTAAATTAGCATCTTACACATGCTTAATACATTTGGTCAGTCCAATGGGGTAGCTATCTGAAAAGCAGCCTGTAATGAATGTATAAATTAGTCGTTGTGTTCATGGGCGTTTTTTATTTAATAAACAATCCACCAAAGGATTGACTCCGCAACATTGACTATAAATAAAATGATTAGAGGACTCTCCTTTTTTGATCTGTAGGATACCATTGGTACAGATGGCATGGGCCAGGGCTGGGTGAAGGCTTGCACAGCGCTACTGGAGAGTGGTGGCTGGGCCGTTATGATGTGCTCTGGAGGACACTTTGCCGGAGCCATCTTTAGGGGACCAAGTGGAATTCCAATCAAGTTAGAATGTTTTTTTTTTTTGATATTTTAAAATTATTTTAGTTAAAAATTTGTTTGTTTTCAGTATAATAAGTACGACTATACATTTTTTATAAATTAAATAATGTTAGGTATTTGTTTCAGGCATAAAACATTCCACGCGTATGTGACTAGGAGAGGGCAGGGCAAGGCACAGCTGAACAAGGACGCCCAGGGGAATGCTCCCAGGTCTGCAGGAGCTTCATTGAGGAGGTACAACCAAGAGAAGTTTATGCAGGTAGCCAATTAATGAATTCAATATGTTTACATTTTGTATGATATATTAAATTTTGAAATCAGTTGATGACGTCTACCGCTCATTCAAAATATCGAGCACAATCTACCTATGTTTGTTACATTCAGTGAGTTTATTGGACAATACTATACTATACCCTCATGCTGTGTCCCAAGTGGGGTAGGCAGAGAGAACGGAACGCCAAACAGATCTATCTTTACATACTTCCTTCGCTTCCTCCATATTCATACAGTTTCTCATACACGCACATCGGTCCTTGAGAATTTGATCCACGTGATCAAGCCACGTGGTTCTCGGACGCCCGTGTTTCCTCACACCCTTTCTTTCAGACAAGTATATCTTCTTTGTCATTCTTACCTCGTTCATTCGTGCAACATGCCCAAACCACCGTAGTTTATTCACGCGCATTCTGTCCACAACACTCTTCTTGCATCCGCTGATTCATCTAATATCCTCATTCTTCACTCTATCACGCAGCGTTTTATCAACTATTCTTCTCAACGATCACATCTCCACTGCATTTATTCCACTTTCGTCCTTCAGCCAAGTCCATGTCTCGCTTGCATACGTAAGTGACGGTACCAGAATGGTATTGTGCACCAGCATTTTAGCCATGTTCGACACATAGCCATTGCTGACAATGGGTCGTAGTGCACCGTTAACTCACCGGCCACTTTCCTTCTTTCAAAGTCCCTATCGCATCTTCCATCCCTCCCAAACATACTTCCCAAATATACATACTCACTTACTTGCTCCGCTATTTATAAATGTTGAGATGCTATAGATTAATAGGCATCAGACTATCACCAGCTTCAAGCAAATTGAAAATTGCACTCTTAACCGGCGCCCTTGAGATGGTCTAGGAACTGTTAAATGGCGTCAAAACAAAACCATCCAGAATCATCATCATGATTTCACAACACTGTAATAAAGGAAATTATTTATTTGATAACAGCACGTTCAAGATATTCTACAGCAATGGAAAGAAGAGTTGCAGGGCTGCTCGTTGATCCTTTACCGAGCTGTTGGTCCTCTGAATCAAAGGTCACTTTTTGGACCTGATTCCCCCATCCGGAAGGAGGACAAGAGACTGAGGACGCTGCCTTTTCCAACTAGAAGACCCTCGCATAGAGAAGTGTGTAGAGCACATGCCATTCTCTCTACAGTAGAAGTCTATGGTATGTTGAATTGTGAACTATGTTTGTTAGATAAAAGTCATTGGTGATTGTTTTTATTTACGTTGGAAATGAGTTGCATTCTGTATTATCAACGAGTGTAACGGTATCTGAATATCTAGATATGATTAAATTCTTTTCTGCCTATTATACGGAAAGGTGTTGTGCAACAGCGTGTTAAATTACAAAATGCAAAAACAACAGAATAGTTTGTGTCAGAACTGAAACCTAGAAAAACAGTTTGGTTTTAAACTCCACGTGTTAAATAACTCAATACAACGAATTATAAATATGTCTAGACACAGGTTAGCCTTAAGATTGTCCTGGGAAAGGTATCTGATTTGTTGAAGCTGTTTGTTTCCACACTGTTTTCCCAAGTGGGAGATAGTAGGTTGATGGAAGAATAATAAAAAATTGTGAATTTCATGAATACATATTTTTATGACATACTTTAATATACACAGAAAATAGTATAAATTTTATTGTATTATAAGTCTCTGAGTTAGAATATAATAAAATTTGGAGACAAGGCCCTGATTTAGATTCTCTAAATCTCTGGCGCTTAGGCAGGCGGAGGACAGGGCACGGTGGAGGAGCTTGTCGCTTGGTTGGGGTCATGGTGGTCACGATCCTCAGCATTGAGGGACCGACTTAGAACAAGAAATCTCTGATTACAAATGTGGAATCTCTGGCCATTTTCCAAACCAAGTCATGTTACACATATATATATGATTTAGATATTTAATCAAATTATTTACATTTCAGAATCATCAGAAGTCTTCCAAAAAGCCTTTACTGCAACTAATACTGCTACGGATACATCAGACAAATCTAATAGAAATTCAAGACAGAAGAAAACAAGTCCCGTAAAGTTGGACAGAGCAAAATCTAGAGAAATAACTGCGAGGCCATTACCACAATTGGTTCCCATGTCGAGCGAAGACGAAACTCCATGTTACCAGCAGGGAATCACACCATCCGACTGGACAAAGACCTTGGCGAGAGAACATTCTTTGGCGGAAGCATCCAAAGATTTCCTCAAAGACAGCAACGATGAAGGGGGAGACAATAGTTCAGATATAAATAAAGTTACAAATAATTTAGGTAGTTTAGAAATAATGCCGTCTACGCTAGAATGTTTTGATGATTCAATAAATAAAAAGAAGAGGAAAAAGAAGAAAAAGGAAGCGGGTAACAATAAAAGTGTTGATCAAGATAGGACGTCTGGAAATTGTAGCAATGAATTAGATAGAAAAGGAGATGAGAAATTAGATGATTCGGAGAAGAGAAGTAAAACATTCAAAAGTAAAATTAATAAAGTCAGCGAGAAAGTCAAAAAGGTATTTGTAATTGATTATTGGTTTTCTTTTAGTGTTATTATGGTATAGAATAAATCTTCCACTTCCAACACCACACAGTAAAGACTTGATGACACTTCTGTGATAACAGTGTTTTCCCATGTTTATTTATTTATTCATTCTTTACTTTACACTGTTTACAAACAATTAATAGAGAAATACATTTAAGCTTAATATAATCAATATAAAGAAGACAAGTTTATCGCTTCCAATTAACCCAAGGTGAATCAATATTGAAACAAGTATGGTTTTGTAGTGTAACAATAATAAAATTAAATAGTTTTCAGTTTTTTTTTTTTTTTTTTTTTTTTTTTTTTTTTTTTTTTTTTTTTTTTATAAATATTTCTTTATTCAATCAATATCATACAAACGTTGAAACAATATATCACCAATTATCTTCAATTAAGTTGCAGCAGCCTCAATTAAGTTAGAATTGATGTTAGCTTTTGTCCTGTGTTTGCAGTTGTGGGAAGGAGTGTTGGGAGAAATTGAGGCACTGAGATGTTTGCTGAGTACATGGGAAGATGTGGCCGACGTGCAGGAGTCTGTCAATATTCAGGATCCCGCTGACGGCAACACAGCTCTTCACAAAGCATCCATAGCGCAAAGACCAGAGGCTGTCACGTAAGATAATAATAACGTTTCTCTTTGAAATCACAAGTGAGGTAGCCAGCGGACTAGCTGCAAGTGATTAACATGCAGATTTACATAAATAATTATGGGATTTACATCAGCGGATTGATTGCATATTATAAACATGCAAATCGTCCTCGCCATACCATAAATAAGTTTATAAATGAGATAATAAATTTCAATAAATAATCTGCACTCAGGCTCCTACTGGAAGTTGGTGCTGATCCTTGCATGAAGAACCTGCAGCTGCAGACTCCTTACTCGGCAACCAGTCATGCAGACACGAGGATAGCCTTCAGACTGTTCCAGGGAACATATCCTGACAAACATAATTATGCCAAGGTATAACATAAGACTTCCACCCCTTCTCATAATTTTGCAGTCTTCTTTGCAACGGTGGATCCATGAAACCTCTCGTGTGTGAATTTTTCCAGAATGAGATATTGATACCAAATTATTCATCTTGCTGAGCTGCAACTACCAATGAAATAACTTAGACATTGAGATATCTATGGAAAAAGTTATCGAGGGCAATGATTTTTCAAATCATGCCTGGTAATTCAGAGCTGAAAAGACTGGCGGAGAATAGAGACGAATGGAGAAGAAAAACCAAACTCGTTGCAGACCAATCCAATGGATTGTAACTCATTATATATATAATTCAATATGCTATAGAACTCCTAAGACATCTTCCATGGAACGAATCAGACACATTGGAAATGTCATTCAACAAAACATTTTTTTAATCTCTAGTAAAATATTTGTGATTTACTCCTGTACTGCCTACCCATGCTCCTGCGTCCTGTTCTAGGCCTTTAGTTCTGGACATTCTTCGTGTGAAATTGAAAATTTTTGCATAATAAAATAATTTCAAATGATTTGTTGCTAGGCTAACATTCCGGGAGGTCTGACGTTGGAGATGTTGGAACAGGAGAGAGAGAAGAAGGCAGCTCAGAAGAAAGCCAAGAGGAACAAGGAGAAGGAGAAGTTGCAAGAGAAGAATAAAATCTCAAAGTTCCTCGAGATGAATGACAAACAGAAGGTTAGAAGCAAAATAATATACTCATTTTGATTACTTTAATTCTATGAGACGTGTAAAAATTTGAGTAATGGAGTGTTTGGAATGCGCAGAATTAATTTACTGTTTTTTTTTTGTGTTTTTGCAGTTGGCTGCAGCGTCGGAGAAAAGATGCTTTACATGCGGTAACAGTTACGACAAACCATTTCAGTACGAGGAGTACAGGTTCTGCAGCATCAGATGTCTGCAGAATCACAGGAACACGAGGCCTTTGAAGTTGTCTGCGCAATAATAATGATGATGGACAACTCCGTAAATATGTAAAAAAATCATTGGTTTAGACATGTGGAAAGAATGAATGATGAAAGAAGTATGAAATATTGGATTACATTTGTACTCAAGAAGAGACTTTGAATGAAATTTTCATGCATGTTTGACAATTTAAATTTAAGTCAGGGGTTGGCAAGCTTTTTTTAGACTGACTTACAATATACACCGTAGTTGGCAACAAAATATTATGAAAGGGAAGATGCTGAAATTACACTGCTTTATTGCTTGAGGCAATTAAATAAGGTTTATGTAATTAATTAAATGAAAAAAAAATATATGATGTAAAGTACATCAAAGCTATATTTGTCTGGCAGGTCAGTGATTGCCCACCCCTAATTTAGATATGCATAGAGTCATCTCGTTTACATTCCTCTCTGCCTACTCTATTAAAAGTGTGGGTAGAATGAAAGTATACGAATATGGATATTTGTAAATTTAACACGCGAAACTACCATATAAGGCTTAGAAAAGACAACATCACCTTATTTGGTATTATCCCAGGCGGGACTTGAACCCGCAACCCATCCTTTTCTCGAGGTGTGCTTTGATCAGTTAAGTTACCGGGTGACATGCCAAAGGCTATGGTAATCTCTTACAAACTTCAATAACGGCTTCAAGTATAAGTATTGTTGAGCTAAATAAATATCATGTGTTTGCCAAGCCTTATAATATGGTAGTCTCGTGTGTTAAATTTACATATTGTATAACCTCATACAATGGTTAATTGTAAAAATAACATGTATAAAGTTATGTATATTGATAGAGAAATCCTATACATAGGTATGTATAGGATTATGGCTGTTTGTTATATTGTTTGTATAAATGTTATGTTATAACGTTTCAATCATATTATGTGATATTTGAAATACTTATATATTGTGCCTAGTTAAATTAGAATAGATCATTCTATGTGCAAAAGGGGATGACTCAAAAAACACTACTCCGTGGGAGAGCCAAAACAAAATGATATATGTAATTGACATTTTACTATTTTATGTATCTGCAAGGATTAAAAATTCATTCTTTGAAACGTGGTATCAAATATCGACTCATTATTTCTTCCAAGAGATGCGTATGTCCAATACTTCGTGATTTCTACAATATACATTAAACTCGAGGTGAGAATGAGTCGATTCATGCCCTTTTTCCTTTTGCACTCATAATTATTAGTGTGGATCATTTGAGAGTCCAAAATTTTAACATTCGGCTACCTACCACCTCATACAGTATAGTCCATTAGTCCAATATAGTCCAAAAATTGACAATCCTTGATTGTCAATTTTTTCAATTTTCATTTAAGAATTTTTTTAGACAGACACAACAATAAATTCAAAATGTAACTTTTATTTTTCTTGCAAATATGTAGTTTCTTGTCCCCAGTCAGCATATGCTGGTATAAGGGGAGCAATTCACTCTATGGCCATATTTATTTATTTATTTATTTAGCATCAACAGTACACTACAGACAACATATATACATAATAACAAAACAATATAGTCAAATAAGGAATCAATACATTGCCCCATTTATAAGTGTACACATTATAACAGTTTGTAATATATTCAAAGCCCATAAGGTTGTCACATTTAAATAAAAAAGGAGAAAAAAAATGGAAATTGATAGACAGGAGTTTACATAAATACAATTTAAAAAAAACAAACATGAACAACAGTTGTCCGATCTTACCAAATGTTATAGTTACTCAATAAATAACATTAAACAATCAGTGCTGTCATTCACATCACAACCTAACCTACTTACCTGTTCTATACACATATACGAAAATATGAATCAGTGTCACAAATGAAAATATAAAGATAAGGAAGGAAGTAAAGGGAAAATTATTTGAGATGCAGAGAAACCCAAACTGATATTAATCTTATTGTTATAAGAGTATTAATTGCCGCTTAAAACTTGCAAAACTGACTTTTTGAAAACGCGAGAACTACCGGCGAACATGTCAACACCTCCGAATTTAGTATTATAAGTATTGACAATCCGGTGGAGAGGGTTTCTCAAACCAGCATTAGTACGAACCCCGCTTAAGTGTAGGGGTCGATTTGATCTTCTATTATATGCACTATTTTACTTAGTAATTTATATATAATGAGTTACAACCCATGTTGCTTGTTTGCTTGTTTATTATATGCAGCTGGTCTGCTGGCTACCCCACTTGTGGGATATGCCGTGATGGTATAGTAGTAGTAGTAGTTACAACCCATTGGATTGGTCTGCAATGAGTTAGGACTTTCTTCTCCATTCCTCCCTATTCTCAGCCAGTCTCTTCAGCTCTCCGTATGAGCCACAGTTCGTGTCCGTCTTCAGTTGGTCCATATAAGCGTCTCTCGGTCGGCCTCTGCCACTTGTGCCTTCGGTCCTACCCTCTGCGATTGCGATGAGCAGTCCTGGGTGCCTGATGTTGTGGCCAATCCAGTTAGCTCGTTGTTGGCTGATTCTTTTGAGGAGTTTCCTTTTTTCGCCAACCCTGGTTAACATTTCTTCGTTTGCGACGTGTTCTGACCAATGAATCTTCAGCATGCGTCTATAGCACCACATCTCAAAGGCCGCTAACCGTCTGCTTTCACTCTTCTTGCGTCTCACAACCATATAGCAAAATGCTCCATACAAAGGCTTTAGTAAGATTTTTCCATACAAAGGCTTTAGTAAGAGACCAAATGGATGATGCATATTCTAGCTGACTCCGTACATAGGCTTGGTATAAGGTGTTTAGTGTTGAGATATTCCGAAAATATCTAGATATTCGAATAATAAAGCCGAGCATTCTGATTGCTTTATTAACAATGCATGTTATATGGCTCATAAAAGTTAATGTTTCGTCGTATATTATACCCAGATCACAGATTTCACTAACCACTACCAGAGATTTCTCTTCCAGTGTGTAATTAAATAATACTCGATTTTTTGCTCTAGTAAATCTAATTACATTACACTTTTCAGAATTCAATTTAAGTTTGTTTTTGTGACACCAATCAGACAGAGAGTCAATATTGTTTTGAAGAACTCTGCAATCATCCTCGGATCTAACAATTTTATACATTTTGAGATCGTCCACGTACAGAAGGACATTTACATCTCGTAAACCATCCACAATATCATTGATAAAAATATTAAATAGGATAGGACCTAGATTGGACCCCTGTGGAACGCCACTTGTTGAAAAAAACTTATTTGACGTAACATCACCCACTCTTACTGCAAGAGTCCTTTCAGACAAATAGTCACCGATCCAGCTAAGAAAACTACCACCGAAACCCAGACAGGACAATTTTTTCAACAACACAAAATGACTGACCGTGTCGAAGGCCTTGGAAAAATCTGTAAATATACTATCTACTTGATATCCCTCGGCCAATGACATACTCAGATATTCACTGTAAAGGATTAGGTTCGATAAAGTAGATTTACTTGCGAAAAATCCATGTTGTTTTGGTGTTATAATAGGGCAAATCGTAGGGACAATGTATTGAAGAACAATTTTCTCAAACAGTTTACCTATAGCTGACTGTATGCCAATGGGACGGTAGTTCTCGACATTTGACTTATCTCCTTTTTTTAAAGATCGGAACAAGATAGCTAAATTTCCACTGTGAGGGGAACGATCCAGAGGCAAGTGACGAGTTGAACAATTGTGTTAGAGGATAAGTTAGTGCGAAGGCACAAGCATGTATGAGGATGGGAAGGATTGCATCCGGGCCAGAGCCCTTGGAAGTATCAATTGAACGTAATGCAGTTAAAACCACATCCTCCTCAATGTGAATATTATTTTGTCTTCATTTATTTTCATGTTGTATTTTGACAGTAGTATAGTTTCCATTTTTCCTAAGACTTCGTTCAGCTCCATCTCGTAGTCTGCGAGCAGTGCTATATCGTCGGCATATCGAATCATGTCAATCTTTTTCCCATTTATTTTTACTCCTGTCCAGTTCTTCATTTCTTCCCTCAGTTCATCAATAACTCGCTGTATGTAGCAGTTAAAAGAGTGCTGGCGACATTCAGCATCCCTGTCTTACACCTTGTTCGACCCTTGCTGTTGCGCAGCTCTCTCCGCTTTTAATTACAGCCATTTTGTTTTTGTATAGACTCCAGATTGCTCTTCTGTCTTTATAACTCATTCCTATCTGGTTAAGAGTGTTAAAAAGTTGTTCCCATTCTACTTTATCGAATGCTTTTTCTAGGTCGATGAATGCTATATATGTGTTTCTATTTACTGTTATTCTCTTTTCAAGAACAAGTCTTAGACTCAGAATTGCATCTCTTGTACCTGTCTCTTTGCGGAATCCAAATTGATCTTCTGAAAATGTTTCGTTGATTTTATTTTTCGCCCTTTTCATTATAATGTTAGTGAGTATCTTAGAAGCATGTGATATCATGCTTAATGTTGTGTGTTGTTCGCACATTGTTTCGCCTGTTTTCTTAGGTAGCGCTCGTATCAGACATTTGGCGAAGTTCTCAGGTATCTCTCCTGTGTCATATTTTGCAGACAGGCTTATACAATGTGTCAAGTATGCCACTTCCTGTGCATTTAAGCAGCTCTGATGGAATTAGGTCAATACCTGGTGCTTTACTGTCTTTCAACTATGATAAGGCATTATCAAATTCACTTCTTAAGATATCATCTCCATTATTTTCTTCGTCATATTCTGTTTCTAGTGCTTTACTTTCCTCAAGTATGTTCTTTCCTTTGTACAGTTGTTATAGGTATTCTTTCCATCTTTTTACGATCAATTCATCCTCAAACAGTAGTCTACCGTTTTGATCTTGAATAGCACATTGTGGCTGTGTCTTATCATTGAAAAAATTCTTGACTTCAGAGTATGCGGTTACAAATTTTCTATGTTTTATATTTCTGCATTTTTCTTGCAGATAGCATTCCTTTCTCAACTTGGACTCCCTGTTGATTTTGTTTCTTAGGATTTTATATTCCTTTTTTCCTTCTGTTTTAGAGTTCTTTAACCTCCTTCTTCATTTTCAGATATCGTCCGTGATCCATTCTTTCCTAGCTTGCGGCTTTCTTTTCTCTATTACCTCGTCTGCCGCTGGGGTTATTTTCTCTTTGATTTTCCCCTACACTTTTCATTGCTCACAAAATCACATATCTTAGTTTTTTCGTTATATTTCTCTTTTTCTTCTTTTATTTTTAGCAGCTTTAAGCCCCATCTTTTTGTGGTTCTCTTCTCGAGCCTTTTGAATTGGTTTCCGCCACTACCATATTATGGTCGCTATCGATATCCGGGCCTGCATAGCTCCTGCAATCTTTAATTTGGTTTCTATTAAAAAACAAAGGATACCTACTTTTCCATACTCCAAAACACCCTTTCCATAGGATTTCTTGTCCTGATTTGGGATTTGTTAAATATATTCTGTGTGTTGTTGCTTACACTTAGTATAGGTGTAATGAGGTATGATTCAGGGCTGTCCGCGGTCTCCTAGCAAGATTCCCCCGGGATGTCTGGAATGCTCTAGATCATTTTTTAATTTTGAATTTCTAAATATTCTAGAGTCATGGACAGATTCTAAATATTCTAGAGTCATGGACACCACATTGTTTATTTGTAAATCAGGGTCACAAACTGCTTGCATATTCACTGAGAAGAATTCTTTCCTATTTCTAAATGCTTTATTTAGCAAGATAATGAGTTTTATTCACTATGTACTTAAATTATCACTTATGGTTTTTTTTTATATAGGTCTGCGACCGGTTTCGATACCCTAGTATCATTCACGAGCAGAATATAAATTTTATTTAGCATTATCTCCACCTGAATTATTGGTACTCTTGACACTATTGACAAATTCCGTCACTCAAGAGAGGCCCTGCTGCGCCAAATACAAAGTCCTTCGGATCTGGATATCTTTTCGATTTGTATTTATACTTCTTGACGCGGTGGGTAATGATGTAAGGCGTATGAGCAATTCTTCATTAAAGGTCACGGCTTGTTTTCGCTAAGTTTGTAAAGCGCGTTTCGGCGTGGTCCCTCGAAGTGTTAATTCTCGTCTGAGTGTCGCGGCTTTTGATGCGTTGATATCCTGAATAGGTACGTTTTCCATTTTGAGAATTTTTCAAAGTGAGATATCCGGGTGTGAGGTTGGTCTCTCTTCAATTCACTTGAACATACTGGTCATCTTTCTTTCTGTAATCCAAGTATTCTTACCCTAGAGACCTACATAAATTAACAGAATTATTAATGGCAGCATGAACGCTGATCATCGCCAGTTCTGATTGCCAAAAGAGTGTTGATTACTTGATTGTCACTTTGTGTTAATGTTTGCACAAAATAATTACTCTACTTAATAACTCTACAAATAACTAATAAGCAAAGAACACTCCAACCTTTTTGGCTTAATCCTTCTATTTTTCCAATCGACCATGCCAAATCATTTCATTTTCTCCTTTATTAACAACATACCATTTTCATTTACTTCAAGGAAATCTGGTCTATCTTTATAATAAATCCATGATTTTTCAAAGATTTCATGAGTCATCTCAATCAATTTAAGATAACCTTTAGAATTGACCCATTACTCTAAATGTTGGGCCATTGGTCAACTTGATTGTGTGGTGCACCATTTTTCATAATCTAGGTGGTTTGCAATTGTTATTCATTGAACAACTTGATTGAGTATTGCACCATTTCTCGTAATCTAGGTGGTTAACAATTGTTATTCATTGGACAACTTGATTGTGTTTTACACCATTTCTCGTAATCTAGGTGGTTTGCAATCGTTATTCATTGGACAACTTGATTGTGTTTTACACCATTTTTCATAATCTAGGTGGTTTGCAATCGTTATCCATTGGACAACTTGATTGTGTTTTACACCATTTTTCATAATCTAGGTGGTTTGCAATTGTTATTCATTGAACAACTTGATTGAGTATTGCACCATTTCTCGTAATCTAGGTGGTTTACAATTGTTATTCATTGGACAACTTGATTGTGTTTTACACCATTTCTCGTAATCTAGGTGGTTTGCAATCGTTATTCATTGGAGCTTCAGCTTCAGTTCGACGTCGGAACTCGGAATCGTCCGCAGACGACCTTCGTACCTGGCAGGGTGTTGTGCCCGGTAGAGCAGCGTCATGCTGCGATCCGTTGAGACTCAGCCCTACGCCAAGAGATTCGTTTTTTTTTTTTTTTCATGATCCAATTTTTAATTAATTAAACATATTGGAGATCACCTCCTGCAGTTTTAACGATGTACTCTCCTATGGTTCGAGGTCTAATTTGACCTGGTCGTTTCCATCTTGCCATAATGAAATTATCTATCTCATCGGGCAGCTGGCCTCCGCCCACCTCCTCAATATACTGAAACCAGTCAAATGCAGTATCTGTAATCGGCATGCCTCCAAGGTCTTCCAGAGCAAGTTCTTCCTTTTGTGCGTTCATCAGATCGTACTCGTTCTTCCTAGCTAAAGGTATAAGAACTGATTGTAATTTGATAACTTTGAGATGGGCGAAGGCCATCAATTTGGCGTTGGTAAGTATGGCCGAGCTGACCACCCCTTCTGGTAGTCTAGAATTCAGCGATCTATCCGAGAAGTAGGTGGCGCACACAAGATGGATTAAGCAGTGTAGTCTGGGATTGATTGATGCGGAGTATGGTGATTTTTTTACTAGGCCTAGGTCGGAAAGATAGGGTGTGTAGGAGGACGCTTTATGGGTCTCTTGTCCCTTTTTCATAATTTGACGGAGCTCCTTTTTAAGAGACTGCACTCCACACCAGTCTATGATATGGTCGGGCTGCCTTTCCAAGAGCTCACTGATGTACCTTATGCTGGAAAGTATAGAGCAGTCTTTGTACCTCGAGCCCAGTGTGCAAATCCTGAGTATAGCTATATTACTATCCCTGAATATTTCAACAAAGTTATCAATCGCCGCAACCGTCTTTCTGTAGTCTGGATTGTTAGCCCAGTCGGTTAGCTTAACAAATAATGTGTCCAACCTATCTTGGACACTCTCTGGCTTGCCGAGAATCTTTAATTGTTCCCTAATTCGTCTTATCAATAGGGTGGTGTAGTTGTCGTGTATAATTGGAAGTAAACGGTATGGAGACAGGAATAACACTGCCAACCACTTGTGGTCCTTTTCTCCTATGGCTGCCCCTGCAGCTGAGTCATTGAGAATAACCTGTTTATCATGGACCCGGAAAAAAGATAAGGGATTGACCGGTGTTTCCATTTTTAAAGTCCTGTTGAATGATGACCATGTTTCTCTTAGTGGAAGAGATTCCACTTCAATAAATCTGTGTAAAAATGCTAATGTTGAGTCTAACCGCAAATTTCCAACCGCAAGTTGATTATATAATATCTTGGCAAGGTCGTTTAGATTATGAGATGCATCAATGTACCGCACAAATGGAGGTTTTTTGTTATTCAATTCCCTAAAATGATCCATCCGAAAATAGTGGAATATGCTGAAGGTAAGTCCTTGTTAAATGTTATTTTCCGTCCGTCCGCAATTTCATTGTAGATATCCGCTCCTAATAGCATCTCAATTGGCCGTGATTTGTAGAACTCTGAATCCGCTAACTGCATATTTGGATATTCACGTAATATATCCGATGAAATAGTTGTTGATGGTAGATCCGCCGTGATTGTTTTCAATACCAATGAAGAGATAGTGATTTTTGGATAATCGTTAAATGTCGGTTTGATTGTACATGTTACTTCTCCTGTTATAGTGTTTACATTTTCGTTGCCCACACTGTGTAGTGTTTTGCTAGAATAATGTTTCTTCAAACCAAGTCGAGTAATACACTTTTCTGTAATCAAACTACATTGACTTCCTTGATCTAACAAGACTCTTACTGCTTGATAGCGTCCGAAGCTGTCCTTAACATGTATAACTGCTGTCCCTAATACAATTGTATTTGATGTATCGTTCGTTCCACGGGCCGAATGAAGACTCGACGTATTACAATTATAATCTGCTTGGTTTTCATTGCTGGTTGATGCTGAATTTACCGATTTCTTTTCTTCCTCGAAATGTAATAGCGAATGATGATTCCTTTTACACAATTTACAAACGTTTTTTGAAGTACAATTCTTGACGGCGTGTTTACGCAAACAATTCCAACACAACTGCTTTTCTTTCACCAACTGTCTCCTCTCATTCACTGTCATACCTGTGAATCTGTTGCACGATGATATATAATGATTTGCTTTTCCACAACACGCACAATCTTGTATGAGGCTTCCATACATTGTATTATATTCCTCCATTGACCTTGATTCTTTTGTTCTCTGACGTGATTGAGAATCTTTTCCAAATGCAAACTCATTGCAAGCTTCATAAGCTCTGCAATCCGCTTCCAAAAATTCTACAAGTTGGGAAAACTCCGGTATTTCTGAATTTGACACACGCATTTCAAACCGATTTCGCTGTTCCTGTGTTATCTTCTTTAGAAACAGGTGTAACATAATGAATGACCATTCTTCTACCTTAAACTTTAATGATTTTAATGCCAGCATATTTTCATTTATTATATTAATGAATTCTCGCATACGAATTCTTCCACTTGATAAAGTTGGCAAACTCAATAGCATGTTCAAGTGATTTTCCGCTATTATGCGAGGATTGTGATATCGCCGCTTTAGAATGTCCACCGCGATTGAATAATTTTCTTCTGCTAATGTAAGATGGACAATAAGTTGCCTGACCTCACCGCTCAAACATGACAATAAATAATGTAGTTTTTGAACTCGAGGAATGTTGACATCTTCGTGTACTAAACTATTAAAAATGTTCCAAAAACTAGGAAACGCAGTAATTTTTCCGTCAAAACTTGGCAATTGAATTTTTGGAATGGAAAAATTACTTTTCCTTTCTTTAAAATCACTTTCTTGAATATTATTAGCCTTGCTATTTCGTTTCACACACTTATTATAAACCGTTGTTATTTTATATATCAATGTTTCATATTCTATTTATTCTTCGAGATGCGTTTCTGCATTGAATCCTGCCTTCTTGGCCGCTTCTATAGATATGTATTGTTTGTAAAACCCATCCCACAGTTTATCCACTTTTTCAGCACGTGTAATGAAGTCCAAATATTCATCTTCAGCTGTTAAATCA
This sequence comes from Athripsodes cinereus, assembly GCA_947579605.1. Taxonomy (NCBI): domain Eukaryota; kingdom Metazoa; phylum Arthropoda; class Insecta; order Trichoptera; family Leptoceridae; genus Athripsodes; species Athripsodes cinereus. Next base: position 977,967 of record OX388319.1, read on the forward strand.
CTTATGCCACTTGCTATCTCCCACAATTTTTTTATTGAAAGCTTCGATAAGTTGTATTTAATTTCCATAGTCATGTTGATATAAAGAAATGAAAATGATCATGTAACACTTGTTGATGATGTAAAATAGATACCTACTTAAAATGTTGTATATTTGAATGTAGGAGTACCTACATAAGTACATATATAGGTACACCAGCTACACAAGTACCTGCAGTATAAAATTAAACCTATTCGTTTTATTTTGAAAAACGTTCTAAACTAAGGAAACATTTGTTAGGAAAAATAATTTGTATATTTTGTTTTTTATTATTGATTCCTTCATGCACTGATGATGAACATAGATGAACAAATCCGAAAATTTATTGCAATAAATGATATATTAAACGTATATAAAATGATGAACAGTTATTTTGAATGAGAGAAAATTCAATTGAAGTATAAATTAAGTATAAATATTGAATTATATGAAACGATTGTTAGTTGATTAGGTACTGGAAAAAGCGTTGTTGCAATTTCCTTGGAACAAAACTATACCGACATGGAGTGATTTATTCAAACACTTATACGGCTCGTTAGGACCAAAATGTTCGATAAGTTTATTTTCCCCGTGTAGAAAATAAACTCATTGAAACTTGGATGTTAGGAAGGAATGCTGGATAAAGGATATGGAAAAAAGACTTACCGAATCACAGGAATTTCCGTACCCGATATACGTCCGATCGATCCGAATTGACGGTTTTCTCTCTTTTCCTAAATCCGTGATGTGTTGCTCTTCCTTCCTTCTTCTCGGAACCGATCCACAAGATGAAAATGATGATGAAATCCACCGTACTGATGAAAATGACCGACCGTAACCAAAATTGACGTTTGTCTTATTTTCCAAAATGGTGGGAAGACAGGAAGTGGGTAAGGAGGGGAGAGAAGGGAAAAGGAACGACCGACAGTGTTACCATAAGCGATATTTATTTTGTTTGAACGAAACGGGTGCATACCGCAACAACCCTTGTTTATATGAAAATATCAAACAGTGTCACTCGTTGAATAGTTGTTAGAATCTTCACTAGTTTCTGTTTCGGATAGAATTTTTTTTTTTATCTTTTTTGCATTATTGAGTGTTTTTTTATTCACTAACCGGTTTGAAACATTTTTGTTAGCCTTTATGTTTTCAATTTCTTGCTTTTCTGGTGTATCGGTCAAAATTCTGGATCTTCCTTTTTGTCTTCCTTTTCGTGTTTCTTTACGAGGTTCCGCTTTTGGGTGAGGGCGTATTATAGCCGGCGATATCAAAGTTGGTGATTTTCCATGTATAACTTCAAAACCTGACGCAGTCGGCTGACTAACAGGCACCTGATCAATTCTGGTGGGAGAATTTTCAGTAAGTGGACGATCAGAATAGGATGCGGGGATAAAATCGGCATCTGTGTAGATGTTTTCATTCAAAGGATGGAAACCAGTTGAACTAAAACCTTTACAAATATTGTTTGGTGTGAAGGCAAGAGGAAAAGCTTTTCCCACCAAGCCAGCAATATCATATATAGTTAATGGTTTTCCCACATGACCTGGAGACATTAGTAACTCGTTAGCCGCTGTATTAAAATAAGTCTTGAAAGGCCCAAAAACTGACTTGTCTAATGGTTGCATATTGTGATGACCCTACCTATTTCAAACCATTCTAAGCTCCGAATTTGCAACATCCTAGCTTCTAAACTATACCTACTGTAATAAATGATTCCCAAACTAGAATCGACAACCCTATCCGACTAGCTAAGAATTGTATGAATTTCCGCATTGTTGCAAATATACGTACGAAATATCGCATTCCTAATTAAATTAATTAACGAATTTTGGCCTTTCGTGATCGTCTAGATATATCTATTAACTATTTTCGTAGATTTGGACCCAGTACGTTGTGTTTTGACGATAATTTTACCTACGTTGTGTATTTTTTTTTTAAAACGCAAAATAAGTCACCTGAAATATACATTTCAATAATCAAAAAGAACAACAAAATCACAAAATCAATAAAACAATTTAAACATGAATTTTGATACATATTAACTCTGAGGTCAACTTTGACGTCAGATCACTTACCTTGAGATACTGTAAAATAACATAATAAAAATAGTGCATAATAAAACATAACGAAATATAACATAACAATCATCATAACATAAAATTCAAATAATATTATTCTATATCATTACGAGAATGTTGTATGGTAACTGGTTGCCGATCTATGTCCCTACATAAGATAACCATTTCATAGTTTCTATAGCCGATGTATGTACATATGTTCTACAACATACCTACTAATTCGTTGCGTCGTAAAGGACAGTGGCGCACCCAAAAGCATTACCTTATTATTTTTAAATATTAATTAAATTTCAACACGATTGCTTTGACATCATTTTCGGAGACTATAACTACTGGTTGTTAATGCATGGAAAGCATGCTGTGTCCATGCTGAAGGGGCGCTGCCTTCGCCCCTTCCCGTCTCAAAACTCGCCATGCCGTACTTTGAGCCCGTGTGCACTATTCTACACCACGAATATATATATAAAATAATATATTAGATATATTTTCACTAGGACATGCAATATATTGCAAACATGCGGACATGCAAACATATAATGATATTAGCTCTAAAGATTCCTGATCATTGAGCCTCAACCAAAGGGCGCAGATAACCCCTTCAAGTTATACTCTAGCAGAAAATTCGAGGAATGGAGCTGTACCTGCTTCAGTCGGAGAACATTTGAAATAAATACCTTTTCATTGGTTAAGTTGATTTATACGCAGAGAAAGCACCACCAATCTCTACGCACATCCAACCATGTTAATGATTGCAAGGTGTGTTCTTACAGAACTGATACGATAGACTACTAATATAGTTAGCAATATCACGAACAGTGATTTACCAACCAGTTAATAATAATTAAAGTTAATTAAACATAATATCCATTTACAAATGCCCAAAGACCTTATAATGGATTGTGGGTCCTCCAGCATATAGGGAAAGGAGAGAATTTTGTTAGTTGAACTATGTACTTATATTTACAAAATTTGATTTAAATAATTATCATGCATAATTATATACTACAATATCATATATTTTGTTAAGAAAGGAATAACGTCGTACCCAAATCGTTTGGGGCCAAACAAACGACTGGACAAAACTACATTCCCTAGAAGGAAAAGGGTTTATGTAGGGATTTTTGGATAAATGGTATTAATATAATATAATATAATAATACATAAACAATACGATATAACCATGCCTTGCAAAAATGTTAATTAATACATTCTATAATGTCACAGCAATATCCAGCAGAACAATTAAATAGAAAAATCCAGTTAATTCGTAGAATACAAATGACATCGAAGATAAAATATGTAATTAATTAAATAATCAAATAATATCCTGCTCAACATAAAACTCCACTCCAAACTGCACAATCCTTCGTTTTGGTAAAATAAATTAAATAAAATATACTATTGGGTAGATCGGTACGCCACTGGTCTAGTTGTAGGTGTGTCAATATATAACACATAATTCCTTTGTTTTCAAAATCTGTAAAATAATAAATCCTTGAGTACAAATATTGCCTTGTAGACAACAGACATCCTGAGAGTATCCTAGCACCCATATATATAAATAATAAAATAATATTAAAACACTTAGCTTTGCGGCTGGCAGGTAACTGAATCTGTTATTTAATACAATTATTATTTAGGATGTAAAAAAATTATATCCACTCTGTACGTGAATATCACTCCAAAATCATAAATAATACTTTGGTTGTGTCCAACAATTAATTATTCTTTAATCAATAAATTCCAACACTGCTTTTAAAACTAATATGGGCACAACCTAATTTCTTAAGAATTCAAAACGAACTGCCAAGAGTAATATGTGTCCTCTCTTCAGATCCTGAAAATGTCGACCCAAAGCAACAAAAAAAAACTACATCCATCTCTTCCGGACACACACCAAAATATACCTGTCTCTGTCTCCTACATATCTAGTTGTGTTCGACAACCACTTGAGATCAAACTAAGTCTCATCCCTTTATTAATCACCTACTACAAACATTCGATCTAGGTATATGAAAATAATAATATTAAATTTACAATCTAAAATAATATTTACAACCTTGTATATATTCATTTCATCACAATATGATTACTAGTATGTGGATGTAGAGTAATAAGCTTTACACCATTATCTTTGGCTATTTGTATTGCGGGTACCGATATATGACTTTCATGATTGTCCATTATGAGAATGACTGGCTGTTCTTTGGTAGGCTTTGCATATTTGATAAAATGCTGGAGGAATTTCACAAACATGGACTCGTTTGACCAACCGGATGTATTGGCACCTCCAATACTGCCTTCAGGAGCTCCAGTTATCATAAAATCTTTAAAGTTTACACGAGGGAATATCAGCATGGGTGGAATAAAACCACCACCTGCATTAATAGCCGCTATCTTTGTAACCGTCGTTCCTCTTTCAGCGCTAGTCATTGACCCAACTTGCTTCGTGCCAAGAGGTGCTAATATCTTTGGAGGAACATGGACAGTGGACAATCCTGTTTCGTCTAAATTCCAGATATCAGTCGCTTTTATGTCAGAGGGACATTGAGAAAGGACTTTCTTAAAATTGTCGTATGTTAAACTCACAGTATGTTTGTTAAACGCCGAAGAGCGAGCCAAACTAGTAGCTTCAGGCTTTCTTAAAGACAATTCGTTTTGGTATCGCTTCCTAAATAATCGCAGCCAATAATCTCCAGCCATTTTGTTTGTATCCCAGCTCTTAGGGTACTTTTTTCCATTCGCTTTTGCAAATTGGTAAGCAAGTACTTTCACGTCTTTTAGAGTCAATCCAAATTGCAAGTGTGCTGCGTCTTTAATATAGTCAACCAGACTTTGCTCTGCGGTGCGATCAAAAACTTGATTAACTGCAAGGTTTTCGTGTAACTTGCTTACATCATTACCTATTTCCAAACAGTGCTTTAAATGACGACGCAAAGTTGTTCTTGGTAATCCAAAATGTTTGGAAGCACCGAAAGTGGTGAATTTTTTCTCTCTAATCATTTTAATGGCATTTGTCAGATCATTCACATTAATAAGCGTCCTTGTCTTCTTCTCTTTACTTCTAGGCATGATTTCTGAAATAATAAAGATATTTGATCAGGAACATATTGCATGAGTGTGAAATAATTTAATAAAATATTCTAATAGGCCAAAGTACAACATCCAGGTTGTACCTTGGCCAGTGGCCAAGGTACAACCTGGTTGAAGAAGGCGCCCCTTGGCGCAGTGCTGGGAGGGCGAAGTCCCACGTCCGAGGCTCCTGGAGGCAATTACCAGCCTACACAGGTGCAGAGTTGGCTCGTCATGACTTCAGGAGGAGAATATCTCGACTCAACTGAAGTCCAGTGGCCAGAGACAGACTTGTCTCTCTGAAGGTCAGATGATGAGTGATGGCAGGAGCGATCCTTCTACCAAGGACAACTGATCACGACTGATTGATAACGACTACTGATCACTACTGATGACTGGAGGAGACTCAAAACGACTGTCCTTCTACTCAAGGACATCTCTCTACTACCCTTGAGTGGGGTAGGGGGTTGGTCAAGGACACCTACTATGATGTGATTCATCAACGTGCAGCGCCGTGATTGGCTAATGAAAATACAAGTACACGCCTTCCCGCAGGTACCATTGTATTACGAGTCCACCTGGGCTTTTGTCTGCATTCCAGGAATTATGTACATGATGAAATAAATATTTACAAATAAGTTTGATATTGTTAAGCGTCCAGTGCACTGATTTATAATAAATAATTGATTCACATGTAAATAATTAAAGCGTCTCTTTCACTGATATTATATTTAAAACAATATTTCTTGTGTCCTTTATCACTGTTCTTTATCAAAGCGTCTTTTCGCACAACACAAAATAACACAATCCTTATTCTATTACATAGCACAATACAACCCTTTAGGTAGATAATTAAATACTCAAACTACGTATGTTACAATTAAAATTAAAATTCATACCTAAAGAGTCGTTTACATAATTCAAAATATATCATCGATATCAAAACTCAATAGATCCCAGCGTAGGTATAAAAAATCCAACCAAGCAGATACTAAATAATTACAATACGCAGACATTCTAGAATCTTCATAAAATAATTTGATACATAATGAATGCGCCTTAAGTTGATACATAATGAATGCGCCTTAAGTTGATACATAATGAATGCGCCTTAATCTTTTGTTGATATTATTCTCTTTATTACCCCTGTTGCCATGCAGGTACAAATATATATAAACAATGATAATATTGTGAATACAGGTAGGTACAAAGATTAGCAAACAATATCTAATAATAATATTAATAAATGCAGGTACCTTTTAAGTGCTGGGATATTATTTTTTTAATGTTGGGTTATTCTAAATTCTTATGAACTGCATTGTTTATTTCGGTATTTCAGTACCACTTTCTAAATACCAATTATTATTTTAATAATAACTTTTCGGCACAATACCTACTATACCGGGCATAACAAGGTTTTTGGACTGCCCCACTCTAGAAAATGACACATATAATTGTCCATGCGAAAAAACATCTTCTTCTAAATCTATCCCCACCAGCTTTAAAGTTTGCCCTTGTGATTTATTTATGGTAATTGCAAACGACGGTTTTACTGGAAATTGCAACCGTTTAAATTTTACTGGAAAATCACTCGGCATGAGTGGTATTCGGGGTATAAAAACGATTTCCCCGATCCCAATGCCTGTTAATATTTTTGCTTCTATTAAATATTTTCTTAAACCAATAATTTGTAAACGTGTTCCATTACACAAACGTGGAGGTTCTAAATTTCTTAAAAGTATAATGGGCATGCCAATTTTTATTCGAGTTTGGTGACATATCTTACCGCTGAATACAAAATCTTATATACATAGAATATTTTAGGGGCACATTTTTTTACAGGACTGTAGAAAACTTAGGGAAACGAATAAGTGACTTACTCTATTCCGGATGCTCCATAGGCCATAGGTACTGCATTATAAAAAAGATACCTAGCTACGCTGTATAATTTTATAATTTAGTCCAATATCTTCCACATTTGTAAAAAATTGATTAATACACAATGTTTTTCATTTATCTTTGCTTTCGTTTAAATAGCTACTAATTCTTACACGCTAGTATTTTTTTTAATCTCAATAGGTAAATAAATAGATACAAACCTTTAATAATTATTATGACTGAATTCGACTTCTTTCAATATATCTGTACGTTGAATTAAAACGTGAATTTTATTGAATTTCTTCTCATTTATAGTTGGTTCTAATCTCTGAAATACATAATAATATTAACTATTATAAAAAATTTGTAACATGAGAAAAAGTTGATGAAAGTACTAAGATGTTTTATGTCCAAATGATACGGTTGGAAATTCAATGTGAAAACATAATGTTCAAAAAGGAGAACCGTGATAATTAAAACGGAAGATGAAGAATTTGATTTAAAGATGAAACGTGTTTATTGGATATTGTAGTTATTTCCATAACTAAGTATAAAAGTTAACATATGCGTTATAAAAAATGTATAGTTAATAATTATGGTTCATTCCAACATGGGGATGTTAAACAAAAACACATTTTTATCGCAAAATCGTCCTCATAGTGTGGAAACAACAAATTTTCCATACCTAAATTTAGAACAAATTTGCGCGGGCATATTAGAAATGCCGAAAACTTCCTTGCTGGTATAAAATGAATCGTAAAAAGTAAACACTATTATTAAAATAAAATTAAACAAATAAAACAATCCTTCAATAAATGAAATAATAAAGTACTTACCTTTTACAAAGTATTTATTATTATTAAGGAAAGCTTTTATCACAATAAAACGAACGACATTGAAATCAAATAAACCACCAGAATGAAAGTTTCTGTTTTACCGACACGACATTTGAGACATCTATTGATAGACACTCAAACTATATATCGGAGCAGTGGCGGGCTATACGGCGGGTGAGATTGAGATTTTGCACTTTTTGGGGGCCCGCGTAACCGATTTCAAATATTTTGAGCTGGAAAGAAATTTGATATGAAAAATATTTATATCGTGTATTTCTTCAAATTTTTGCCCAAAAGTGAAGGATTTTCAGAAATTGAAAATTTGTCGAGGTAAAAATTTGAAAATCTGAATATTCTCCGAAAAGTAGGTACTTACTACTATGCTATAATATCTCGACATTTTCCACAAGTACATGTAATATACATGCAGGTAGTAATCTCCATGCCAATAAAAAGTTAAACATTCAAAATGGGTGAGGATTACTAATCACACTATTACAAAACCATCACGACATATGCTGCAAATGGGGGATTCAGCAGACCAATTACATATAGCTGCATAAAATAAAAATTAATTAAGCTGTCCTCTCCTTGCCAACGAAAAATGAGACTTTCATGGTGGGTGGCACATTTCTTTGCTGTTTTTCGAATACTTTACTTTTACAGGCCCCAGAAAAGGGTGGGAGACCTATTTTATGCCGGATGCTCCACAAATCACTGAATTAAAGATTTTAAATGTCTTGTTCGTGATGTTTTACGATGCCTGCCTTTTACACAAGACTCAAAAACTTAAAGAAAAGATTGCGAGATCTACTTTTTGTCGAGGACTCCACTGCTGTTTTCTTGAATTCCTTTGCCAAATTGTTTTAGGGACCCTATAAAATTATTTTGCTCTCAGAGTTTGATTTATCCGGAGACCGCCACTGGCAAATTCGCTGTCAATTGCGATGTTCTGTGATTGGCTGATATTTTAAAATTAATTAATCATTTTTCCATGATTGGTGAATTTGAATAGCTTGTATTGCCAGAAGAAAAAGAATTTTTATTTGGTGGATGTTTAGTAAGTATGTTTGTTTTAAATATTAAAATATTTATTATTTTTCATAAAAAATATTTCAAATATACACAATAATTATTTACCGAGTAGGTATGTTTTTTATAATACATACCTATACAAACATACATATTTATGTATCTATGTATCTTCGGCGTGACCAGATTTGGTAATTTCCTTTTTTGTAATTTTAAATTCTTTGGAAGATTTTGGTATTTTAATGCACCCAAAACAGCCTTGGTGGGTTATCAGTAGTTTATAGTATCCGGTATTGTAGTTAATTACCATACGACAAACATACGGTAAAACCAATATTTTATACAAAATGTACGGTAATTTGGTATTGACATAAAGCAATCATCGGTACAAATACCCGTTACATTGTAAAAGAAGGTTCCATGAGAAAATATTCTTAAAGCAAACTGAGGAGTTTTTGAAATATTCCAAATTCCTATACCATTTCGAAAATTTAGCGATCGGGGGAGGGGGTAGAAATTTTAATATGAAAAGTAAGATTCATAAAATGTTGGAGTGAAAATTGTATTTGACCACACAATTTGGCAATCCTGCGTCATACTGAATATCCTGATCTTGTGTTTTAGGATACACTCAACTACTATTGAGAGAATGAAGAGTTCGGACTTTTTCCTGGTGAAAACACTCTGAATGGATGAAAAACCATCCAAAAAAAGAAGAAATATGTTGTTGACAGTTTTTCATTGACATGACATTGTTTTTATTCTTTCAAATAGATGCATAAAACCTTTTTTATTTTTCCCACACTTAAATGTGTGGCATGTCTCATCACATACATAAAATGTATTTGTTCAAATATCAACCTTTACAGGAAACTAAAGAACTTACAGAAAGTGGGAGATCTATTCTTTGCCTGATGTTCCACCCGACATACAGTTAGAAAATAAAAAGATATTTTAAAATGTCAAATACTTGAATACCCAATAAATAGATATATCTGAAAATAATATATATATATATATATATATATGTAAGAATAGTGTAAGTAATTTCATAAAAGCAGTACCTACCACCTCCTTCACACAAGTTTACTTATTAAGAAGGCTCGTACAAAGATTTGTCGGGCTAATGTAATAAAATAATATATATGTATACCATTGCAATTCTTACCTAGTCATCATACTTTACTCAACTTAGAATAAAAAAAAAAAATTTTTAAAAAAGAAGTCATTTTTTATTTATTAATATTATAATCTCATAAAAAAAGAAAACTTGATTTAATATTATTTATTAGACCAAAAATACATAATGATTTATTGAATTCTACTACCTAGATACAGTGAATGAATAAAATAATGTATTATTTTTAATTCTCTTCTTCCTATAACCTGCTAGGTACTCAAGACGTTTGAAAAGCACCTGGAAAAATGCTTCCAAATCTCCACTTCTTGGATATATGTCACGCCTCAGATGTTTAGTCTTATTTACTCTACCATTTCCTTCTGTAGCTGCAGCATGTTGTCTACTGATTTCAATTTATTAAATAACATCCAAATATTTGATTTGGTCATTTTTGTTATTGAAATATAAAACCGGACACATCTGTAAAGGAATATAATAATATATTATATTATATAACACATTTTAGATAACTCTCTGACACAGGTTTTACAAAAATTATGATTCATTTAGTTATGGTTTACTTCAATCTTGGTACATTTTAGTAGAAATGTATGTTTCTTGTCTTAAGTTTACAGTGTTACATTTTCATTAATTATAATATAATCCAAAGGGATTAATAATTAGTTATTCCTTGTAACTGGTTATATTTTCTTGTTATTGTTTATATAAAATGTAATATATGTGCGTTGTAAGTATTAAATGTTTTATAAATTAAGTTTGTATAAAACACTGTAAATAGCCTTATTTTTTCGTTACTATCACTTAATTTTTTATGTGCTAATGTGTTTGAATTAACAAATAAATTCTTACATTTATAATAATGAATGATCTCTAAGAATCACAAGGCAGAAACCAACTTCCACATTCAGAATGTCTTTGCGCTTATCTAACATTTTGTTCTTGTCAAATGTTCTTATCAAAGTTTATTGTTGTGTGCTTTGTATTATTTCTGTAAAAAGGTAAAAACAAACATAGTTTTAATATTTAGTTGTAAATTACTCACTATTAAATACAATACATAATGTTTTTCCATAATTTCCCATCTACAAACTTAATATTATTATTATCAATAAAATATCACCCTATTTCCAATAAATAATACATCACTTCAGAATGTATTGTATAATGTCAGTTTATAATTTCATATTTTGAGTAATGTTTTAAAATAAAACTGACTCATATTTATTCCAAATGTTATATTTTATTGTGTTTTTAAAACATAACCTCAAATATTTCTTCGTGTCCGTGGAAACTTTAGTATCATAATATATTATGTCTATTGATTATACATGAATGTGTACACATTATTTACTTACTTATGCAGCTATTCCTGCCCACTGCTGAACATATGCCTCCCCCATATGTCTCCAGGCATCTCTGTCCTGGGCCTTCTACCAGTCACCAGCGATTTTTCTAATGTCGTCTGACGGTCTTCCTCTACTCCTTTTATCGTCAGGAGATCTCCACTACACTACCCTTTTTGTCCATCTTTGATCTATAAGTCTAGCAACATGTCCTGCCAATGACCACTTCAACCTTGTTACTCTTTACACAACATCGATCTTCTACATATCCCCGTGTTGTAGCATCGCTCTTTCATGCTTCCTTTGAGCTACACGGAGTTTCTTGATAGTCGACTTGGTTAGAGTCAAGGTTTCTACCACATAGGTCAATAAATATTTGTTAATTTTGATATGGAATACAAACTTTTACAAAATCATTTGTCAAATTTTAATATACTATTATTATACTCTACACACTACGATCAAAATATTACTTCGCGTCGCTCGTTCCTAATGTCATATTATGGAGTATGGTGATTGGCTGTATTTAAACAGCCGATGTTGCCGTTAACAAAAAATAATGTTTTTTCGTTTATGTAATCTTCATTTAACACGTTCAAATTATTTAAATATTGGTTGATTCGCGTAAAACATGTTGCAAAAGTATTAAAAAAACACAAATTAAACTATTTTATTTAACATACATTTATAATGATACATTTACTCGAAATAAATTATCGATTTTTTCTTAATTAATTTTAGTATGGCAATATAATATGGTACACAATTTTGGCGGTAAAGAATATTTTCTTACCCTTTCAAGCTGATGTAAAAAACGTATTTTTTATCTCAATCACACTTTTTTTTTACACTCTTTTTTGCTGTTTTTCTCGCTCCTCAAAAAGAAAGTACGGCATTTAGTGGGTTTTTATTTCACATAGATACCTCATCTTGCAATGGTCAGGTCAATGGAACGCAAATTCCTTGAAATGGGAGAGTATAGCCCGGTCTTCCGTTAGTATGGAAATTCAAAAATCATTTTTATAAGATATAAGGATTATTCTGTATATAGGAAGATCATACAAATATAGAAGTAGTGTCGTAGTAGTATGAAGACTCGCTATATCGTTGTCTAGGGATATAGAGCAAGATTCTATATTATACTATACTAGCGGAAATACCCGGCGTTGCTCGGCATCAAAACATAAATATTTTTTTTACTAAGATTTGTGAGACAGTACATTTTCAATAGATCTCTATTTATTTACACTATTGTGATGTCTCTTTTTTCAGTTAATTTTTTTTAACACTTTGTGGCAGTTTTATATATTTTCCTCAGTCGGTAGAGCTTGAATTGGAAATCCAATGAGACCCCATTCATTACATACTAATCTCAAAGGCGTGGGTTATTTCCACCTCTAATTTGATAATTACCATTACTGAATTATTCATGATATTTTCATTGTTTAGTTAATGTTACGCGGTCTCATTGAATACTCCACATTCATCATGGGAGTATTGATTTAATTCAAAGAAAGTTTCAAATAAACATCTTTATTCCACTTCCACTATACACTGATAGTAGACAGCTGGTTTTCACAACTTTGTTATCAAAATTCTTAACTAAATTACTACATGATTATCAACTTTTAGATACATCCTTCGTCACAATTATAACTAATTACACTTTGACTTGACCCTTATGTATAACTATGTATATACATGCTGAACCTTACATACTAATAGTGAAATGAAAATGTGACCTGTTGATTTCCTGATGACTTTAATTAATTATGAAATTCGGTTGGCTGTATAGACGATCTGCAAAATTAGACATCACACTGTTCCCGCCTGTGTGGTTAGCATCCATTAATCTTGTAGATTAATCTTCCCAGATTCATCTGCTTATGGTGATATCATTCTATTTTAGCTTGGGCACGTGGTATCATTCATATCAATGAATATTAAAGCCTCCTGAACTCTAACCCCTGGATATTTACCGCTTCTGTATTAAACACAGAAGACACAATAAATTTTTGATATAAAATAATATAATAATCCATTAAACGGCATTCCACTAAATAATAACAAATGTTACATACCTTCATTTTTAGCGGTATAATATTTAGACCCTCGCTCGCCGCCATTAATTTTGTTCACAATATTAATTTACATTCGTTCTAAAAGTGCTCGCAATTATGCGACACGACTTGGTAATATTCGATTTTTAAAATGTAACACTCCACATGAGAGATTAAAATTTATTACATAGGTACCATGACCTACTAATGATTACTTCTTCGCGGTCAGACGTATAAAGAGACTTCTTCCTGGGTTACTCCCAAATAAATAGCTAATTATCCGCTATCTCTCTCATTACGAGAACTACGTCACGCCACGTTGTTTTTAGACCCGAATGAAGTTTGTCACACATACTGCGCTATTTCCGCAATCACATCCAAAGACAAATATTAAATATTTTTCAGAAACGCTCTTCTTCTTTTTCTTTATTATATTTAATTTTGATAATAATTCTGTTACAACTTTCAAAGTCACTAATTCAGAAAGCAATGTTATTTTTGTCTAATTGTAATTCATTTGGAAAACCCTTCGTGTATTATTGTATGAACATTTATCCATAAATTCAAGTTAATAATGTTAGTCTTATAGGAGTAGAAATGAAAATAATTCAATATGCTATCATTTTATATTTTTTTACTTTATATGTAATATGAAAAATATTCAAATTCAAATATATTTATTATTGATAAATATACAATTTACAACAATAATCATTTACTTATAATTATACAGTAAGCAAAATAATATATATAATAACAATATATAATATACAATTCTTCCTGTTTGGACATAATAAATAAGTAAATATATTAAAATGTTCACTGGAAACATATAATGCAAATCAATGATTAAATAAACATGAAAAAAAAAATCTCTGTTTGATTCCAAACAACTTATGCATTCATATACTTTGCTTTTCGATATGTCAACATAATATTAATTGAAGTAAAGCAAATTTTATTCATATTTATAATTCATATTTTATCATAACATCTTATAAACTGTGGTCCTAACATTTCATATATTATATACATGTTGTATTCTTCTCAACGTATGTGAGTTTGTGAGTGATGTTATGTAATTTACAAAGTTAAACTACTTATATTCATAGAATAATTTCTAATGTGATAGAAATTATTACTTTATTAACCATAGCTATCTAAATAAAGAAATGAAAGTTTATTGAAATAAAATATTAATTACGTTCCTGTGTAATAAAACTGCTATAATAACAGTAAGACATAACTTATTTTAAATAAATGCCTTATACATAACAAAATAAGATTATTAAATGAGTAATTTCTGTGACTATGGTATTTCTAATGTGTTTCTCTATGAAATTGTTTGTAATTTCTATAGAGTAATGAATGAATAAATAAATAAGTAAACAGATTATTCTAAATGCCCATAATTAACTATAACGCAATTGATACATTAAACATATCCTTTCTTATTTTATTTATTTACTCATTCTTTACTCTACATTGATCACAACCCATACAATCCAAAGAAAAATGCATTAAAATTAAACACAATCAACATACAGAAAGCGAGTTTATCGCAAAGGCGCGATCTCTTCCAACTTACCCAAAAATACAACCAAAAAAAATCAAGTTCAACAAATAAAGTATTATGAAACAGACGTAACGGTTGCGTTTATTTCATAATACTTTTATATGTATATTTTTATATATAATCTTTATTTTATATTTAAAACATACAATTACAATTCACATTTATCAAATCACATATAAAGATATATTCATAAAACTGTGAACGAAGCCCGTTAAGTCATTGAAATGACTTGTCAACAGAGAGATGTATCACGATAGATATGATTTTAACATGAAGCTAAGCATCACTTGCAGAGTAGAGAGAGAGTATTAGGTTTATCGACGCTTACGAATCGGCTCTGGCTGGCTTAAGCGCTTAACACCATGGTAACGTTCACCAATTCCACCTTTTCTCTCTAATGCTTCTCAATATAAATAGCCGGTCAACACTTTGAAAAACGTGATATCGTTTCACGTGGTCGTGGAGATGAATTGCAAAGGATTTGTGAGTTACATCGATCATATGATGCATTACAATATCCCATATTCTTCCCGCGAGGTGAAGATGGATATTAAATTAACATCAAACAAAATGGATCAAATAAGACTAAGTACAGGGAAATAAAGTTCAACTTCTTCTATTGTCGTTTCAACAGTAAAAAAGAAATGCATTATAGCACGGACGTTAATATTATTTTTGTTCTGGGCAACACATCCATCACAAAATAGTCGGAAGTATGCTTTTTCCTTGGAAGTCCATATTTTTCAAATGATGCAGTAAAGCTGAAGATATTTCCTGGCTACCTTTTCCAGCTATATTTTCCGTCCAAGTATAGAAATATGGCCTTGTGGCCTTGATATCAACAATGCAAAAGTTATAAAAGCTTATCTGTCTTAAATAAAAAGCTTCTTGAATTGGTGTCTTAGGAAGAGGTTGTATTTGCTGTAAATCAAAGCACAAACTTACTGCTTCTGGAATATCGGCCTTCAAAAATGTATAAAAAGCTTTAGCTTTAAGCTTGTGGATCCTTTTGTTTATAATCAAGTCATTTTTTTCCTTGGAATGAGGTGTAGAGTTTTTTATCTTGAATGACATGAGCGAACAGTAGTTACAAACATCAGATGCTGGTGATTTGAAACCAATGTTGAATTCACCAACAAATATTCTGCGGAACATCGAAAATTTGACTTGTGGATTTTCTGGTATTACATTGTACATCTTATGTAGTTTTGATATACTCAACTCACAATGCAAGTAAATTCTACATGACTTACTTCGGTTATAATGACTCTCGGTGCCATGCAGTTGGCGAATAAACTCTCGAATGCTGTTTTTCTTTTGGACACTTTTATGACCTATTCGATCACCACCCCTTTTATCCTCAATAGGATTTCCACAGTTTACAGATTTTGAAATATTTATCAGCCGAGTGCGTTTAATCTTTGTGATCGACATGAATTTTTTTTTACATATTTTGATTCTTTTACCTTCAGAAGTTGTCATAAAATATTGTGTAGTGAAACTGTGTTCTCCTCCTGCCTTTTGCTTTTTATTTTGTTGGACTGGTCTTGATCTCCGTCTCTTCACAGGTACTGTTTGTATTAAGGATGCAATGATACTATCTTGTCTTAGTTTGATGGGTTTAGAATATATTTTTTCTCTCAATAACATAACATCTCTAGGCGTTATGAGTTTACAAAATAATTTGTTGGTCAAATGATTACAAGGAGTATAAACATTGCATCCACTTGGTGTGGAATATCTCATATTTTTATCAATAACTCGC
The DNA here is from genome assembly GCA_947579605.1 of Athripsodes cinereus. NCBI lineage: Eukaryota > Metazoa > Arthropoda > Insecta > Trichoptera > Leptoceridae > Athripsodes > Athripsodes cinereus. The sequence goes on from OX388319.1 coordinate 994,766, forward strand.
TTGCCTCCTGTTTGTTTTCGTTTTCTTGAGCCAACACTAGCTTGCCCAACATTGACTGAGTCTTCGTCTTGCATAATTATCTTTAAAACAGCACTATAACAGAAATCAAGTAAAACAAAACTCTGTTCATTCAAACAACTGTCAGTTATACTGAAATGACACACAATGACATGCAAAATGTGATTTGTCACAAATCCAATATGGCGGTTCCTACATTGTGATTGGTCGTCAGGAGAAAACATATTTTGGTTGAATTTGAGTGCTGGAGAAATCATGATTTGTTTGAATATGTGAGTTTAAGGAAGCATTTTATATTGGTTAAAACAGGTTTTGATCAAATTTTGTGGTTTCTTTTCATAGATTTTAATGTATACTATAAGATGTGATATAAATCTCAATTTTTGAAAATTTGGGACAAATCACTTTTTGCATGTTTGCTCCTCATATATACAAAAAAATTAATCACTTTCTTCCACCTCAAAATCTAAACCGTTATAACCATCAATATCATCTATACCACACACATCTGGAGTTTATGTAAATTGTTGATAAAAATTTAAAGCATCATTTGGAATTAAATATAATATGCTGGCAATGTCTTTTAATTTAGGTGAAGAAATTGGTTTTCCCTCCGGCCACAATGGAATTAATAAATCTTCAAATGATTCCTCCCTTGCATTTCTTCCCCTTCGTTTAACGTCTATTTCTCTGTACTCGTCATTGAAATTGTTTTTAAAAAAAATGGTGTACAGCTGTCCCTTCTTTAAGCAAATCTCCCTCAAATGCATCCAGTTTACTTTGCCCCCCTGTGTATCTACCTTTCTATTAACTATATGTTTTTCAATTTTAATGGTGGAAAAAAAATCATTTGCCTCCATCATCTTGACATTTATGCTATTTCGTTTTCTACAATTCTTGATGACGTCGATATAGTCTATTGGGGTATAAAGCCTTTGTTGCCTTTTTAGTAGGCACTCTATATCCCCAAAATCCTTATCATTGGGGAGATAGCTGTGGCCCGAATACAGAAATTTTAAAGTCACCGTCTTGAGACTTACATGATTTTGCAGAATTGCTTGCAGCAGTGCAGTGATTTTTATATTGCGGTTTTGCCCACCGCAGGAATCAGCCCACAAAATCAGATTCTCGACTCCCTTTTCGAGCTCTTTTAGATGCTGGCGAATACAGGAACCGACTTCTTGTGCTCCTCGACCTGCTGTACCCTCCATCCAGCAATAGCAACAACTTTTGCCACTCTTGCCCGCGTATACCCCAAGATTATACAGCCACAACTGCCTTTTGTAATAAATTATGTTTGTAGGTATACGGGGAAGAAGCAAAGTTTTTTGCATATCAAATGTGAGACACTCTGTGTCTCCATTTGACTTTGCATATGCAATGTCACTTTTTAACGCATCCTGTGCATATTTTGCCAGAGTTTGGTGTGTTTTATTATCTTCTGATAATCTAGCTCTGGCCTCCCCATTTTTTTCTCCATCTATCTTCGCTTTGTACGCATCGCATGTGTTGCAAGTGTCTTTTTTCAAAGGTTTGAATTTTAAATTAAATTTTGTGTAAAAAATTTTTTTGTATGCTTCCATACTTACAGGTGTATTTACCTCCTCCTTGTAAAGACCATACATTTGACTGATGGTCATATCTGGTGGTAAATATTGTGCTGATGTTTCCTTCCTACAATAGTGGGATATGTATTTTGGTATTTTATTTATGTGCGCCATAACTCCTTCAACTCTCTCTTCTGACAATTCATTTAGCCCACCTTGCTTCGTGCCCCTTTGGTCTAATAATGGCTCACGGTTGCAACACTTGTTCAATGCAGTTGTGACTCTGGTACCACAAATATTGAGCGTATTGCAAAACATTGTTTTGCACACAACTTTTTGTGCCAGTGTGTAAACACGTGTATACTGGCGTTTTTGAGTGTTCCTTCCATAGCATCTGTTTTTTGGTTTTTCGCTAACTAATGTTCCCAAAAAAGCCGTTTGACTATTATACCCTATACTACGGAACCCTTAACATTCATTTATTATAAGTAACAATGAGTGACATGACAGTTGACCTTTGCGTCACTCAAAGTTCACATCCATTTTCACATCTGAAGCAAGAGTTTGCTGGCCAACCTTGTGTCTGATTTCTCAAAGATGGGAGTATTGATTTTCTTTTTTGTTGTTAATTTTTCCACAGTTATCCATACTGCAACTCTGTGGAACCCTGCACAGTCAAGAACATATTGTCGGGTTAATTCTAATACACCGTAAGTCAGTTATATCTAACCTAATAGGAAGAACAAAAAACTTAATTTCTTTTTTATCATCTTTTGGATTGAATTGGTTATTTGCAATGCAGTTTATACTTCCACTCGAAATGTCTTATAAAATTCACAAATTAAAAAAAAAGATTTGTATTACTGTTAATGGAACACGAATACATCATAAATTTGAAATTGAACAATGACTCATGGCGTATTAGAATTAAGCCGACGATATTTCAAATGATTTGTATACTAAATAAAATCTTTTATTCAGTTTAGTGGAGTTGTCTGTGTATTGTATAATATTTAAAGGAACAATTTTTTAAATTTATCAATTTATTCAACAATTCAGTTGTAATATTTATATTTAAAACAGTTTTGTTTTACTTGGTCCTTTTCTTCACCCATAGTCAAAATTAAGTCATTTCACACAAAAGTATTTTTTTCAATTCAATGTAGCTTACTCATACAGTGGCGTAACATTTTTTCAGTAAAATATGAGGTGGTAGGCATGTGTGTTACAGGTTTCAATAATGTTTTAGGTATCCATATATGCCACATGTAAAACTAGTGAAATTCAGTAAAAGAATATTATGTATCTTTATAAAATTATATTATTTTAAATAAATTATTATATTGATTTTGAAAATGTTTGTTTTAATTTTTTTTATACAGAACCTACTAATTAAAATTCTGAAACCTTTTAAAGAAACTTGATTGATGAACTCGGCCAGTTGACTGCATTGGTTTTTACCTCATGATGTCTCTTTAACCAAACTCAAAGCCATGCAGAGGACACTCCACGATATGGTTCATCGCCTGACATTGTGAGTCACATTCACACTCAGGACTAGAGGATGAATTCTTATCTTTACATATGGTCCGCACATCTGCCATGCTGTTTGAAGCCTATTTAAACGAAATCAGTTGGTTTGACGATGGAGGCTCATGTGCATCCGAAAGTTCACCAAAAACCTCGGTCATTTTTTTTAAAAGGGCAGCGCCCGCCACATAACTCGTGCCGTACCTGGAAATATTTATCTCCATAACGACGCACACATGCACAAACGTGATCTAACTGCAAAAACTATAGATTCATGTGTAATACAATAGGTATGATTCTACTACTACTATACCATCACAGAATATCCCACAAATGGGGTAGCCAGGTAGGCATTTCCCATAGGGGGGTAGCCAGCAGATGAACTGCATAGGTAAGTAATAACAACTTGTACTAAGTTACAAGTACAAGGAATCCCCAGACTTCTGCACTATCTGGGTAGTGGGTGAGTTTCTAACCATTTTTTTTATAAAACATAATGTAAAAATAAAGTTCGACCTAACTTTTAATTTTTTTTTCTTAAAATTATTTTAATCCAAGGACAAATACCTTTTTGAGGAGCTACTGTTATTACTAATTTATTTTCTGTAACTGTTATTTTTAGGTTTTTCATTAGTAACAATTTTTTTTTGTTTTTATCATAAGTATTTTTTATTATCTTAAAATAATATTTATTTAAAAATACACACAAAGCCATACGAGAACAATAAATTTTATAAATACATTTTTATATTTATCTAAAAATAACATTGTTTATAAAATACTTAGTGATTAAATAAAATTAAAAACACAGGCACAATGATTATAATAAAAAGCATATTATGATATTACTATTATTATTCTTACATTACTCATTCTTTCCACATGCAATAATTTCAACATTGATAATTTTTAATAATTATGAAATTGAGATCTTGTCTAAAATGTATTTTTTCCTTCCTGGCCTACCCTACACGGCTCCTAATTTGGAGAAATAATCACACATTATTCCTTACAATATAATGGTCACGTCATCATTAGCAAACAGGTATTATGTTGGTCAATAGATTACAAATATAATAATTCTAAAGTTTGTACATTCACAGAGTGAAAATTCATACTGATGATATTTTATTATAATTACACAACACAGTTAATTTTTCACTTAGATTTATTTCAAATCTCGAGTACTTTCAACAACAGCGCCGGATCCACCATAGGCACACTTGGTGCAGGAAACCAGGGCGCCAAGGCCGCCAAGTAATGCCCAAATACGTAATCAAAAGTAACATTCATAATATGTATTTTTAAATCTCGCGCGCAAATTGTTTTGGTTATGCAATACTCAAACCTACATAGTAAAAAATATGTACAACCTATCGAGATTTTAAATGAATCTAAATCGGAAAAATGAACTGTGTTGTGTAATTAAAATAAAATATACAAATATAATATTGCGCTTAAGTATGATATCAAAACAGGATGTCAAAACCTTGTAGGTTAATACATATAATTGCTTTATTATTAGTTTACTTTTTTGATATTTCCAAATATTTATCATAATTTATTTATTCATTCTTTACTGTACATTGATTACAAACAATTACATAAAAGGTAAACATTCAAGCTAGATACGACAAATATACAGAAGGTGAGATTATCGCAAAGAAGCAATCTATTTTAACTAACCCCAATAATATTTTTACACAGTTAATGATATTTTAATTCTCTAACTTCTTCACGTCATCCGCGCTTTGGCCGTCCTCTTGGCCTCTTGTTGGTAACCTCGATATATTATGGTTTATTGATTACATACTTCTTAGGTGGTCTCCTGGCCACATGGTCGTACCATCACAATCTGCTCTCCTGTATTTTATCAGAGATATCCCGCACAAAACTATCTTTATCTAAACTCTTATAATTATCTCTCATTTTGTCATTGGTAATTTTTATTCTTAACATTTTATTTGTACATCTAAAGTATAATATTAAATAAGCGTATAAAGAATATTGTTACATTTAAATACTGGAATAGATCTATACTTAATTAAATTCTCCACATAATTGTAATGCTAAAATAAATTTAAGGTACAAAAATAAGCCAAGTGTTACATATGGACTGTGCTCAGGACAAAAGGCTTCAAATCACAATTTTGGCAAAACTTGTTTTCTGTTCAAAATCAATCATTTGTGTCGTCTTGTACATATTCTGACAAAAGGATTCAATCCTCAAAAGTCTAGTTTTTTTATAGAAAAAACTATTTTTTTAGCTAGGACTTATTTGCAAATATCGAATAGGACAAAGGATTCAAACAGCATGAGTTTCATTGTTAAAACAAAAAAAAAATCACCCACATAACTTTATGGCAAGGTAAAAGGCATCAAACCGCATATTATGACTCAAACATGTGATATCATACATATTCCTTTCACATGTTGCTAAAGTCTCAGTACAAAAGACTTATCAGTATCACTATGCCAGTGTTAGCATCTCCGACTGACGGCGGGCCCGGCTGACGTAATATATCCCACCTTGAGACCCACACATCCACGAATGCCTTAAAGTATGCAGCGTTTGTGGCATTTAAAACACTTGGTACTGACGGATTAGAGAGAGTTGAAAGATAAATAAATTGTCACCTAAACGGATAAATAGGAGTCCTTGAACTCCTGAAATATCCGAGAAATAAAGCTATTTCAACTTAACCTGTAAAGGAGTACCAACGCACCGGTGCGTGCAAGAAATATTATGGGATCTGGAGTACGCACGCACCGGTGCGTTTGATCCAGTAATATTTAGGTATTCCCGCCAAATTCGTCAATTTTATCATTGGTCCAATCTGTCGGATGTACTTTACCAATCACAAGAAAAAAAATCAAAAATAGGCGTGTTTAGACCTTATTTATCGCCTATACAAAATGTTACGTGACCGCCGCTTGAAATACCTAGCCGTCACTCGCGGTTGCAAACCATTTTGCTGCGTGCGTTCGTGCGCTATGGGTGTTATTTTGTAGAGTGTTTTATGTTTTTTTTTTTTACTTTTTGTGCTAATTCTGGACAATTTAATTAGTTTTTAGTACTTACATAAGTTTTTGTTAAAAACAAATAAAAATAAATATTTTTAATAATAATAAACATTCCTATGTTGAACCCATTGTTGACAATACCGGAGCAGACATGACGTATCAAAATTGTTTTTGTTATATAACTCCGTTATTATTAATTTTTGAGAGTTGGTTCCTTATAAACATTTATTCTAGGGATCATTTTCTATAACATGCGATAAAAAAATATTCAAAAAGTGAAAGTTGAATTAATTCACTCTGCCATACACTTTTATTTTTTCTTTATTCACTCACGGACAGGTTAAAGAACTTAACAATATTTTTTGCTTATAATTTGATAATTTCTGCATTTTTCCTCTTCAATTTTTCTTACATCGTAAAATCAATTACATTACAATAAGATGGTAAAATAATAATGACAATAGCATGTCATTTTTTTATTATACAATATTTTGCTTCTACAAAATTTGACTGGTTTGTTTTGAAGCCTTTGTCCCGAGCACATTCACTTTTATAATAATAAATTGTTCTTTTTTACATTAGCGAATAATAACTAAAGAATGTACATTTTGTTTTACATCACTAACTTAAACTAATTAATATAATATTATTTATATTAACTATGGATATAGTTATCTCCTCACTTAACATATGTTGTGAGGTAGGCAGAGAGGACTAAATGTCTTAAGACAATTTTATCTTTACAATAATTTTTTATTTCTATCACATTCATCCATTTTCTCTTATATTTTTCATTTGTATTATGATTATAAATCTGAATTTGAAATAAAATTAAATAATTACACATTTAACACCTACAAAAAAACAATAATCATTGATATGGAATACATTTGGTAGCAGGATGATTTGAACTTAAGGTCTTTGAGTTGACTAGCTTCTCTTTCAATGACTGGCTTAATCACAAGCTCACCCACTAACTCATTCACTTACTGAAATAACCTATCTTCACAAACTTATACACCTTCTTAAGTCAATCTTTATGTTTTTAGATAACACATAACCTTATTATGGTTAGTCTGGTGTACAACTTTTTTATGCTTATGATATAAAGTTCTTTATTGATAATAATGTGAAATTGTAAAAAAACTATTACAATAAAGCCATTAGGTACTATTATTAAATTTCTTTGTTGATAATGATGTGAAATTGTGAAAAAAAAACTATTACAATAAAGCCATTATTACTATTATTAAATTTCTTTGTTGATAATAATGTGAAATTGTGAAAAACTATTACAATAAAGCCATTACTGTTATTAAATTTCTTTGTTGATAATAGTGTGAAATTGTGAAAAAAATGTTACAATAAAGCCATTGCTATTATCCACCCCTTCAACTATATTAGATAAACACTAAAAATGTAAAACATGATTTACATATAGCCCATAATGGCTCTTGAATCGCTTTATTTTTTGAGTAACTATCGTATTTCGTCATTCATTCTCTCTGCATGTCTTAATTACTCAACTATTTATATTTAACAAAATATGGCTTACGTAATTCTTAAAAAAACTATAAAATGGTAAAGTTACGTTCCGTTTAACGAAATATATATATATATATATATATATATATATATATATATATATATATATATATTGATGATTTTCATATGTTATGAATAAAATAATATAATATTTATTTATCTATCATACTAAAAAAAGTGTATGAAAATATGTATTTACTTCATCAGTGTAATACAAAATCTTTGGTATTAAAGTTCACATGACGTAGCATGTTTAAAACAAACTATGTGATGATATTTTTATTTTGATATGGTCTAAAATGATCATTCATTACGACACATTAATTTTTATAACTAATTTTTGTTTGTGTTATGTCACAAATAACTGATAGATATATGCATCTGCATTTCCATTTGCAAATATTCAAAATATATAGACAGAATATAATATCTCACATGTAGAATTTCATTGTCATTTTTTTTTTTTTTAAAAGATATATCTGGGTTTTGTTATAAACCCAAATACAACCTTATACACCTTTCACAGTAAGCTAAAAGCTTGTGTCGTGAAAGAATTTTATTTCATAAGTTTCATTGTCATAATTTGTCATTATAATCGTGTCCTCACTTGACGCAGTGCAGCTCTATAACTTCTTGACGCTGCTGCTCTACGACATTGACTTCATCTTGATAACAGTTGTCTCGGACACAAAAGATTTGTCAGTTTCTCCGATGGATGTTCCCATGTTGGTCGTCCGGAATCTGGAGGAGCCCCTTGTCTGAGTACTGGTGGATCCGTATCGAATAAGGTGGTATCTGAAAGACACATATACAATGAAAATGAAATTAAATTTATCTATCTCTACCGTCGTAGGTTGTCCCACAAGTGGTATAGTCAGTGATGGCAGTGATTCACTGTATGAATTGAATACCATAAAAATGAGACAATCAGAATGTGTGGTAAATAATCAGGGTAAGTGTTAATATATGTTTTCAATCATTGTCATTTCTGTTTCTTTATTAACTTGGAAATACAGAAGGCAGCGAGAATTTTCTTCAAAATAGTTTTGTGTCGGTTGAGTAGCCTCTTTCCGCATTATCATTAATTTAATTTATTTTCTTCATTTTAGGAATGATTTGCTGTGATAGAAGTTTATATTTAAATTATTGGTTGGCAGGAATTGCCAATTGGTAAAAACCTTTTATTCAAAATATCTGTGTGCGAAAGGAAAAAAGGGTATTGGATTATTTTTTTATTATTTATCTGGGTTTTGTTAGAAACCCAAATACAACCTTATATACCTTTCACAGTAAGCAGCTAAAAGCTTGTGTCGTGAAAGGGGAGTTTGCCGGCACCTGAGATCGAACCCCGCATTCCGATACTTAAGACAAGCATTTCGTTCTACTATAGATTAAGTAACACGAGAGAGACTTCTTAGCTCATTATCAATTAGGCAAACAGATTGAGTAACCTCATAAATGGAAAGACATATCCCTCATATTTATTCTATAGTAGAACGGAACGCTTGTTTCAATTTATCTTATTATGGAATTCTACTATAAACAAAGATAAAATACCAGTACTATAAACAAAGCTAAAAGGGGATGAATTGAAAAATACTTCACATGAGAGCCAAAACAAAACTCACACAGCGGTACAACAGTGTCTAATGTGCAAATATTGCTTATCCTTTTTTCCAAGACCTATATGGCCAATATTTAGTGATTAATCTATTAAACTTGGTTTGGGTTCATTAAACATCCCCTTTTTCCTTTCGCACACAGAAATTTTTGTTCAATGAAGTGTTTATAATAATTATTTATTATTTTATTTCATACTGTAGATTTTTTGTAACAATAATCATTGCAGTGTATCACAAAATAATGCATTCCAATGCACAGAGAGCGAGTATCGAGTTTATCACTAAATTTCAATATCTATAATCTCGTTATTTTTATCTTTATTCAGATATAATCTCTTTATATATTCCTAGTAGCTTGACATACTTACATCAATTAACATGAAAGATTTGCCACTCATTTTGAATGTCTTATATTAATGATACTGAATATAAAAGTAGGTACACAGATATTCCATTTAACAAAATTCTAATAAATATACTCATAATATGCAGTTAAATAATTTAATATAATACATAAATTTTTGCAAGTTTAACACATGAGCTAATCATATAAGGCTTAGAGTAGACAATGTCACCTTATTTGGCAGTTCCCTGGATGAGACTTGAATTCACAATCCATCCTTTTTGAGAAGTGTGCTTTGAACAATTAAGCTACTAAGTGATATACTGAAGGATCCGATATTATTCTATCTTATAAACCCTGATGACAGCTTCATGTGTAGGTACTGTTCTGGTATACCTAGTTCTGGGAGACTACCAAATAAAGTGAAGTTGTCTATTCAAAGACTTGTATGATAATTTCTTGTGTTAAATTTACATATTATATAACCTCGTAAAATGATTAATTGTAAAAATAGTTTCAAAAACAATACATTTACATAAACTGCTGAATAAATAAATAAATAACTAATTGAATAGGTATATATAAATGTTGTTAATGGATGTTTAGAATAATAAATGTTAGTAAATGTTAAATGAGATGATAGCGTTTTTCTCATACTATAATAAATGTTAAGTGACTCAAAAGCATTTCATTTATAGTACAATAATTGTTGAGTGAGACCATACCATTCAATTTATAATATGATAAATGTTGAGTGAGACAGTGTCATTTTATTCATACTATAATAAATGTTAAGTTGCTCAAAAGCATTTCACTTATAGTACAATAATTGTTGAGTGAGACATTATCATCCCATTGTACTATAATAAATGTTGAGTGAAACAGTATCATTCCATTATACTATAGTAAATGTTGAGTGAGACAATACCATTCCAGTATACTATAGTAAATGTTGAGTGAGATAGTATTCCATTATACATACTATAATAAATGTTGAGTGAGACTATACTTTTCCATTTATAAGTATGATTAATGTTGCGTGAGATATTCAAATAAGTGTTAAATATTTAAACATTTTTGTTTTTGGAATAAGGGGTATTAAATGATTAGTAAGGCAATCAACAAAATGTTATTTGAAAACCAGACTCACAGCAAATGTTAACTTATACGTTTTATACAAGTTAATTAAATATTTTATTTAGTTAGTGGTAAGTTAGGCAAAACTCATACACTTGCATCATAGTTAGTAATAATTAATGTTAAGTGAAAACAATATACTCCATCACCATAAAAAATATATAAAAAAGTCATGCCACACAAAATTAATCATCATTTTCAAAATGCATCATCATACGTGTAAGATGATATATGTCTATGGTGGTTCACTTATTCTGAATGGAAATGGTAGTGAAGAGAGAGGTGGTTGACTGGAAGACCAAGTGGCGGATGCTCGGAGCGTGATTAACTGGAGCGGCTTGCATTGGAACGGGTTGTGAGGTGCCCTGCAGGGATGATAGTCTTTACATTGAGATCGTACAGGTGACGTATTGACAGTCAAGCTTAGAAAGAATTTAAAATTTATGATAATTTAAAAAAATATATACCTGAGTTTTTGTAATAAACCCATATACAACTTAATACACCTTTCATAGTAAGCTAAAGGCTTGTGTCGTGAAAGAGAGTTTGCCGGTACCTGGGATCGAACCATGCACTTTTTGTGAATAAGGCAGAGACTACCTCCAGGCTACTGATGAACTCATGATGGTTTTGTTGAAAGTTAAATGCAAAGCCTTTCAAAACATATTCTATACTTAATTCTGTTGTTAACATGTCTTGCTTTTATGAGAAAAACAGTTTGTGTTATTTAACTTGACTAACTCTTAACAAAAAAATCATATTTCCAGTAGAAATGATTATTTTCTTCTGGGTTTTTCAACTGTTCACTCTCTCTATATCATCAAAACATTTCCCACAAGAGAGTTAGTTAGCGGATCGACTGCGTGTTATGAACAAACAGACCGTCCTCTCTACGCTATTTAAAAATAAGTTATTGTTAACACTGGCCATTAGACCATAAGATCACAATGTTTTATTGAAAGTTTGTTTTTGTAGTAAGTGTAGGTCTATCTATATATCCTTTCTTGTCGCATCTCTTCTAGAGTAGGTAGAGATACACACATCAATTTTGGTGCTCTACATTCAGGCAGTTCCTCATTAATGCACGCGATTTCTCTTACACAACACATAGCTATCCTTCTAAATTTGATTCATAATATATAGTCAAGTTACATAAGTGGTTCTCAGACGTCCATGCATCTTTTTTGACATTTCTTTGCCATTTATTCATTCCATAATATGTCCAAAAAACAAGTGTGGTTGTGCTTCGATAAAAAATATACAGGGTTTTAATATGGTGTAATTTTTGATTTGTTATGTGTGGGTACATTCTTCTAGATGCAATAGTTTTATTTTTGTAAGGCATTCAAATAATACTTTATTCATTCTATAATATTTCTACTTGGAGAAAACATGCTGATCTAACAATACAGTCTATATAAAGATATGGAAAATATCTATAAAATACTTCATAAATATGGTATAAATATTATAATATGCCAAATAGACAAGTCACTGAAAGCAAAAATATGATAATATAAGGACAAACAATATTATAAATATGTATAACAAGCATAAATAGATAAATATATAATTATATATTGTATAATGATTGACCTAATTAAAATGCCTAGGTAAATTTTTGTGTATATTTCAAAACTGAAATATAAAATAATCTTTCAATATTATTGACCAAAGGTTCTTGTTGGAAGACCATTTCAAGATAAATTGAAAAAAAAACACAGTATGTAGTTAACTTCCAAATGACTTTTGTTAACTTCGCGTACTAGTATTCGGAGACTCGACTCCATAATCAGGTGATAAAAAAATTCTAATTGCTTGATGATGGAGTCGAGAGTCTCCGAATACTAGTACGCGAAGTTAATAAAAGTCATTTGAAAGTTAACTGCATACTGTGTTTTTTTTTTTCATTAAATTTATACATTCAGAATCTCTTTTATGCCACATATGGGTGGAAACATCAATTTTATGTGGCATAAAAAAGTTCTTTTTATAGAGAAAAAGATTTATCGTATTACGAATTGTAGATAACCGATTTTTTCTTTAAAATTGATAAATTAATTTAAAATTCATTATCTGGAAAGATGTTCACTGACTTTAATTGTAAAATGCATTAAAAACAAATAAAGAATTAAAACAATGTACCTAGATGTTTAAAATAATCATATTTAAAAAACCAAGTACAGGATTTTTTTTAAATATTTTGAATGCACACTTTAAAACAATTATAATTTTTGTTCTATTAGATTGAAACCAACTAAATTGTTGCCACAATTTAAAATAATGCGACAATAAATTTAAGAACAAAATTTCATCTACGTATTTCGAGCGATGGGTATGGGTAACTCTAGCTGCATTTAATTTTTCATTTTATAAAATATGTACATAATTATGTTTATTTTAAAATGTGCTTCAAAATCATATCAATTTATCTTGCTTCTATGTCATGCTTAATAATAAAAATAATTTATCAAAACATTCAGAAGAAAATTTCAAATTATCAAATATACTTAATTAAAAATCTAACCAATCAAATGCCTAATAGAAACATTAAAAAGTGAATTAAACTACATATTAATAAAAGGTAGGTAATAATATGAAAAATCTATTTGAAAAGAGTTCATTATCGCAATAAAACAGAGACATCTAGAGAAATACAGATAAAGGTAGAATTAATTAAATTAATAATAATTTAAAATATAATTAAATGTAATATTGGAAATTACGTCTTTAATTAAAATTGGTTCTGGACGATCTCTAGAACTTCTCTGTGTGCCTGTTCTGGAAAATCATAATTTTGTGTCAATATTATGACGACAGAGGACAAATCTAATTATGTATTATTTTATCTGTCAGTTAATTTTTTTTTCAAATATTGCCATATAATAAAATTTTATATTAGTGCATTAATGTTGTGAAAATCATTTTAATATATTTTTTCCAAATGTTTATAAAATAAAAACACTTATAATTTTCAGTATGATTATGAATTTACATTATTTTATTGAAATAAATACTTAAGCATTGACTGCCGAGTGCTTTCGCCTTGCGGCATCCTCAGGGCAAGAGTAACTTAAATCCAAAAGAAAAATAACAGTATACTGTAATTATAATGTAGGTTAGTTGTTCTTTCTTTAGTTTTAAGCAATTTTTGCCCTGAAGATCTCTCTCGCTCGGCAGTAAGTGCATAAGTATTTAAATTCATTAATTGATTAAATACATAATCATAGTAAAAATTACAACAGTTTTTTTATTTTATATACATTTTAATAATATTTTTGTTAAATAATATTAAAGTCAACAGAATTTTTGATCATAAATTCAAAAATATTACCCTTATTATGTATTTTATCTTATGTATCCAACGATATAATATTAAGACTTTTTATCGACTTAGTAACAAGAGAAAGAAAAATCAACAAGATTTTCTTCGTTTTCATTTATAAACATAATTTTAGTATATTTAAATTAATCAATTTATCTGAAAGTCAAAAACAATTAGGTACTATTCAATTCATGGATTAGTCTGTCAATTATCAAATATATATGTTTGCTCGAAGATATTTTTTCTTTACACATTTTGACCACGACAAAAACTCTGTACAAACGAAAAGTAGTGAGACTAATACGTCTCATAAAACAGAGGTTTGTTAAAAATAATAGATTTGTACAATAATTTCTGTACCTGTTACAAAAGTGTTTATATTAGAAAACTCTGATATATAAAATGGAGTGTAATTTAAGAATGTACCTTTTGATGATGAGATTCTTGATCTTCTTCTTGCAGACGAATATGATGAAGATATAGACACCCAGAATAGTGTTGAGGCAGTCTGAAAAGATCCAAATGTACTTATTTCCGCCAATGATGAAGCTCAATAGTTCTGCTGTCCAGTTGATGCCCATCACCAAAAATAGTTTCAGGTACAAATTGAACCTAAAAAAATCTTACAGTTAATTAACATTGTTCACATTTAAGTGGGATTACAATTCTGCCCTAAGATGGCAAAATATGATATGTGTATAGGATATCCCGTGGAGCACCCGGTAAAGAGTTGGTCTCCCACTCTTCTGCGTAAGTTTTCGAGTGTCATGTAAAAGGCAGGTGTTCGAAAAAATTAAGACATTTTACATCTTAAATTCAGCGATGAGGTTTGCCACCCATCCTGAATGTCTTGATTTTATATTGGCACGAAGAGGACAGTTTGTATGTTTCTTACATGCAGCTGATCTGCTGGCTACCCCACTTGTGGGATATGCCGTGATGGTATAGTAGTAGTATAGGATTTTACACTGACATATCATACTTTGCCATCTTCCGGCAGAATTTTGAACAGAGAGTAAACATTTTCATAAACTTATAGAAAATCATGTATGCAAGCGAAACTTGAACATGGCTGAAGAAGGACGAAAGTGGAATAAATGCAGTGGAGATGCGATCACTGAGGAGAATGGTAGGTAAAACATTGCGAGATAGAGTGAGGAATGAGGATATTAGAAGGATGAGTGGATGCAAGAGGAGTGTTGTGGATAGAATGCGTGTAAATAAATTGCGATGGTTTGGTCATGTGGAGCGAATGGATGGTGTAAGATTGACGAAGAGGGTGTATTTATCTGAAAGAGAGGGTGTGAGAATGTGCGGATGTCCAAGAACTACGTGGCTTGACCACGTGGATCAAATTCTCAAGGACGGTCGCGTGTTAAGTAAGATGAATCGGCGTGCATGTATGAGAAACTGGATGAATGTAGAGGAAGCGAAAGAAGTGTGTAAGGATAGATCGACATGGCGTTCCGTTCTCTCTGCCTACCCCACCTGGGACACGGCGTGAGGGAATAGTATAGTATAGAGAACCAACTTTGAGTTATTCACACAGAACTCGGATCATTTATTTGTTTATTTAACATCATATGGCTTAAAGCCATTAACAAAATTATTGCAAAAAACATGGTTATTTAACAGGAACATTTCATTATAATATATGTTTCATCATCATCATCATCATCGCCCTCAACGCTCCTCTTGGGAGCACAGGGCAGAAATCATCCTCCTCCATTCAGAGCGTCTCTATGCCAATCGCGTCACATCTTCCCACGACATTCCCAGCGCTCTGATGTCGTTCTCATAGGAACGGTGTAATGTGAAAAAGGGACGCCCGGGCCGACGGAACCCTTGCGAACGGAAGAACAGTAAAAACAGGAAATTAATTATGTTTACCTCTGTTTGTCTTTGTTGTATTGATCATGCCTGGTGCTGTCTCCTGTCTGAAGCATGGCTGTCTCCTTGTTGATCTGAATTATCTTGAGACTGGTGTTGGAGAACAAGAAGAAGTTGGATAAAACCAGAAGAAGGACGGGGATGTAGAAGAAGAAAAGCTCGCGCTTCTTATCTGCAGAAATAAATAGAATTATTGGTTTTCAAAAAAAAAAAAAACGTGCGGTTATATTTCGAGAAAAACCAATGACATAAAAAATTTATGGATAAAGCATTTAAGATCATTGTTAATTGAGATTTCGACACAATACAATTCACTTCAATCGATTATTGTTTCTATTGCATTTTTTTCAAAAAAGATGAATCTGTGTTTCTGTTATAAACCCAAATACAACCTTATACACCCTCAACAGTAAGTTAAAAGGTAGTCTCGTGAAAGGGAGTTTATATATGATTCGTATTTGAAATATTTATGGTTGATCTATTAGTTTTTTTAACATCTTTTTAATGCAATATTGGTTCCTATTTAAGTATTGAAAATAAATAATTATAATTTTCTACAAACTAAACGGCATATTGACAATATACGAGTAGGTGCTGAAAAATACTCGCTGTGCATTTATTGGACAGGTTGACACCACAAGCCATAATTATTTTAAAATTTCCTCAGATTAAAATGTCTTAAGAGAGATGTACAAAAAATCCATTATGGTATAACCAAAGGTTATAACAGAATACACCTGCGAGTAAATTGAATGTGGAACATTTAGTAAAGAAAAATGCTCATACAGAGGACTTCTGCAAATGTTGGTAATGGCTTATTTCCATTACTTGCAGACTTCAGGCAATAAATATTTATCGACTTTTCTGTTTTACAAACCTGCGAACCAACATCTTGCGATTCCAAAGTTGGGCTTGACAATGTGATGCGGTATATCAGGGTGGTATTCTAATAGAGCGCATATGCTGGTCAGAAGAATGGTACAGCCCCAAGCGTAGATGCAGTAGAACAAGAAGCGACGGTGCTCTGCGGAACGCCTTCCGATGCGAGGCGCCTTGAAACCACTGAAAAAAATATATCATAAGTATAGTGAGTGACTTCTGATTGAGTAACGTTTTGCAAATGTTCGTAAATTCATAATATCATCACGGCATTTTCCACGGCTGAGAAAACTGCAAGCAATAAATATGAAGGTCGATCTCTCTGTGCTTTGCTACACTGTGAAAAATACTAACGAAATTTCACAACAAATCATTGGTACGTACTATCAGATTAGGACTAGAGATAGTACAAACGATTCATTTTTAACAAACGGTAAATTTACCAATGATTCGTTGTGAAATTTCGTTAGTATTTTTCTCAGTGTATCAAATATTACTTCTACAATACCATCACGACATATCCCACAAGTGGGATAGCCAGCAGACCAGCTGCATGTCATAAACATGAAAGCTGTCCACAGCTCTTTTGAGAAAAGAATCTCTTGTCTTTTGAGAATTTGATCCACGTAGTTCTCGGACGCCTGCGCTTCCTTTAATCCCTTTTTTCAGATAAGTATATACTTATCAACTTTTTCATCTTTTTCTCACCTATTTTTTTCTGTTAAACTATTAATTATATATGGATGCATGTGTGGGTGCGTGAGAGTGTGTTGTGTCATATGATTGAATGATTAAAAAGAGTAAGAGAAATAACCTAAGTACCTAAAGTACCTTGTATCATTGTAAACAATGTACAGTCAAGAATAAAATAAATAAATAAATAAAGTAAAGAATGTTAAAGCGCTGAGACTAAGTAAGTTAAAAACTGGATTCGGTCTGCCTTGGCACGGGCCCATACCCAGTTAGGTAGATTTTATGTTTTAAATGAATACTGTAAAATAAATTAATGAAAAAATGAAAAAAAAACAATTCAGTGAGCAAAGGGTTAAATATCTTCAACTTTATTTCAGTTGGGATATTTCGTATATTGCACCTTCTCTTTTTATAATCATTACATTCCAATGGTCCATAGTACCTACCGTTCCAAACCCGATAAACCCGATTTTATTCGCGAATTTCGTACATATTCACGTTTCAGAAAAAAAACACCGAAATTTGACTTTTTACGACATTCTCGCACAAAATAGGTAACAAGATATTTTATTATCAAGAAAATAATTGTATTATATCTATTGTGTTATTCTTTAAAAAATAAACGTTTTTTTAAGTTAAAACCAAAATCAAGGATTTAGGATGACATTGTTCCATTTGCTTGTAATTTTTCAAACTATTTTGAATGTTCGTTATATACATTATCTAAGCATAATATTATTATCATTTACAGTACAAATAGAATTTGCCATTTTAAATTTTGTGTTGATTTCTCTTAATTTATATTTCTTTGTAAAAAAAACATACATTTTTCATAAATAACACTATTCTACAAGAAAAAATAACGTCGATTTCTCGAAAATAACACCACTTTTCTAAAAAAAATTACACCGCTTTTCTAAAAAAATAACACCGATTTTCCAAATAAATACACCGAAAACTTCAGGTCTCTAGTTATACAATGTCCCATACTTGGTTATACTATGTGTAATATCATTCAGTTTGGTATTAAGCATATCTTTCTAATGTTTTTCCAATACTTCTACGAGTATATTATAATATCTACCAGTATATGTGTGTGCGCTGTACATAAAAGGACTCTTTAGATTAAGGATAGATTCAAAGTCACAGGTTATCTTAAAGTAGACATTATATTATTTCCAACCAGTGATAAACTCGCCCTCTGCGCATTGAATTATAGAAAATTATATTATTATATTCACAACATCTTTAATGTCTAATTTTTATATTATACGAAGATGGTTGTCCGTAAGTTCATTACATATGCAACTAAAAAAATTTACTCTCTTTTGAAAATATCAATATATCAACATTGACGAAAGCACTCGAGATTTAAATAAATCAAAGTGAAAAGTTAACTGTGTTGTATTTAAAGTAGAATATTATTATTATTATTACTGACAAAGAGACGATTCTTACAGGGATCATTACAGCAGAAGGCCAATGCGATCCCAGAAGAAAATCATTAAAATCATTAACAAAGAAACATTAATGTCAGGCACCTATTCGTTTTATCTCTGAGTTTGGCATCTATTCTTTGGCATAGATATACATAATATATTTGTCTTTTAATAAATTTTGATAAAGCATTTTGATATCAGTAAAAAAAAATTAAGGCATCAATCAACTTTTGATAATAATTATTAAAAGTAACTGTGCTTTTTTATATTTTCTTTTTCCATATTTATAAAAAAAATACCATCAGAAAACTTCAGACACGAAAATGTCAAACTCAAGATAAAATTTTCTCGATAATATTTAGATTTTTTGTTTTTCTCTAAAAATAAAATTTGCTTTCTACAAAGTCACGCACAAATATGGTAATTTTATTTGACAACACGAAACATGTTGTAAAGCAAACATTTAGGTATGTTTAAATATAAATATACCTTGGTACATGTAAATTTAACACAAAGGCATGGAAAGAAGGTTTATTTAAATGTAAATAATACATTTATTTTTAACACATAAGTACATATCTACACAATAAAAGGCTTAGTAAATACAAAGTCACTTTATTTAGTACCTCACCAGCTATATTGGCATTGTTTTACTAACTTTGTAAGTACAAATTATTATCTTTTATGAACTTTTCGCTACCGCGGTAACCAATAATCGCTCGTAAATGGTGGACGCTCCACCGAAACTGCGGTAGAGAAAAAACTCATAAATATAATAATTTATACATAGTAACTAGAATAATATTGATATGTCTAAAAATTATTAAACAAAGTTTTACCGGCTACACTATTACCCATTTCAATTAATAATAATTCGTATTATAAATCAGTCACAAATCCATCATTTTTATAACAAGTTCATTTTTATTAAAAGGTAACATACAGATAGTCGATGCGATGGCACCATACCTTTTTATTTAAGTTAATTACAATATTAACAGATGTAAATCAGCTCGTTAATATAAACGCCCAACTCTAAATTTTATAATGTAGTATAGAACTGCTTTATAAGGAATGGCTCTCCTTATACATGTATGTATGAGACAATCAGCTGATGATAAATCAACTCTGGAAAGGTTCTCAAGACGATCTTCATCAGAAGGGAGAAGACAATGGCACGAGGGGACAACTATAATGCCTCCAGGTGGTGTGGGAGTCAAAAGGATTTCTCTGAAAGGGTTGTGGAGTTAATTACCTGCTCCCGAGGGAGATAATTAGTAGTATTATATATAGTTATACCTATTCTCAATGGAAAATAGATGATATACCTTGATTTTTTTTTATCATACATGCTTATACGGTGAACAATACAGGGAAACTGCTAATAAGAACAAAGAAATCTTCGTTAGTTTCTGATATCTTTTCTTATTTAGGTATTTGATTCAGTAAAAGACAATAACAAAAAGAGTTAGATAACTTATAAGGTAGCATACTATTACGCCATCATGGCATCTCTCACAAGCCAGTCAGCAGCAGATCAGCTGCATATAATAAACATGCAAGCTGTTCTCTCCGTGCCAACAAAAAATTAAGACATTCAGGCTGGTGGCAAAAACTTCATCAATGAATTTAAAATGTAAAACGTCTTTATTTTTTTGAACACCTGCCTTTGACAGGAAACTCAAAAACCCACGAGAAAGAGTGGAACCGCTGATAAAGAATACTGTTTCTATGACAATGATCTTAGAACAATAGAAATATTTTAAGAAGTGGTGACTCAGGATCGATTTGAATAGAGGTATGTTTTCACCTTGTGCAGCCATAAGGAGTATTAAAAAGCAATAGAAGTAAATGAATCGAATTTTTATTTATGTTATTTTGGTAAAACCTTTGACCTTTATTAATACATTAACGATAAATACCTCTGTAGAAATATTTCAACTGTTTAAAATGATTTTTTTATACCTTAATTAAAATGTCAATGTAAAAAAATACATACATAAAACGATGATTAAAATGAAAAACACATTTTACACGCGTGGAATATCCAGGCTTCGTATTGATTTGTTCAGTTCTTTTCAGTCAGGCTTCGTAGGGTATTTTAGGATGATTAATAAATAAATATAATCAAACGCAGTATATTCGGTTTTATTATTTGACTATTCGGCCAGATATTGGACAGTAGATTAATATTAATACGTTCATTCATACCATCGTAATATTACTCTTAATCGGGGTAGGCGAAAGTATAATCAATCCTTAAAAAATCAGCCAACAGCGAGCTAACTGGATTGGCTACAACATCAGGCACCCAGGCCTGCTCATCATTGCGGAGGGCAAGACCGGTGCAGAAATGGTAGAGGCTGACCAAAAGAAATCTATATGGATCAAGTGAAGAAGTACATGACCTGTATCACATAGTATGTAGAATTAAGGAAATTAGCTGAAAATAGAGAGGAATGGAGAAGAAAATCCAAACTCGTTGCAGACCAATCCAATGGATTATAATTCATATCATAATATATGGATGATTTCAATGAGAAGATTTTAAAAGTTGGTCACGGATTTCTTGGTAGATGAAGGCAGAGATATGTAATTGTAGGGAAACTTTTTCTTTGTTAGTATAGATAGCAAGTGAATAATATTATACAATAATATTTTACAATAGAAAGAGTGTATTTCGGAATCTCCCGTAAAATTATCAATACCTAGTTTATTTGAATAATAATATGCAATTATACAAAGAAAACGATAATTTTTACCAAGTCACATATTTTGAATCCTGGATATTCGATTACTGCCTTTAAATATCATTAGAAATTCGTTATCCGTTTAAACAACAATCCGGTTCATCGCAAATCAATGCTTAAATAGTTTAAATATGAAAACAAAAGTAAAATTTTGTTCGACCACACGTCACGGGAAATTAACAACGGCACGGCCATGACTCACATCCCGTGACATTGAAAGAATAGTTTTTTTTAATATAATCATGATTGTTCGTAATATTATTTGCATTACAATAGCAAACCTGAAAACATACGAGTCACGACAGTATATGTAATGTCTACCAATGAAATGTTAATCTCGATTTCCCGATACAAAAATTACTGATTTCATAAGAAAAAGTTTCAACTTATTATTTGATTTGTAATATGTCTTTCAGATAATTTATTTAGCGCCATTTAATAGAGTATCCATCTCAAGGGCGCGAGAAACTATGCTGGAAGAGCGATGTCTTTGGTTTGCATAAAAACATCTCGTAAAAATGTTTTATAGAAGTCTTATTTACTTAAGTGGTGAGGCATGCCAACCATCCTGAATGTCTTACTTTTGGTACGGAGAGAACGACTTCCATAATATGTATGTATTGACAATAAGTTTAATCATTTATTGACAGCAAAACTGTTTATTTTGACTTAAGAAATTATTTGAGTTCGTCGGTAGCCTGGAGGTAGAGTCTCGGCCTCGTGAACATGGGGTCCTTGGTTCGACACCAGGTGCCGGCAAACTCCCCTTTCACGACACAAGCTTTTAGTAGCTTACTGTGAAAGGTGTACCTATAAGGTTGTAAAAAAAAAACGATGTTATTACTATGTAATCATATTGATGATGATTACATTGTAGTTGAAAACGTTATAATAATTAAAACAATCTCATAGTGGAATGAAACAGTGTTTGATTTAATTTAAATATTATCTTTTATAATGTATTTCCACAAAGTTACATTCGAAAATATAGAATATTTCCAAATGTATTGACAATACATTTATTTATATGTTGACAGCAAAACTGTTCATTCAGACTTTAAGAAATTAAGAACAAACAAATGTTAATAACTTTAACAAATTATAATTTATTAATTACTATCACTTATCAAGTAATCGAGAAATAAGTTTGAATACTAAACTGTTCGTGCCACAAAAGTCGAGATAATTCGAAATATTGATAATTATTATTCTCATATCGAGAAACGTTATTGTGAACAATCGAGGAACATTATTGTGAAAGAAAAAATGAAAGCTTTTTGTTCATAATACATATTATTAAGATACTTTATTTAAACCCGTGCCGTGCTATTTACGTCTGCTGGGCAGTGCGGTGTGACCTATGATTAACCTTACTGTATATTTTTGTGTTTGACCGAAACTGGATTTTACACTAAACTGAATTTCGGCATCTATTTTTTTTGAGACCGAAACACAACCACGTAATGTTGAAATTTAAGTTAGTGCCATCCCTCACCGGGACGCCATGGCAGCGTCGCCGTCTACGTAGCCAAATAATAATATCGAAATGTATTGGGACTAATTCAAGTGACTACGGATTGGCCACGTCGTCAATCGTAGAATTATTTGGCTACGTGTAGCCGGCAGCGACGTCGCTATGTCGTCCTGGCGAGGGATGGCACAACACTCTTAAACCAATATGCCAGAGAAGGGGTCCGTGATTCAATCCCAGGTCTCGGCAAACTCCCCTTTCACGACACAAGCTTTTAGCTTAGTGTGAAAGGTGTATACGGTTGTATTTGGGTTTATAACAAAAACCCAGATATATATCTTTTTAAAAAAAAATATATATATTTTATTTGGTGTGATTTAGCAATTTGTAGCAGACAGAATATCCACCAAATTTCTGCATTACTGTGTTTATATTTAATTTTTGTATGACCGTAAAAACAAACTAAAGATTGACCTATACAAAATCAATACACACACATGCCAGAGCTAGACCAAAATTTCCAGAACACCATGTAAGGGGATGTTTTGTTTTAGTCGAATCTTGCCCCCAATATTGTTTCTGTACACTAGCAGTATAATTCAAAATATGGAGGATAAAAATACACACAATATTAATTTAATATTTTATACTTTATTAACGCTCTTGATCTTAAATGGGCATTTTTAGAGTAGATATATTCAGGCAGTGGTTAGAATGACAAAAAATGTATATACGGTTGAGAGAGGAATGGTGCTCGGAAACATGGCCATCTGAAGATCAAATGGTGTGACCATATAAATCAGATCCTCCTATACAGGCATGAGTTGTAAGAAATTGTATGACAGTGATAAAAGCGAAAAGTGTACGCAAGGATAGCAGTGAGTAAGTGGCGCTCGAACCTTTCTGCCTACCCGAAAAGGAAATTTTAATGAAAACCGAAAAAAAAAATTTTATGTCCGAAACTGACAGAATCCGAAATTCATTACAGTAAATTTACTGTGTGAAGGTCAATATAATTTCTTATTTTTATATTTCGTGTTTTAGCTTTTCCACGCCATATCCCAACCTCTTTTTTCAGATTTTCAGTAAATGTTTTTTTATTATCGCGGTCCTTTTTGAGATTAATTTTTGAATAATTGCCTTCCTTGGAGTGAGTTCTTTTATTTATATATTTTTGGGTCCATTAACCAATGCGTAATATGTTTTTCTTCCATTACCCATAGGTATTAGTATCATAAGTATGAACATGTATGTGACTTAGTCACAACATTTAAAGACGGATGTGGTTAAAAAAATGTTTCGTTCTCCTGTAGATTATACAATAAATTAAACAAACAATCTACTATAGTCATTATCAATCGAAATTAAAAAGTCGAAGACGTCTCTTTCGCGTTTCTTGATCTATAGTAGAACGATACGCTTGCTTCAATTTATTCAATTTTATAGGGTATTACTACATACTTGTGTACCAATACTATAAAATAACAAATTGAGAAAGACGTCTTTCGTCTTTCAAGGACATAAGACATAGATTGACCATATTCTTTTCTATTTTCTATGTGTCAAACTATGTTTTTGGGTGTTAGCGATGGCTGCTTGTGTTATATGCTGGTGAGAACAGATGAATGAGCGAAATGTGTGATACTTAAATAATTGACTTAATTGTGGTACATGTTTGTGGATGACAGCTGAGTTATGAACGACCTTTTTTTATTTTTGTAAACCATATTTATAGTTGTTATCTGTTATGTGCTTTTACCAATAAATAAAATAAATTATGTAAGACCTTATTTTTTTTTTAAGCAAATAGAAAATAATTGCCATAAACTCCGTTTCACTAATTGGATTCTTAAAATTTTCATTCGCATGCTCGTAATATTAACAAAAATAAATCCTCCATTCCTGGATATGTGAATATATGGGAAATTGCGTCGGGAGGGGAACCAGAGGCTATAAATCCCATGCCACCCGATCCAGGTTTAACCTCTTTCAGCACCACCTGGTTACAAGTTTACAGATAACAAGTTTTAAATCCATGTTAAGGACATTTTTTCTCTTTATTTTATGTCCTTTTAATACGTTTCATTTGAATATCAAAGTTTCGAGCTATTTAAATAAGATTCAAGAGACAGAAGTTGATCACAGCTCTAATCTGTTGTAAGAGTTATTAAGAATCTACTTTCATAAATATTGGAATGTGATTAATATTAAAAACTTTTTTATAGTAGGCAAAAAAATATATTAATATACTTACTTCAAAACTGACTGTGATTTTGGTTAAATACTTTTTTATTTATTTATATGTTTATTCATTCTTTACTGTACATTGATTACAAACAATTACATAAAAGGTAAACAAAATCAATATACAGAGGGCGAGTTTATCGCAAAAGGGCGATTTCTTCCAACTAACCCAACTTACTGAACAATACCTTTTCGGCCTGTTCCATAAAAAAGAAAAATCTCAAAATATTCGCGGAAAAACTTCTAGTATTAGTAACCATAGTAACTCAAAGTTACTAATATATTTTTGATATCTCGGGCTTTTTCTTAGTGTGACTTTATCTTTAAACACTAAACGGGCATTAAACTACTTGAAAAATGAGCTTTTGTTCGGTTTTCATTTATATATCGGTGATGAGTTATGTCACTCATTCTGAATTTATATTCAATATATAAATTCAGTTTGGTCTAACTTTCAGGTTGTAAAGTAATAAAGTTTTCAGGTTGCTCTAATCCTCAATAGTACCGTAACTGTAAAGATAAGTAGATGTAAATTTTAACACACGAAACTACCATACAAGGTTTAGAAAAGACAACGTTACCCCATTTGGTAGTGCCCCGGACGGGACATGTGACCGCATTACCAAATGAGGTGACGTTGTCTTTTCTAAACCTTATATATGTTAGTTTCGTGTGTTAAAATTTACATACGTGACCTCATACAATGGTTTATTGTAAAAATGACATCCATAAAGATAAGTAGATATATATATTTTAAACGAGACAGATTTTAATAGTTCTTTTGTATGAAATTTGTAAAGAAAACAAAAATTATTTATGAAACATTGTATTCATTTCATCGGTTTACTTTACAATAAAAAAACATTAGGAAATATTATTGTTATTCTACAAGTATAAAAAAATGGTAGATTTTAATATGTTTATATTGTGACTTCAAAAACTGACCACACACATATTTTAAAGGGTTTCCCTTTCGGAGCATTTAAATAATTTTACTCTTTCGCAAAGGCGAATTCTTTTTAACTCTTTCGTGTATCAAAACCATTACAACTTTATATGTAGCTATGTTCATACTACATAATAGTATCCGCTGATAAGGGGCGCAAGGTCGGGAAAGCCAGACTATTAATGCAAACACAGGTCACCGTACAAGTACAACCTGTAAATGCTAACTATGATATTGCAAAAAAAGAGACGCTTAATACAATCAAGTCACGGAATGTAAATTTGCTTTTTGCTTTATATTGACATATTTTTATTTATTTAATTTTATTTTATAACAATATACGGCGTTAGCTTTATACATATTTAAAATATATGACGGACATAAAAATAGAAAAAGAAAACATACATAAAAATTGATTTGTTTGATAAGGGTCTCATATTTTGTTTAAGTTGATTGTTTGTTTCGATTTTTACTGAATGTTTCAGAGTAACTTTAATTATTTGTTATGATCACAACGATGTATTTTTAATTAAAAAAAAATAATCTTTTGAATTATGATATTTGTTTTATTACTTTTACTTTAATTTTTTTTAAGATATGTTTGTATATTTGAATATTCACATGTAAATGCAATATGATTGTATATTGTTATACTAATTTTATTTGTATAAAACTTGTTGATGTGCCAATGAAATGAAATAAAAAATTAAAAAAAAAGGATTTGGTTAATTTTATATTGGAAAATTGTTAAGCATCCAAAGAACTCTTTATTGGATCAGTGATATTATTGGATATATTATACACATAAAATTTACATTCACATTCATTTGATGAGCTTACTGCCACATGCTAATTTCTTTCAGCTAACCAAATTAAAATATTGTGAAAAAAATTTTTTGTTGCATATATCTAATATATAAAATTCTCGTGTCACGGTGTTTGTTATAATAGTCCTCCGAAACGGCTGGACCGATTTTGATGAAATTTTGTGTGCTTATTGGGTAGGTCTGAGAATCGGCCAAAATCTATTTTTCATACCCCTAAAAGTTAAGGTTGTCCACCCCGAATTTTATATTTTATTTTTTGGACAATTTCTATTTTTTTATAGTGAGGCATTAAAAGTACACACAGCCCTAAATTTTCACCCTTCTACCATCAACCCCTACTTTTTAATAACGATATTAGTATATGGCAAATGTACATGGCAAAATAACGTTTGTCGGGTCAGCTAGTGTTCATAAAAGTTTCTACAAATAATTTTTTGTGCAGTAGGTATTTGCTCTAGTGACCATATTTTAAAGAAATGATTGAGATGAAAATGCTTTATTTTTTCCGATATAATATGACCAATCTTGTTTAAAAGTGTTTTCTTCACATAGTATCAAGTGCTGAATATATTCTAAGATGGAAATACCTGACTTTGAAACTGTACAACATGTATGTATATTTACATCTTACAATAACACATAATTATTTCATTGGCCGATCGCGTGTGGTTAACGTTAGCACACTTTTATTGGGTAACTTTGTAAAACAGCTTGCAGACACGCGAATTTACAAATTGCAAACAATATTTAAGGAATGCTTCAGTAGTTAGTTACCTTATGACTAGGAAAATGAGTTAAATGATGAAAGTTTTGCCAGAATTTGATGAATATTGAATGAGATGTTCATCTAAATGATGCAATTATCTTGAAATATCTTATTGCATGCTGAAAACCAAATTAAATTTGAATAAATACGTTTTTCAGTTACAGCGCAATAATTTACGTAAATTGTGTGTATTAATTAATATACCTTTATGTTAATGTCATTTTAAACAATAAAGATTATCGACTAAATTCTTAAAATTAAAAAAAAGCTTAAGTTTTCAATCCAGAGTTTTGTGGTCGATATTCTTCTGGTAGCTTTTGCTCTGATTGGATAAAACAAATATTTATATTGCTCAAATTGATATTGCTTTGGGTTCAATTTTTCAGGAGAAATACTCAAGAAGTATAATTTTTTCTGAGTTTTGATGGTTACCTCTTGATAAATTTCATAAATCTCTACGAAACATTTCATTGTGGATAGAATGCGTGTAAATAGGTTGCGATGTCAGTTTATTCAAAATCTATTCAACTATTTACAAGTTGTGTACTTAAGGCTTTACTGAAAAAATAATTCTCTACTTAAAACATATTCAAATATGATGGATAGGTTGATGGCAGAACCTTTGAATTTTAATCCAATAATCTTATATTTGATTCTTCTCGCTGCTGGCCTACTCCGTAACACAATGACATAACACATTGCTTTAAGGGATTTTGTGGGTATATTTGTGTTTGCCTCGAGCCCAGATTCATATTTAAAAAAAATTATAGTATTATGTACATATGCTTTTGTTATATATTATTTACTATTTCTTTATACATTTTACACTCGATAGGACACAATATACGAATAAAGGCCTATAGCATTATGAATAAATAAATAAAAGAGTTATGATGGTACGGGCGCCATGTAGCCTGCCTCAATACCTGTATTTACGTACTTCCGATTGCCATACAATATTACCTGTACCTAATATTATCTATCATAGGTAAAACCGTAATACTATATACCTATGCAATCACTATTACAGTCAGTAAATAGAGCCTAGTAAAAGTGTATCCATTGTCTATTTATAGAATTTTACCAGCGCGGAAAACCCCATGAAAATTATACTAGAATATAAAATCATGGCTATTTTACAAAATATTGAATGTGGTGCTGGCGCAGGATGCTCCGGATCCCATGGACGGCCACGTGAACCAACGAGTCAATCATAGCTGAACTGAATATCCAGGATCGCTTGTCCACCATATGCTTAAGACGCATCCTGCAGTATTTCATGGGAAGAGAGCCAGATAACCTGAAGAAACTCGTGATTGTGGGAAGTGCTAAGGGAAGCTCTCGTGGTCGTACACAAACTAGGTAGAGCGACATAATCTAGAAAACAATGAGATCTTCTGCTCTGGACGCTCTTAGCATGGCCAAGGACAGAATCAAATGGGGAGAGGTCACAGAGGACAGGTCACTCAGACATGAGGAAAATATAATATGTACACTTATTTTTTGCTATAATTGTGAGGAAACTGTAAAATATGGCTATGAAAATATTTTGTAAGCAATTTAGATTAATTTACTCATATATTCGTGACCATACAGTTCTGTATCTTTCTGTCAATAAATCATATATTTAGAAAATATTACTAGAGAATTGACATGGTATACGGTGATTCTGGTATTACAAGGAAAATAATTCAACATCGTATCAAAATATCTTTATATATATATATATATATGTATATGAAAGACTGTATGATCTAATTTTCATCCGAAATGCATGAAAGAAAGATCATTTGATTTTACGCAGGAGATAGTATGAGGTGAAGGTTTTACTCCATTTCACTGCGTACAGTCGGGCAGAGATTTGGCTCATGCCTTATATATATATATATATATATATATATATATATATATATATATATATTATTTTTATGTTATTTTATTTTATTGGCACACTTGATTGTGGTGTTATATGTCACAGCCCATTCCGCAGCCCAGCCCAGTACAAAATGGCCTTTATACTTTTCTCTGTCAGTTTTCGAGTGCACTGTTAAACCTTTACGTATAAGATGATAACATTTACAATTCAGCGATGAGTGCAGATGACCATCCTGAATATCTTTTTTTTTATTGGTATGGTGACGACAATCTGCATTTTGCGTGTGTATGTGTTTAAATATAGGTATGTGGCGTTTATGTACATGTGTGTGCGGGTGGATGTGTTTGTGTGTATGGATGTACATGTGGGTACGTGAGCCTGAGTATTGTGTCAAAGGAGTACTTGAATGGAGTGGGGGAGGTAGCCCAAATAAAGTAAAGAATGTTAAAGCGCTGAGACAAAGTTAAAAACTGATTCGGTCTGCCTTGGTATGGGCTCATGCCCAGTTAGGTAGATTTTTATAGCATGGTATGTTTAAATACTGTCAAATAAATAAATAAATTAATAAAATAATTTTCATTATTAGCAATTAGTCCGCAGGCTATATTAATAGTTGTGTATTAAATACTCTACTTCATTTGGGTACAATAAGTACCAAAGTTAAATAATGTGTCACACATATTTAACAAGTTTTTCTACTTCAATAAGTACCAAAGTTAAATTTAATAATGTGTCACACATATTTAACAAGTTTTTCTACTTCATTTGGGTACATAAAGTTAAATAATGTGTCACACATATTTAACAAGTTTTTCTACTTCAATAAGTACCAAAGTTAAATAATGTGTCACACATATTTAACAAGTTTTTCTACTTCATTTGGGTACAATAAGTACCAAAGTTAAATAATGTGTCACACATATTTAACAAGTTTTTCTACTTCATTTGGGTACAATAAGTACCAAAGTTAAATAATGTGTCACACATATTTAACAATTAGTCCGCTGGCTATATTAATAGTTGTGTATTAAATACTCTACTTCATTTGGGTACAATAAGTACCAAAGTTAAATAATGTGTCACACATTATATAACAAGTTTTTAGTATGTACCTCCTTCTAAATGTTATCTTAAAATGTGGTCTGCAAGTGTTTTTATTTGGCACTTCAGATTACAAAGACGTAAAAGATTATAATATTCTTTTCATTGTGGTTTGAAAATGCGTAATCACTTAACGAAGTAGGTACTCTCTTTTAGATTTTATTTAATTTTACGTAATATCTTGTGGACACAAATAGTTCCATATCAGTAATGTCGATGTCGATATAAATTACCTTTTACACTTGATTATTGGTAAACATGATCGATAGAATTTTTTAAGGTCGTTAATAATAGCTAACCGTTACTTGTTAAAATCGATATGTCGTTAATCGGTATACTTAGTTGATAAGTACCCGTTACTTTTAGAATTGTATCAGAATATAGGAAATGAGACAATATTCATTAACAAAATCTGGGAAATTGAGTTGTGAAACATTTCAAATTCTTGTACATTCATTTTGAAAATTCGGTGATGTAGGCGTGGGGGGGGTCGAAATTTTAATACTGGTCCTGTGACTTAAGGAGACCCACTTATAATCCGGATAGCGCAGAAGTCTAAGGGCTTACATTTATCTTAAACACTTTTATATACTGAGATGTTGAACAGAGACAGATCACTAGTTTATACTCGTACAACATTCCTGTTCTAATTGAAACAGTAAACTGAGAAAGAGGTTATACCACTACATCTTGATAGTAGGAAATATAGAGTGGTTTTTATACTTTAAGGCAGCTCAAGAATATAAGGAAAAATATATCAACCGACGGAGCTAAAACCATAATTAACTCATTCGTCGTATCACGATTGGATTACTGCAATGGCATCCTCGCAAATCTTCCACAATATCAACTCCAGAGAATTCAGTCCGTTTTTAATGCGGCTGCACGTTTCATTTATCAACTGAATCGCTCTTCACACATATCCGCCACCCTTCAATCTCTTCACTGGCTCAGATGTCCGGAGAGAGTTGAATTTAAAGTGTGTTTGACAGTATTTAAGGCACTTCATGCTATGGCCCCAGAATATATCATGGAACTCTGTGGTAGACAGGCGTTAAGTCATAGACAGACAACACTTAGGTCTTGTCAAGATATAACAACTAAATTGGAGGTGACCAGTACTGTATCGAAACCAGTGTACGTGGAGCGTGCTTTTGCAATATCTGCACCTGTAGTCTGGAACAGGCTTCCACAAACGATCAGAGAAACGCAGGACATATCTCGTTTCAAGAACCAACTGAAAACTTATCTATTCAAGAAATCTCACGGAATAATTCAAGCACAACCTTAGTTAGCAAAGAGCGCCCTTGAGGTGGATTTTTTTTCACAAAACGGCGCTTTACAAATCATCCAAATAATAATAATAATAATAGAAAAATATAATTGAATAAAAATATTTCTTTCTTATGATATTTATTTGACCTTTTATGATATTGGAATATTATTGTGATGTTTGTATGTACTTTTAAACGTACAACGTACGAAAAAGATTAATTCACATTATCATCATTGGATAGGTATCTGATGTCGTTATAAGGTTAAGGTGTGAGATGAGTCGTATGTAAGTTGATATTATTATGTTATGAGGCGTGTGTGAGGTGGTATTATGGCGTATAAAGTCATTTATTAAGATCATGTTGTTGTTGTTTATCTCATCTAATGAAGGTTAATGTTGTAAATATTGTATGAGAAATTATATAAAATATAACGTTTACTCAATGTGAGATGGGCAGATATATGTTATAATATATTATATTATCTATCTATCTATTCCCTCACGCCGTATCCCAATTGGGGTAGGCAGAGAGAACGGAATACCATATAGATCTGTCCTTACATATTTCTTTCGCTTCTTATACAGTCATACAATTTTTCATGCACGCACGTCGGTTTATCTTACTCAAAACACGGCCGTCCTTGAGAATTTGAACTACATGATCAAGCCATGTAGTTCTCGGACGCTCGCGCTTTCTTACACCCCTCCTTTCAGCCAAGTATATCCTCTTTGCCATTCTTTCCTCTTCCAATCGTTCCACATGACCAAACTATCTCAATTTATTTACACGCATTCTATCCACAGCACTCCTCTTGCATCCACTCATTCTTCTAATATCCTGATTCCTCACTCTATCACGCAACGTTTTACCAACCATCCCTCTCTGCGACCTCATCTCCACAACATTTATTCCACTTTCGTCCCTCTTCAACCATGTCCACGTTTCACTTGCATATATAAGTGTCGGTACCAGGATGGTATTGTGCACTAATAATTTTTGCCATGTTAATCCACCGTTAATCCTAGCACCTAGCAGTTATAATACATACTATCGTGCTGAAAGTTAGGTGATATCAGCATGTCACAAATTATTGATGCTGTGTGCCAATTGCCAATGTACTCAGTAAACATCTGCAGGATTACTCTTGACACAATCTAAATACGATCTTAATCTTGATTTGATCGTAAACCTAGCGTAAAAAAGCGTGGAATGACTTTAAATTGTCAAAAGTACAAATTTTGTAATACAACCATAATACTCAAATGTATGTAAAATTAAAAACACTGATAATTTTTACGTATAAGTAAGTATTTAATCAATTAATACCTAATTATTACATACAAATCTTAATTCCCGAGCGCTTTTGCCTCGCGATATCTTCAGGGCAAGACTTACATAAAACTAAATAATGGAACAAACTAACCAACACTGTTCCATTCTTTAGTTTTCACTAATTCTTGCTCTACAAACAAACATAATATCAACATTATACTAAAAATCACCTTAAAAAATGGTTTAAATGCCATAATAAGCAGTTTATTTAAGAAATTTCAAAACATTTACGTCATTTTTAATATGCAATGATATGATGGTGGACGAATAAATGTATTTAACTGTACGCTACAATGTAAGGAGGAGTTTCAATACTTACTCAAAACTAGTTACAATACAGTGGGAAACTTCTCAAACTGGAAGGTAACATGTTAATTAGTATAATCAAGTTCTGAAGTTCTATGTGTCTTTCAGATACAAATATAATATAGTTACAAATAGGTAGGTATATTTACTAAAAACATATCTTACAACTTTACCACAACGATGCAGTGGCACTATAGTGGCCAGGATAGGAAGATTATGTATGTAATGTGTATGTATGCAGGAAGCCGCACGTCAAAAGTTTAATTGCTTACAAGTGTCTTTATACTTCTGTAAAACTAATTAAGTAGGCACAACTTGGGATTAACGAGCTTTTAATTAATTGAATCCGATAGCGATGCTTTAAATGGTAATAGTTTTTGGGGTTGTATTTGGACTTATCTAAAATCCAATCCCTAAAATAATTATTCGTAATATAATAATAAAAATTTAATTTAAACAATTTCCTTATTGCCCCCCAAAATAAAATTTTAGCCTATTTGGGGTAAATTTACCCCGGTTCCCCGACCGGTGGTTAAGGCACTGAACGATCAAGTATGTAACAGTTGCGAAATATTTTTATAATATAAAGTTTTTAGTCTATCTATATAATCACAGTAGGTATATCCCAAAAGTGGGGTGACCAGCAGATTGGCTGCATGTAATAAACATGCAAGCTGTTCTCTCCGTGCCAACAAAAAATAAGATATTCAGAATGGGAGGCAAACCTCATCACTGAATTGAATAATATGTAAAATGTCTTTATTTCTTTAAACACCTGTCTTGAACAGGACACTCGAAAACTTTCGGAAAAGGTTTCTAATGTATTTATAAACTTTCTGGCTGCCAGGAAAATATAGAAACACATGACTGTTGGGATTTGTATACAAGTTTTCTACAATCTGTATAAAGTATACACTTTGTATTGGCCACTAGTGTCTTGTTGGCAATTTCACTGCCTGAATGTTTGTATATATACAATGTACGTGAACATGTCCCTGAAGGATAATAATTATACTGAATTTGTTTACACAACTTTCAGTTTTCAATTGTTTTCAATATAATACAAAAGTTTTAGTGAAAATAGTTCCTACAACTACTACTATATTTATTTACTAATTTAATTTTTACTGTAGATTGTTAACAAGCAATTTTATAAAGAAATACAATTATATTAAATACAATTAATATAGAGAGGGTGAGTTTATCGCGGAGGCGAGATTTCATTCAACTAACCTAATTTCATGAAATTTTCGCAAAAAAAATTTTTAAGGAAGGAAAAGAGGAGGTGCAAGGGAGGAAAATAAGTAGGAAAAAGGATAAGGATGCTAAATTATATTTATATATTTAATTTTTCACCGTACATTGGTAACAATATTTCAAATCACTACAAAGTATTATAAAAATATCAGTTTTACAATTCAATGTACAGAGAGCGAGTTTATCGCTAAAATGCGATGTCTTCCAACTAACCCGGATTGGGTGAAAACTAATTTTGATTGAGAAAGTGGTCTTTGACCGCGTGAAAAGTGGGAGTAGCGTAATTACATCATCAAGTCATATTCCACAAGTGTCCTGTCCTATCCACGCCAATAAAAAAACAAGGCAAGAATGAGTGGCAAACCTTATCGCTTGAGAAGTTGTAGGAATAAATACGGTATGCGTACATTTTCACTCTCTTCATTGTTCAAAAGTTTTTATTGTTTAATTTGTCAATATTTTGAATTCTTCAATAAACAATCTAGAAGTTTTGCATAATAAACTTCAAAATAACCACCAATTTCAATAACGATTACCTATTGAATAATAGAAAGTCACTAAGACAAACAACTTTGAACTTAAGATAAAAGCGATATTTCGTGTTTCGCGCAATATTCGGCAAATACAAGACTTCTACTCTGTTATGTTAAAAGTAAGTATTTACATATGAAAAATCGCGTGTTAGACATTTCAGCGATTATGTGTGTTACCTATCCTATGTAGATGTTCTTAATTTTAATTGGAAAGAAGAATTTGATTTGCATGTTGTTATATACGGATAGTCTGTCGGCATCGCTTTTTGGGGAAAATTCTGTAATGGCATATTTATTTGAAATTTATATTTGTACGAGTATTATGCGTGTCTGCTTACCCTATTTTTGAATACGGCGTGAGTGTCTGGCGCAGAGAAAACGAAATCATCTTTGAATCACGAGATCTAAAGTTCAATTCCCGGCTAGGAAAAAATGAGAAATTCGTTTTTTCCAATTATTTCAGATCATTTATTATAAAATATTTAGTTTCAGATCACATACTGTGAGACGAATATTTGATATCTTTTTTCAAACCATTTTAGGTCTGGGTGTTTTACATACATATATGTGTGTTTGGTGCATTGTATATGTGTGTATCGTCGCGTTAGTACCCATAATAAAAGATTCATTTGTTAGTTTGATACTAGTTTCATCTGTATGAGTTGTCCATATAAATTACCTACAAACATAATCTGGAGTAGACTAGACCACATAATTTGCAGGTGAATGTTGTTAAACCAAGATGTGAGATCATGTTCATGACGTGTATGATGATACTGAGAAGGACATAACGGTGTCAGATTATGTTATTATAGCTTCACAGATACTCTGGGAAACAGGAGAGACAATTGTGTATGATTTATAGAATCTGGATAGATATACGAGTATACACTCTATGGTTTAGTATAATCAATTACTTCATTATATCCTGGAACAGAACTTACACATTTGAACACCAAAAACTGAACTCTTCACTGACGCCCTTAAGACGGTCTAGGGATTGTTAAACGGCGTCAAAAGAAAATCATCCAAAATCACCATCATTATTAAAATTAAATACTTAAAGAATAATATCACATGCCAATAAAAAATCCAAACAACAATTTTAATGTCCTAATAGACAGTTTTTAAAGAGTAGGGATGCCTAAATAAAAATATTCGCACATACCTCTTTTTGAATACGCAACGACGATAATTATATAACACTTTATTCTTTAGTCATTTTGGCCAAAATTCTATATACCTAGTGTGGTTTCGCTCTCACATACAGAATTATTTTTGCATACATCTACTGCTAACATATTTATCACCAAGAAGTACAAAGGTATGTACTTAGTTAATATTATATAAATTAGATCATTATCCTATGTAGTGTATTGTATATTATGTACATAGCTAGGTGTGTCCACACTGTGTCTACACACGAGTGTTCATTAACACACTCAATTCTCTGTAAGGTTGTGATGAAAATGGGCGAGATTCAAGTGAAATATACGCAGGGCTATAAACGAGTACAGCCCTATAAACAACAGCAAAAAAACAGTCAAACATAAATATATTGGATGCTATTATTAATTTAATTAGTATCTACATTTTTTTTTTTTTTAATTTATTTATAATTTTTTTTATAACATGTTTACATAGTTAACAAATTTATATAAATAAAACATTATTTTTTAATGACTCAACTTCAAAAAGAGAAAATCTCGTGTTTTGAAGTGAGCTACATTGTTACAATATTACAAAACAATACAAAAGTAAATAAAAAGAAAACAATTTCAAAAACATTACCAAAATAAATCCTGAAACTTTCCATAAACTTGAAAAGAAAAAGAAAAACACATCGTACAAAAATAAACATGTTAGTACAAATTAAATAACAATAAGGTACACTTTCAATCAACAATCTATGCCCAAAGAGAAGAAAAATCTACTTCATTAACTTTTTTAAAGCTAACTTAAACTTAGCTATACCAATATTTGCTAGATCCTTGCAATCCACCGGCAAAGCATTATACCACTTCACTCCTAGGTAGGAGTAGTGGTTTTGCGCAAACGTTGTGTTTTTTTTTGGTATTTTTATAAGACCACCTAAACGAGGCAATGTGCTAATGCACTCCACCGGGTGGATCGGATCAGTTATATATTCCTTACAAATACGCAGTACAGCTTGTCTCCTATATATTGTGTCCAATCTTAATACTCCAAAGTCAGAAAACAGTTGGTCAGATGGGTAATCACTCGGCTTATGCAATATAATCTTAATAATTTTTCGCTGTATGATGTAAAGTGGCTTCAAGCTGGTAGAATATATTCCTCCCCATCCTATTATTCCATACTGCATAACCGACTGCGCAAGAGCATAGTAAACCATTTTTAACACATTCGTACATAGAAAACTTCTGAGACGATAAAAGACATAAAATATCTTTCTCAATCTCTCTACAGTCATAAACAATTGATCTCTCCATTTTAATTCCGAATCAACCAGCACACCCAAATACCTAACCGAACTATGTACTTTCAATCTAACACATTCAGTTTCTTCACCATAACATTTCATATCACAATCATAGCGGTGGATTCTAACATCCAAATTTTTAGGTACATTTTTTTCATTAATAGAGAAAGGTAGCACAGCAGTCTTTCGAGCATTCAGCGTTAACAAATTTAGGTCGAACCATGATCTTAGAACACCCATCTCCACATTTGCCACTTCAACAACCTCATCCCATGTGTCACCCACAGATAACATCACCGTATCATCTGCGAAAGAAACAATTTCAGATCGAATATTTATATCAAACAGATTATTTACATATATTAAAAACATTATAGGCCCCAAGACTGTGCCTTGTGGTATGCCATAAGTGGAACAAGCATGGTCGCTCAACACATCTCTCAACCTGACATGCTGCTCTCGGTTATATAAGTAGCTTCTTAGCCAATTTAAACATGCATCATCGAACCCAATTTTATTTAGTCTACGTATTAATCTCTCATGGCTAATACTATCAAAAGCCTTTTGTAGGTCTATGAATAATCCAATACATTTTTTACCATTATCCAATGCATTGCAGACCACAGATGTCAATCTGGCAATAGCATCCTCTGTTCCAATTCCTTCTCTAAACCCATATTGATTTCCACTAAATATAGCATTATCATCAGTATATTTGAGTATTCTTTTTTTCACTACTCTTTCATAGATTTTAGCAATACTTGAAGTAAGTGATATCGGTCTATAATTTGTTGGGTTCTTCCTATCGCCAGACTTGAATACCGGAGTAACATGTGTGATCTTATAGATAGATGGGAAAACTCCTTCTTTTAAACTGTTATTAATTATGTAAGTGAGTGGCCTCACCAGTTGTGCAAGATTAGTCTTTAATATCTCAACAGTTACACCGTCAAAACCAGGCGACGTTCCACCCTTCATTGACTTCACTATAGTTTCGATTTCACTCTCATTCACGATCTCAAACTGCTTATATTGTCTTGAAACTGGTGAATCTCCTTCATCAACATTTATAACACTGGGAGCAATATTATTAATCTTACGTGCAAGGTCAGCTCCCACAGAGGTAAAAAAACCATTAAAAACATTTGCACATTTCTTAGGTTCCTTAGAAACATTTAATATCTGCTCCTCATTAATTATTTCAGTAATAGGACTAAATTTCTTTCTTTTATTTATTGCTTCATTTATTGTATCCCATACTTTCTTTGCACTTTGTCCAGCAAGTTCAACCTTTTTAGCAAAATATTTGTTCTTTGCTTGTCGAATAAGATTAGTCAGCATATTCCTATATTGCCTGAATTCCTACATTAAACCCTAAATCGATTTTTTTTTGTTTTTTTTTATCCATGTGAAAGTCTCCGACGAGTCCTCGCTAAAAATAGGTCACCCACCCTTTTCTGCAAATTTTCGCGTCCTGTAAAAGGCTGGTACTTGTAATACATTACGTTTAAGACATTTAACATCTACAGTTCAGCGATGGAGTACGCTACGAATCCTGAATGTCTTACTTTTTATTGGCACGAAGAGGATATCATGCCATACTTATTACATGCAAATATTTCACTGGTTACCCAATTTGTGGAAAATGTCGTGATGTAGATATGTATATTTTTCATGTCGTAAAAATGATCAATGCTGAGACCACCGTCCCTTACGTGAAAGTTGACGAGATTTCTCGCGGTAAAACGCTCTGTCTGATTAAGCCGTAAACATTGTAGGGTGGTTAGGCCTAATATCAACAGATGGGGTTGGCAAAACAATAAACACTTCAAATAATATTATACCTAACACATATACATACATACATACATAACAAGTTAACAAGAATAGCATCATACACTACACACACACACACACACTACACACACACACACACACACACACACACACACACAC
Organism: Athripsodes cinereus; assembly: GCA_947579605.1. Classification (NCBI taxonomy): domain Eukaryota; kingdom Metazoa; phylum Arthropoda; class Insecta; order Trichoptera; family Leptoceridae; genus Athripsodes; species Athripsodes cinereus. The sequence goes on from OX388319.1 coordinate 1,034,861, forward strand.
ACACACACACACACACACACACACACACACACACAACAAGTTAACATGAATAGCATCATACACTACATGACTACACACACACACACTACACACACACAACAAGTTAACATGAATAGCATCATACACTACACACACACACACACACACACACACACACACACACAAACAAACCTACATAATCTCTAATATAGGATTTAATACCAAATACTTAAGTATATAGGTATCATAGTGCTTAAAACACTTCTCCAAACAAAGACTTAGTACAGGAGTCAGACATACCTTATAGCTTCACATGGAGAGGACCGCTCCTTGTGGAGACAGAATTATGGTAAATTGGATTCGCGTATTTCGTTACGAATCTCAAGATTTCGTATGTAAAAGACACATTTTGGACTGCGTGTTTATTTATTTCAGTAATTTTATACATTTTCAGAATATTTTTGTGTTCAGAGCATGGAGGAGATGAAAACATATGTAAAGGTACATTTTGTTTTGTGAGAAACATTTTTCCTGTGGGATTGTCTAAGGGTGGTTTTATCAATAAAATAAAACCGAACGTGTGAACCGCGCTCTGTAAATCTGTAGGGTTGCTCTTGACAAAATCTAAATACAATGTTAATCTTAATCATACGACGCGCGAAGTGACAATAAGTCAAAAATACGTGCATACCAATCTCGCGGTAGCGTGGTATTTTTTGGCATAGCCCCTGCTGGTTGGTAATGTTGTGTCTATGGTTTATAAACAAAGTTCTCGAGCCTTGCCCATAAATAGAAGGCTTATTAATTTGTAAGTTATGGCGTCACAGCGATAAGCTTGCCCTCTGTTAACTAAATAATTATACATTTGTATTTGTATTGCTATATAAAGCGAGAAAACCATTATATCTATAACCATCACAGCACCTGTCACAATTAGGATGACCAGAAGACATTACTTACAACTTACAGGTCGTCTTCTTTGTGACAATAAGAATTAAGAGATTCAGGATGAGTGGTATTCCTTATCTCCAAAATGAAGATGTAAAATATCTTATTTATTTATTTAGATACACACATATACAATACACTAAAGACATATACAATAAAACTGCCAGAAATAAATTGGCACGTAGAGGAAATCTTGCATATTTGTTACATGCAGTTTGTCCACTTGCTACAAACACTTGATATAAAAAGAAAAGTTCCGTTTAAGATATTTTACATCTTCAGTTCAGCGATGAGGCATGCCACCTATTCTGAATTTCTTAACTTCTTTTGGAACGGAGAGGACGACTGGCATGTTTGCTGCATGCAGTTGGTATGTACGTTGGCCAACCCATTTGTGAGAAATTCCGTGATGGTATGAAAAGAAAATATGATTTCCTTTACCTTCCCTGCTCGTGATGGAGTAATGGAAATTATAAATTTGACGTTCGGTATTGGAATTATTACCAAAATAAAATAAATAATAAATTCATATCAAATTTCTGATATCATTAATGTAATTGAGTTTACACAAGACTCCCACACGAACAGAATAATATAATTGTAAAACAATAATAATAATAACACTATGTACTGTACTCGTAATGCAAACAAGTAAATTAATGTGGGTACAGTTTTAAGAATTGCCCCATTCCAGATGTAATTCTAAGTACATAATTCGATTTGTTCATGTCTTTATTCTGCGTACCAGTGTATGGTGATTTCAGATTTCTGAAACTCTTGACCCGAATGTGGAAATTGAATGCAGATTAGAAATGGTTACATCTGCATCCAATAAGATTTATTTATTTTATCTATTTATTTATTTTAGTTATTACAGTCCTGTAAAAGGCAGGTGTTCGGAAAAAATAAGACATTTTACATCTTAAATTCAGCGATGAGGCTTGCCACCCATCCTGAATGTCTTGATTTTATATTGGCACGAAGAGGACAGTTTGCATGTTTCTTACGTGCAGCTGATCTGCTGGCTACCCCACTTGTGGGATATGCCGTGATGGTATAGTAGTAGTAGTAATAGTAGTAGTTATTACAATATACGGCGTGAGCCTTTTACACGTAGAAAATATAAAGATGACAGCTTGAATCTAAAACGTCGTCAGAGAATGATCAAGTGTTATGTTTGGTCGGTTTTGAAGTACGGTCTGGAAGCGTGGACGCTGAAAGCTAATACAATGAATCGATTGGAAGCGTTTGAGATGTGGATACACTGAAGAATGGTGTGCATTTCTTGAAGAGATCTATGTAGTATGAAATACAGAGGCTCTACGTAGAACTAATGCCAAAAGAAAACTTCTTAAGTGTGGTCTATTTCGAAAGATTTTTCGTATCTGGTTATTTTTATCTACATAATAATACAAGGCAAGATTGAAGGTCGACAAGAAATAGGCAGAAAGAAGATAATTATCATAGCTCTGGAACATTTAAGGTTGGACCGGAATACGATGAGTGGACGAGTTGTTCCGGTTTGCGCATAACAGAGATGCCTTCTCGTATGAGAAGATGTGAATATATGCAAAGCAATGTATGTTTACTTGATTTGTTCATAGCTCTATTCTCTACACATGGTAAATAATCTAAAGTCAAGAAACTTACAAAAAGGGTGGTACGCAGTAGGTACAAAAGCAAATAAGGTGAACAAATATATTTCAATTATACACACAATTATATTAAATATTATTTTTTAAATATATTTCATCAATATGTAACATATTATACTCCAGGTATTCTCAAAAGGTACTTAAGTATTTGCCAAATTTGGAGTAAAAGCAGCCTCATAAATTTGAATTCTTCAATTCAACGATGAAGTACTTATGCCACATACTATCTTCAATGTCTTATTTTAATTTATCTAAATGTCTCACTTTACATGGCCATAAAAGGCCTAAAAAAGGTAAAAATAGAAATCAATAGAAGCGATAACTTTGTGAAGTATTGTAATGAAACACAACCACGAATTTCATTGTACCTACAATAAAAGTACCTACATTTCAGAATCTTTAAGAACTCATCCGATTTTCTAAGTTTTATTCAACAAAAGATTGGGTTATAATATTGTCATTAGTTTGCTGTGTGATTTATGAAACGGTGCGGTCTGAAATTGAGTTTCAGGATTCTCGATGGACTCCCGAAAATATTATAAAAGAAGATAGAAACTAATAATAATGTTTATATCCTCCAGTCAAGCTACGCTGTCCCTTAATTAACTTTCTTCGCCTTATCAGATCTTTCAGATAGGAGTAGCGTCTAGAAAAAGGTTAAAAATAAAATAATATTATATATATATATCTATCTACCATTTCCCAGTCGGCAACCTTTTCTTACTCTCGTAGCTTTTGTATCAAAATATTATTATTGGAAACTTTCGGCCTACGCTCGTCTCGTTATTCGACGAGTTCAAAAAAGAAATAAGTGCAGATTGTTGTTTCTTGTAAGTTGAATGTGTTTGCGAAATCGATTTATATTGTTTGTGAAGTGTAAAGGGCTGAGGAATATTCGTTTTTTATGAAAAGAAACAAAACAAAATGTATGAGAATGTTTGTCAAGAAAGTAATTGAAAATTGTGAAAGATAGGTGTCATATATGTAACTATTTTACGTATCGAGGTCTCATTCGCATAAATTTATTTATACATTTTACGGCATGAAAGCCTATTGCATAACAATAAAATTGACAGAAACTCTGCAAAATAACATAAAAATATTCAATACATTACATAAAAACAATCTTAAAAATACAAACATACATTAGATACTAGAGAATACAAAATCACATTAATTCCTTGCAATAAATATTCCGACAAAATTTACCAATTAACTTATATCCATCTAAACATTTGGATGTTAATTGTTAGGTAAATCTATTCTATTCTATTTTCAAAGGCCATTCCCTCGTTTACGAGTGATCAGGACTAGTTAGGTAAATCAATTAATGAAAATTAAAATTAATTTGCAATTATCAAAACTGTAACATTTGGTGACAAAATGTAATTTATAACAACTTGACCAACGCAGAATGCAGACTAATTGAGCCATCTCGATCTCGCAAAACAGGCTTTGGAAATGGAGCGTTTAGTGTTGCGGGTCCCGGATGTTGGAACAAGCTGCCTCTGTGTCTGCGAGAGGAGGTGAATGGAGAAAGTTTTAAAAGAGGGCTGAAGACACACCTTTTTACTGGGAGTTTCAGGTGATGGATACGATATACGGCGCCCTTGAGGTCATATTATGAGTAAACGGCGCTTTTCAAATTGTCCATATACATATATGTATATAACGCAAAAAAGTTCTTTTTGTGTCTTGAAAACCAAAGACAATCGGTATTACCTACGTATACATTTTATGAAAAATATTACTGACTTAATTATCTTTCAAATCATGTGTATTCTACAATTTCTTGGGACTCATTGACACGTTTTTCTTATTTATTTATACCGTGACGACATCTCCCATTAATAGCGTAACCAATAGTCTGACTGCGTATAAATGTACATGACATTCTCTCCGTGCCAATAAATAAATAATTTACCAGGATGAGTGGGTTAACTAAAAGTTGATTAAAATATGGTGCCGACTAACTCCCCATTCACGATTTAAGCTTTTAACTTACTGTAAAAGGTGTAAATATAAGGTTGTTTTTGGGTTTATAACAAAAACCCAGAGATATCTTTTTTTCAAAAAATCACATATTTATTTCCATTTTGATTTATGTTCCTGACTAAGCCAAAAAATGTGTAAATAAATAAAAAAAATGTCACAGGAGACAAGTTCCTAATAATGCTGGTATAATGATGGACGTGGGAGGAAAGGTAATGGAAGCGAATGCCGTATAATGGAAACAGGATTTGATTAATCATGCAAATGTTTACATTTACACAAAGGACTTCAAGATGTTGGGGTTGTTCCTGATAATAAGTCTGCTTAGATTAAATATTGCAAATAGGTAAATGATGGAAGAGATAACATTATTATTAACTGGATTAAATTCTCTACGAAAATGTTTGAGAAGTTGATTAGTTTAGAGATAAAATTCTCATAGATCAATCACTAAAACCTCACAATTTTCTCTTGTACTTATTACAATAACACATAACACGTATAGGCAATTCACACAGACCGAGCTAGTCCCAAACTCAGATATGAATCTTTTATTTTTTTGGGTAGGTACTAACACGACGATACACAAATATACAATGCACTGAACACATATAATATTCAGAAAAACTGGAAGTCGATTTCATGATTAGTTTGTATATGTAACAAAAGTTTTTTTTTTAATTTGTTATAAAGTCTATCCATGTATTATCAAATGCAAATTCGGAATATTATTTAAAATACATAAATAAATAAATAAATAAATGACCGAAAATATCTGTGACGACGAAAAATCATTTACATTATTTTTTATTGTGTTTTTCGCGACGAGATACCAATAAATTTGTGTGACTATAGATTTAAATTTTTAATACAAAATTATCAACAAGATCATGGCAAATCCCAAATGTAGAGTAACCAGCGGATAAGCTGCATGTTATAAACAAACGGGTCGCTTTTTTTGTATTATAAAAAAAGACTGAAAGAATGATTGTCAGTATAAATTATTATAAAAAGGTATAATGTATGACTTTCTGTTGACCATTACAGTTTTGGGTCTAAGCAACCCCAGAGAGAAATGTTGTCATCATAATATAAGATACTAAATATTAGCAATTAGCATGAACTCCCATCAAACACCGTTAGGTGATAAATTAATCTACCTAAACAAATTAGGGATATTACATAATTTCTATCCATCATTTATTTGAATAGCTATGGAATTGGTCACTTTACCAGATTAATAATAATGATTGGTTGTGTGTCTGGTTCAATAAAATGTATGGCATATTAATTGATTGGGTTGCCAAACTGTAAACGTCTGGGGCAGTATTAAACAGTCATAAATTTAAGATAACATAACATGCATAGACAATTCACACATCTCGAGATAGTCCCAAAATAATTTATGAATCTTGTATCATGCGTAATACAAGAACAAAATAATATATTATGAATCTTGTATTATGATTGACGTTAATTGGATGTTAAAGTAAATTTAATCAAACTAAGGGCTAATTCAGGATAAACGTCACCCTAAGGTTACATTGAAATATTGGCCCTAAAAGAAAGGATAGTAGTAATCGAAAATTATAAGACGAATGAAGGGGAGATAATAAATGAACGAAATAATTTTTCTACTCGATTGGAGTCTATTCATAGAAACATTATTATTTCTTAATGAAATATCTACTTTCCAACTTGTTCATTGTAATAATATTATCTCTAATGGAGTGTACACATTTGGCGAATATCGCCAGGCGAATTTCGTTTGCATAAAAAACAAAATTCGCCGGACGCCCATTGATCGTCACACCTGTTCACACAGTCCACCGATATAGATACGATCTGTCAGATGCGCTTTGATTTTGACGTTGTTTTCAAAATGGCGGATGTCGAAATGGAGATCGCGAAGTGTTTATTATTAGATGAAAATGTTATAGTAGAGGTTATAAGGCGCCTTTTAATTAAGAAAACAAACGCCGCAAACCAACAACAAAAATAGCAACTGTCACAAAGCAGGAAACATTAATAAATTTATAGGTTATAAAGTTTTTACCATAGATACGGACGCCGCGCACATCTACGCATGCGCGAATTGTTCAAACAGAGAAAAATTTGAAAGGTGGTCAAATTGAGACGATATCGTTTTTACTAGTTTTTATCGTTTCTGACTAGCTGTCATTTTGTTCACACGGTTCAAATGCCTGACGATATTTTGGTATCCTGGCGATATTCGGCAAATTTGAACACCACATAATACTAAACTACTTAGGTACATTTTGTCTATTCTTAGAATTGATTCATTATTGATTATTTATAAATTATATTCATAGTATTACTTAGTAGGAATTATTATTTTATATCTACGATATTTCCTGTGACTTCTAGATGAATGATAAAACTAGAATCATATTCTTAGAAATTTTCGTATGTATTTATATTACATTTCAAACGTCATGTGCAAATAGATTGTCTATTTTCTTGATTCTTGCGACTGCATATGTATCTTTGAAAATCTCAATACGAAACAAATATTCGAATATGATCAGTATGGGGCGCCGATAATGTTTCTACCTGTGAATCATGAGGTCCTGGATTCGATTCCCGACCAGAGCAAAATAAAAACTAATTTTCTTGAGTGTTACGTGTATATATTATATTGTATTGTATGTAGTGCATTATTGCATTAGTATGCATAATAAAATATTCATTTATTAATTTTGGACTAGCTTAATCTGCGTTTTTTTAAGATATATGTGGGTTTTTGTTATAAGCCCAAATACAACCTTATACATCATAGTAAACTTAAACTTGTGTCGTGAAAGAAAAGTTTGCCGGCACCTGGGATCGAACCACGTATATTAGACCTAGACTCTACTTCCAGGCTACCGATGAACTCTTTATGAACAATTTATTGTCCAATTTTAAAATATGAATAAAAAATAAACATTCTTTTTTAACTTTTCGTGTTTCTATGATCCTCTCTGGAGCCCAAGACAGAAACCAGCATCTTCTACTCAGAGGTAACCTGCGCCGCTAAAATCATCTTTTCTACAAGACAATCCCAACGCTATGATTTATTGTCATAACGACGATGATATTATTGGGAGAGAGAACCTTTAAACCGAAGAAAACATGATAAAGAAAAAGCAGTCAATAAAAAAACATTAATATTCATCAAATGTCATGTATAAATTGACATTAAATTTAAACTTTAAATAAATCCTTTCAAAAAGACACTAGATTAGTGTCTTTTTGTACAAAATCTTTCTGAAATCTCTTTCACACAAACATTTATTATAAAAAAATGTGTTATTATAATTTATAAAAGGCGCGGATATAAAAATTTTCACAAGCCTTTATTCATAATACAAAAGTAGTACCTACTTACTGTGACAATAATAATACCTAAACTTACGTAAGTAATAAACATTAAAATAAATACTTCATAGGCGTACTTTATGTCAGTAAATTTGCAACACATGTCAAGAAAAAAAAATAATAAAGCGGTTATCGGAAGAAGTCTCTTTATATAATAATATTGATAATTATTAATTGATAAATATTTTAAATACATATTAAATAGTTTGTTTTTAGGTTTCATTGTTTCATTTAGGTGTGGCGTGGAGGTAACGCTCTTGCCTTTGAGTCACGAGGTCCCGGGTTCGATTCCCGGCCAGGGCAAAGTGAAGAATGACCTTTTTCAAATTGTCCTGGGTCTGGGTGTTACATGTAAGTATATGTGTGTAGTGCATTGTATATGTGTGTATCGTCGCGTTAGTACCCACAATACAAGATTCATCTTAGTTTGGGACTAGCTCGATCTGTGTGAGTTGTCTATGTATGTATGTATGTATTGTTGACGAAGCGAAAAAAAACGAATCGTGAAAATTGTTTGTTTCTTAAAATATTTCTTCAAAAAGTGACTTTTTCTAGGCCCGTAGTCAAAACACATTTTAGCGTTACTTTTTCGTTTCGTTTTTGTTCGAATTGTGTATTTAAGCTACAAAAATTAACACTTTCTTGCAAGGTCGTCTATATCTGAACAAAAACGAAAGAAAATGTGTTTTGACTACGGGCCCAGGTCCTCTCAACTTTGCCTATCACTATGGCTTTTCTATCTTGCGCAACCCGAAACAACTCCTCCACCCCTAGTATTAATAATAATAACGGAGAGTATTTATAGCGCCATCTTCGTGCCATAGCACCTCGAGTATTCCGGTCCAATCTAGAATGTTGTGCAGCCACGATATCTGTCTCGTGCCCACTCTTCGTCAACCCTCAATATATTATACGGGGAAAGAAATATCAGTTGATGTAACTGATATTTCTTTCCCCGTATAATATAATTCTTACCTATTACGAACCGTTAATTCTGTACAAGTTTCAGTTTATGCCCTTGGTCAAAACATTACATATTTCAGTAATTTAAATTAGGTTCGACTGAAGTAAAAGTCTGTAATTCCAAGTTGATTGTGTTTTCACTTTCACTCGTTTCGCCCTTCTTAAAGGGCACAAGGTGGAATCACCCGTCCGTTTATACTACTTTTCCACAAAAGTAAGTTTAGAAGAAAAGGCTAGTCCCGCCACTGGTAAGTACAAAGAAGAGACGGAGCAGAAGAAAGGGATGAGTGTTGTTAGTAGCATCAGCTGTGTAAATCTCTGTATAAATCTTTTGTCTCATTATCTTACATAGAATAATGAATATAAACCGTTATCAGCCATCCAATATGCATAGTCTCTCCATAATCGTCCCCTTTTCCTACACCATCTTATGATGTCCTCCGTGTTGCATATTTTTCTAATCTCAAACTTTTTTTTGTATATTTCAACCTTTATAAGTTGTACAAAGTCCAGTTTCCACATTGTTAATATAATTGTTATTTTATTATTCAATATTATTTATATATTTACTTATTTATCACTTGTACACCGCGTGAGCCTTTTACACGTTAAACATAATATAACAAAGAAAAAAAAAACAAATCTATAAAAATAAACATTAAGATGTAACGAAAATAGTAGTAATTTGAACAAAACAACAATAGTAATAGAGTAAACCAATTATATTAAATAATACAGAGATTGGACAAAATTTGATGAATACAAACAATAAAAGACAAAATGTCATATACAAATTAAAATAAATATCCATTTAAAATAGTCCGAGATGATAGTAATTATACTTAAATTCTTGACACAGGCAACTTTGTTGAAGATAAAACAATATCATGTACAGCATCCTCGAGGTGCTATGGAACAAAGATGGCGCACTAAATACTCTCCATTAATAAACCTATTGATCTGATTTACTTGATAAAAAAAATAGTGCAAACTATTACCTATTTGTGAATAATGATACGAAATAATCAAAATAATAATTTCTACATATTGTATATAAACTTTATAATACACATACTTATAACTTAATGTTTATTTAATTAAATTATACACAACAATATTATTTCACAGACCAAGTTCAAATGTATCACAGAATTTATTTATATGTTACGTGTGACGTTTGTATGTTATTTCGGAATTATTTAAACAGAGCAATATAACAAAATAATTATACAAGTATTTTGTATGAGAAATTGTATGAATGTAGAAGAAGTTAAAGAAGCATGTACTACTACTACTACTACTATACAATCACGGCATATCCCACAAGTGGGGTAGCCAGCAGATCAGCTGCATGTAAGAAACATGCAAACTGTCCTCTTCGTGCCAAAAGATGCATGTAAATATACATTTATTCTACTTGGGATACGAACGTTTCCTCTCTATCTACCCTACTTGGGATACGAACCGTGGGTGTAATTTGTTAGATGGATTTGGTTGGATGGATGGGTTAGATGGAAGAAATCACTTTATAGTGATAATCTCGCCACTGCACATCGTCCTAGTTTTTAAAATTTTATATTATTTTGTTTACACTGTTATGTAATGATGATGTGCAAAAAGAATAAATAAATAAATAAATAAAAGTAATTTACAGTGGTATACAAGCAGAGTATCTACTAAGGATTGAGTGTTTCGATGCAAATATACTTTACTGTTAAATAATTTCATGGTTTCAGGTTTGAACATCTAATTAGTAAAATCATCATTTTATGGGAAAACTATGATTCCATAGTGTAACATGAAGCAAAATCCAATCGGAAGAAGTGATAAAGGCGTCTCAACGCTCACGAATTGGCTCTAGGCTGGTTAAGCCGTCTTCTTCCAACCCCTCTACGGCCCTTAATCTTCCCTTCTATGACCAGATGATCTAGGATGGAATATTTTTCTCCTCTCATTATGTGACCAAAATATGAGGTTTTACGGAGCTTGATGAGCTCCCTATCAGCATTTGCTCTATTATTATTATATGTAAATGAATATATGTACCTATGTGTTTTTTTGTTTTAATTTTAATAACTGGGTTAGTTGGAAGACTTCGCATTTTAGCGATAAACTCGCCCTCTGTACATTGAATTGTATAACTGATATTTATATAGTAATATTGTAACCACTGTACAGTGAAGAATAAAACAAATAAATAAAATAAATTATATTTATATTTTCTCGCATGTCACTATAATATTATTTAGCTAGTAAATCATGCATAATATAATACATATCTACATTTTCTTATCATATCTCTACCGGATATCTGCGGTATTTCTCTAAACACTTCATGTTATGACTGACTACCTATATATATATATATATATATATATACTTACTACTTATGCTTTCCTCCTCAAACCACATGCATACAAGTACGCTCATTGCAGATTATAATATATTTATTTATTTATTTAACAATTGTTTCAATTCAATTGTCGTTAATAGGCAGTGTTTATTATGACGTATTCGTATTAACGTAAACTATCTCGCTATTGGATAATACTTAATTGTTATGGTGATTAATCGTGTGGTTATTTTTATTAAATTACGCGTAGAATAGAAAGGTTACAGAGTATATTAATTGTATGATAATATTAATAAAAAATTAAAACAAAAAAAGGAACATTACTCAACAGACATATCGTCTGTGGGCCTAGTCAAAACACATTTAAGCGTTACGTTTTCGTTTCGTTTTCGTTCTAACGTGGACGATGTTGCGAGAACGCGTCAATCTTTGTAGCTACTTGTGTATTTTAGCTACTCGAATATTGACGAATTCTCGCAACGTCGTCCACGGTTGAAAAAAAAAAAAACGAAAACGTAACGCTAAAATGTGTTTTGACTAGGCCCACTGCACAGACAACAGACCGTGCAAACTCCTTTAAGTATGAAACAGGAAAGGTGTTCCGATGCTTACGAATCGGCTTAGGCTGGTTTGAGTGCAGTTGGAATTGGCGGGATTTGTGAACGTACCATTTCTTCAGAAATCCTCTCATAACCAACAAGAAATTAATACATTCAGGATTGGTTGCAAAGCTCATCGCTGAATTTAAGATGTAAAATTAATAAAAAATAAAAAAAATGTCTTTATTTTCCGAACATGTGTCTTTTACAGGACATTTGAAAAACTACAGAAAAGAGTGGAAGGACAAATCTTTGCCGGACGCTCCACGGGACAAACGGTTTTTAACCATTAATTTACATAGAAAAATATTTACAACACATCTGTATTCTCTTTTCTGTGTGTTTTTAAATGTCCTGTAGAAGGCAGATTTTCATAAAACATCACGCATGAGACAGTTAACATTTTATATTCAAAAGTGTTGGAATAAGCCACCTATCTTAAATATATAATATTTGTGGTACAGAGAAAATGATCCGCATTTTTTAATACATTTAGGAAGCCTGAAGAGGGTTAATGTCGTAGAGGTTTAAAGACATGGATTTTTTTCAAATTGTATGAACAAATGTAGGTATTATATGTATATAAAAGTTTTTAAGATACTAAAAATACAATTTTCAAGAGCACAGGTAAAAAGCATGCCAATGTCACAGCTAGTAAAGATAAATTACAAAATTATCCTTAAGATCTAAAAAGGTTACTAGTGGCTTGCAAAATATAAAAAAAAATATGTCTGTAGATAACATATTCCCTAGGAAAAAATACTTTTTAAAGGTAAAAACAAAAGGTAAATTTGGCAGACCTAAGTATAGTAAAAATAACTTAATCTTGGAAGGAATGTGGGATTTTAATATTGTAACCAAAGAGATGAGATAATATATTACTCTTCCACTTAAGTATTCATTAAAATTTACGAAAAACAAACCAATGTGTGTGTAATATGTAAGTAACCTCTCTATTCTGAAGTCTTAAGGCTAAGATACATAATATTTCATATTAATGCCTACATAATTTTTCAATCAATATACTTCATATCCAACGTATTTCAGTTTTGGTTCGTATATGTAGTAGATGAAATAATATTATAGGTAGGTATGTGTATGGGATGTCTGGTAAAAATATTTAGATGATTTATGTAAGAGTTTTACATGGTATTGAAACATAACCAGAAAAATACCCTCTACCCTGGAAAGTTGGTAGGTTAGAAATTATTAAAATCCGAATTGTATAAGTTGCAGAATACTCAGGACTTCATAAAACTTAAAAGATATAGGAGAAACATATGTTTAGCAGAAGATTATAAATGTGACTGAATAACTAAATGAAGATTGCAGAAATTTATTTTAAAATTGTTTGAATCCATCATAAGATACTCATACTCATTATCTTAAAATTATAGGATCCAGCATGAGATACTCATACTCATTATCTTAAAATTATAGGATCCAGCATGAGATACTCATACTCATTATCTTAAAATTATAGGATCCAGCATGAGATACTCATACTCATTATCTTAAAATTATAGGATCCAGCATGAGATACTCATACTCATTATCTTAAAATTATAGGATCCAGCATGAGATACTCATACTCATTATCTTAAAATTATAGGATCCAGCATGAGGTATCCATACTTATTCATTTATTATCACAATGGACGGCCATAACAGCCCTTAACAGAAAAAAAGAAATAACAAACATACATAAAACCTAATAAACAAATAATAGCAAAGTTTCCACCAATAAAATACTTAATACGTAAAATATCTATGTGCATACAGTAATATCATAAAAATACATTGTGAGTAGTAATATATTATGTAGGTACATATGATCAATACCTACACATGAAACTGTCATTGTGGTTTATAAGAGAAAATTTCGAAGCTTTAGTATGCCTCCTTTATTGGATAAAGCACACCTCACGATAAAGAAGGGTTACGGGTTCAAATTCCGTCCAAGGCACTACCAAATAAGTTGACGAAGTCTTTTCTAAGCCATATATGATAGATTCATGTGTTCAATTTACTTATCGGTCGATAAATTAACCTTTAAAAATATGAAACTTAATTTACAGTCTCTACACTGTGACCTTAAAATTTTCCGCATAAATTCAAACAGAAAAACAGCGAAAATGACAAATTACCGTGTACGAGTATGTTTCCGAACCTATGTATTGCATTTAGAAGTGAATTATATAAATAATTTGTATCCACAATCCCGCTGTGAAAAATTACTATTTGGCGAGTGACAATATAGGTTGCTCAACGTCATGGTCAATAAAAAACTAGTATTGTTTCTGATGATGGAACAAGTAGTTCCGAAAACGTAATAACTGAATACGAGTACAGTTATTTGAGTGGAAAATACAATGTTTTTTTTTGCATAAATTAATAAAAAATCTTTTAATTTATAAATACAACGTTTCCACATTATATCAATTTAAATCAGAAAACTTTCGAGCTTTGTCGTGATCAACGTACGATTTCAGGAATGCATGACATATTATTATACACTACATCTAAATACAAGTGGGTGCGAGTCCTGGATGTAGGTAAGTACCTGGAGATTTATTACTAGGATATACCGAAGGACACTTATCCTTATTCAGTATGTACTCGCAACTAACCCACCTTTAAAATTGATATTATTTTATGACGTAGATGTGAGGAAGGTATATTTTTTAACAATCGTTCACCATCTGCTTACGTGGCAGGTGCTTAATATAGATATATACGTAAATTTCAAATTTTCAGATCGTTGGGATAGAGACAATAGTAAGTGAAAAAGATAATATATTAGATAGTTTGAAATTTGGTAATGCAAGTAAAGTAAGACTCTTTTATAAGTAAATGATCGATAAAGAATGGCGAAAGCTTGATCTTAAATCTTAAAAGCGACATAAGAGTTTTGCTTAGAGTTCCTGGGAAAAAAGAAAAAGAATTTAAAATATAAATAAGTATTTCACAGTCAAAGTTTTTTCAAGATGAATTGGTGTACGCGTATATGATTTACCTAAAATTAAAAGTGTGTCGAAGGTAAAGAAAATCCAGATTTTCCGATTGAAATTAAGTAAAAGAGAAATATTTCAGCGGGAACTATTAAGTTGATTTTGCACTGTCTGCATATTAATTCGGTGTTTTTGTTTTTATTTTTTTATAGTAATTTTTATTATAAATGACAACCTTGTGGGCTTGTAATATAGCAAATTATGAAATTATGTATACAAATTAAGTGGGATAATGAATTGTTTATATTTTTTGATATCTAAATTATTTCTGATTAAATGTATGTTTAACTGCTTAATAATCCAAATAAATAAAAAATAAATAATAATTAGTAGCTTAAGGTCAAATTCATATGTAATCTTTTTTTTTTTTTTAAAAAAAGATGTATCTGAATTTGTAATAAAGCCAAATACACCTCAGACACTTGTGGCGTGAAGGTGGAGTAGATCGGCAGCGGTTGGAATCGAACCCCAGATCTCGCGATCCGAGGCTACAGACCACCTCATCGTATTGTATTACCATTTTAATATCTTACAAATGCATACCTAAATTTCACTAATTGTATCGGCATTAACTTTGTAACACTTCATTTTAAATTATCAAAAAAAATAAAATAAATATTTAATAATAAAAATAATAAAAACCTTGTTTGCACAAAAAATCAACAAAATTAAATAAACAATAATTTAAACTAGACAAATTAATTTTGTGCAATGGGCGAGTTTATCGCAGAAGCGCGATATCTTCCAACTAACACATATTTATTATTTTTGTTTTATGTTACTGTCGAGTTACACTAACGCACGACCTGTTTCGCGGACTCCGAGTTCGCATCATCAGGTGCTGATCTATACCGATCTATATCTAGTATAGATCAGCACCTGATGATGCGAACTCGGAGTCCGCGAAACCGGTTGTGCGTTATAGTCTTACTCAACAGTAGCATACCTAAATATTATATTTATTTGTAAATACACACGGCTCAGACGTTAATTAAAAATAATAATAATGGTACATGCAGTATAAGTAATTAAAAATGAAACCAATATAAATAACCATAATATGCAGCCACTGTTCCTAGACCGCAATTGTAATGTTATCTCAGTTGGAAAACACAAATGCACATATCAAATAATATGTTTACTACTAGACTACTAGACTACTAAACTACTAGAAAAGTATAATTAATTCAATTGCCCAGCTATGTATGTGCATAGTAGTAACGGGACTAGACTTTTTATGTAGGTCGTACTTTTATAATGTTTTTTTATTCATTCCATTTTTTGATACAGGAATTTGGGGTGTGTGACTGTGGTGTAGCACAGACCATGCCACACTTATTGGAGTGTCCATTGTGCCCTGTCGCATGCACTATGGAGGAAATTTTTGACGCATCTCCACGTGCTGTGCATTTTGCATAGTACTGGAGATCAGTTTGTTTCTTTTTTTCTGGGTTTCGACACAATAAATAAATAATTTGATGCAGAAATTCACGAAAAAAAACTTTTTAAGACTTTGTAAGACAACTTTATATTTTTATTAATTTGGTGTAAGAATTTGAGATTTTTTATGATTATTTCATCGTTTTGTTTAACAATTCTATGCTCAGCTTTTCTTTTGCGGGCATGTGGTGTTTTTTTGCACATATGGAAGGTACGCCACTGGTTCACAGGTAGGTAAAACGGAGGATTAAATGGTAATATCATATCGCTTCATCTACGTTACAATGAGCAGTTATGCATTGTACTGCTACAGTTAAACTCCCTTTATACTGAATTGAAATTTTAAAGTTCTGCATTTCTGAGGAGCCAACGGAAAGGCAAAAATCACTAAGGTCTGCTAACACAGACTCTGTCAATAGACTTGTGGTGCCGCATAGGGGGGTCTGGTTAACTATGCTGACCGTGCCTTCTGTGTGGTTGGTCCGTTAATGTGGAACAAAATTCATTATGATTTGCGGACTCTGGAGAGTGTGGAGGCGTTCAAGGCGAAGTTAAAAACCCTATTGTTCAGGAGGTGTTATGATTCTCGAATGGGCCCTTGCGTTTTATCCCATTTATTTGGGGTCAGCTCTCCTAGTCCTCATCTTCCAAGTTTTCCGGTCCCCTGCATCTTCCAAACGCAACTCTGCCTCCCTCAGGTCCCTGACAATTGCGTTCATCCAGGTGATCACTGGTCTGCCTGGTCTTCTGGGTCCTACTTCTATGTCCATTGTCCTTTTGATCATGTTATCCTGTGGTAGTCTCAAAATGTGTCCGTACCATCTTAATCTGTTTTCAGTTCACTTTGTTTATATTTTCGGCATAAACTATATAATTTTTTTTAAACATATTGATATTTTTTTAGACTAGCTATGTATCAATTATTATATTTTAAGAGCTTTATCGCAACCGCGGTTTTGGTGGAACTTCCACCATGAACGAGCGATTATCTAAAACTGTTTTCAATTACTAGATTTAATTTATAATAAATATAAATAAATCCACGCTGCTGGGCGAATAAAATATTTCAATTAAAAAGAATCCACTGTATCACAGTGGGGTATCAATTATTAAACATAAAGTTCACGTATGCTGAACGGAAATACAAAAAAAATAACACGTGCGGTCGTAAAAAGCATTATTTTTTTATATTTCAGTTTTATTTCACGTTCTATCTACGATGT
Organism: Athripsodes cinereus; assembly: GCA_947579605.1. NCBI lineage: Eukaryota > Metazoa > Arthropoda > Insecta > Trichoptera > Leptoceridae > Athripsodes > Athripsodes cinereus. The sequence continues at coordinate 1,052,405 of OX388319.1, forward strand.
TCCCGTTTCGCTTTATTCCAGACGCCAGCTGGTGAGGCTTTCTGTAATTAAATTATAACAGTTTATAGCCATCACATCATGTACAGGTAGGTATATAGTATTTTGAAACTGTTATTTATAGCGAATTGAGAAATAATATATTGTGGGAATGTTCACTTCACTAAAATGTCATGAGAGAGTGAAAAATTTATGGTATTTGAATTAAACAATATTAATTGTAACAAAAGTGAAAGTAATACAGTTTTTTAGGAAAATATTTAATAGTTATATTCCAGAAATACTACGCCTTTGATTTCCTCCCAATTCTAACTTCAATAAAGAATATCTTCAATACATAAGATAAGGAGACGAGAAAGCATTTTGCTTGCTGTGCTGATTTTTCTTTGGCAGTACATACATCAGTAAGTTTCGTCTAAAGATAACAAGAAACATTGTTTTTAGAAGAATCCTTCGTTTTGTTTTACAGATTTACGTCAGAGGAGATTTTCGTGATAATATAATTGGGTTATATTGTTCCAAATCAAAGGAAACAGTTAAATAAAAAGAGATAAATATAAAATTTAGAAAACAAAATATATTATAAAGCTCATATTCGATATTGAAGAAACATATCTATAGATAAGTTTTTACCTTCAATATTAAATAATATGTCTTCAATATTTATGAAACAATCAAAACACTGTTATAATCTTCACCACATTTATTCAAACTCTAACGTTTTCGCCCACTTCAATGGGCATTCTCAAGAGTACTGAAACAATAAAAATGTCACCTACAAAAATTGAAGGTAGTCAAAGAGGGGGGAGAGAGGTGGGTGCAGGGATTACAATAGAAGAGTGGGGAGTGGCATTGGTAGGTATAACATTAGGTGAGACAGGGTAAACTAGTAATGGGGACTTAGCGGGAATTTGGATATTTACAATATTATCCTGATGCTTAAATATTTCCAAAGCTTCCATTGCGTTCAGACGTCGATCACCACATTCGGAATGTAACACCACTGTACTGTCTATATCAAATGAATGATTATGTTCAACACAATGATCGGCCATCTCCGAAAAATTAGAAAGGCCCCTGAACGCCCTGGAATGTTCCTTAAATCTAGACTTTATCGATCTTCCAGTCTCACCTATATACACACTACTACAATCTTTGCATTTAATTTTATACACTCCACTACCATCCATTCTATCAATTTTATCTTTATTGTTAAAAATCAATTTGTCAATATTATTATTTGTATAAAATGCTCCCTTAAATGAGTCCTTCACTATACTATTTAAATGATTAGTTAATCTTCCTACATATAGAATTCTTCTACATGGTTTGTTATTATTATTATTAAATATCGGGTAAATGTAATTTTTAACCATTTTATTTTTTAGTTTTTTATTATATATTTTTTATTATATATATCATGAACGATCTGAACTATTTAAAAAATTGAATATTTTGTCTGCTAAAGGCTTGTTTTGGCAAAGGATAGTCCTTGACCAGTTTTTGAAGGATGAATATAAAACAAGACCGCGACACGCTCATCATACTAGATTCAGATCGAATGAGGGATATTTGGAACCAAAATATAATAATAAATACGGTAAGAGAACTTTAGAATATAATGTGCCTAAATTGCTTAATATGATGCCGACATCTATTAAGAAATGTGGTAGCAAGATTGCAACAAAAAGACTTGTCAAGGAATGGCTGCTGAAATGTGGATTTGTATATAATTGAAATTGTACTATAGTTATTAAATATATGTTTGCTGCTTTTGGTTAGGTTTAAATTATTTATGTATATATTGTTATTATGAAAATGAACGCGCCGACAAATCCTGTAATGGATTTGGCGCGACTTTATAATTGTATTTAATGTGTATTATATGATATTAAAAATAAAAAAAAAAAAAAAATCTTATCTGAATATCCATTATTTCTAGCTATTTCGATTATTATTCTATATTCCTTGTCAAATTCATCCTTATCTAAGGGTATATTTAACAATCTATTCAACATGGAATGAAATGCTGCCATTTTGTGGCTTTGAGGATGGTTAGATGACGCATGGATGATAGTGTCCGTATACGTAGGTTTTCTAAAAATTCCAAATTTAAATTTACAATCAACAGTGTAAGCATATTCGAATACAAATGTACAACCTGTAAACGGGTTAATATGATTGTAAATTGTAATATTCTATTTGTGTAACGATGGTTTGGACATTTGGAACGAATAGATAAGGTACCTACTGATTGCAAAAAGGAAATACTTAAGGTATATATAAGGTATATATAAAAGGTCTGAAAAAAAGAGTGTGAAAAAGCGCAAGAACAACGTGATCATGATCACGTGAATTAAATTCTTAAGGACGGCCGTCTATTCAGTATTTTTAATGAAATATATCTTTTAATTGGTCAAAAGAAAAATTATTAGATGTCAATTAAAATGTAAAATTCAACGATGAGGCATGCCACCCATACTGAATGCCTTATTTTTTATTCAAACAGAAGGGCAATCTGTATATTCGTGACTTGCAGTTATTCCGCAGGCTACAAATGGTTGTGAGATATGCTGTGATGGTTTAGTATAGTAGTGTAGTATTAGTATGGTAATTATGTAGATAAGATTTGATTCGATAATTTAAATCTGCAATTTATTTTAGTACAGATAGCTATAATTAATTATAATTGAGAGTAAACAAACATTTTAGCTATCATCACCGCTCATTCGAATAAATATTTGAGTTAGAAAAAAGATGTTTATTCATGTAAATGTGAAAAGTGTAATTAAAAAGTAATTATCGCTAACAAGTAATAATATGGACCAATCGGTAAAAATTAAACATCTTTAAATAACTGAGATTGGCTGCTTATATTTATGGTTACATATATTTATGTAGATTATATAATTGCAAAATAATTAGACTCAAACCCTTTTACATAAGTTTTCAAGTGTTCTGAAAAAAACAGGTGTTAAAAAAGGTAACAGTAGTAATAGAAGTATATCTTGATAGGTAGGTCAAATGGATTAATATTGATCGAAAAATTGAAAAAATTGCTTCTATATGTGAGAAAAAGGACTTTAAGACACGTGCGTGTTGTACAGCAGCCGTGATCAAAACACATTTTAGCGTTATGTAGTCGTTTGACTATAGACGACTTTGCGAGAAAGTATCAAATTTCGTAGCTTAAATACATAATGGCAATTTAATTTTTAAATTGATGATTTGCAAACAAAAAATAAATAAAAATTGTATGAATGTCATGAAATCGAAGTAAGTGTTTAATAAAAGATCAATCTGGTGTTCTGTCTTCACTGTCTGCTTTTAATTAAATTCTTTTAGCTCAATCAATTTTGTGTTTCTTATTTAGTAAACTTCAACTTTTTTAAACCAAAATCTAAGAAAATAGATAGAAAAACCTTCAGTGATGACTAAAATTTTTACCAGATAAGTATTTTTTAATTGATTCTATCATAGTTGACCAAGCACACTGAGAAAATACTCACAACGAATCATTGGTACGTACTATCAGATTAGGACCAGAGATATTACAAACGATTCATTAGTACGAATCTCTATAATATTAATCTATCGCAAATAAATCATTGGTAAATTTACCAACGATTTTTTTACGAAAAGTTAATATAATAGATTTGCACTAATGAATCGTTTGTACTATCTCTGGTCCTAATCTGATACGAGTAGTACGTACCAATGATTCGTTGTGAAATTTCGTTAGTATTTTTCTCAGTGCAGGTAAACATAAGTATCGTAATTCAATACTCAATATAGTAATGCTAAATTGTTCTGAATAGTGGAGGCTTATTTCCATCCAGTGTTACCGTGAGGAAAGTGAAAGAGAATTAATGGAGAGGTGAGAAAATCTATTTTTATATATCGGGTACAAAGAATATCGGAAAATAATTTGCAAAACTTTAAAGGTTTAAAAGAGAAATTACCCACTTGTTTAGACATCTAGATTTCTCTTGTGAGAATAGCTCCTTAGTCTAATGGTATGTTGGCGTCCTTCCAGTTTTCTGGAAGTTTTATTAATTAACAGATTACACAATATATAATACTAATTAATGTTCCCGTCTTACTTCTGTTATGCGTCTAAATATCACTGTAAATGGACTACAAAAACAAAACGTTTGAATTCTTTGAAAACAAAGTTTTTGTTTTTAGAGACAATCAATTTTTTATAAAAGTGTTACATAAGTAGAAAAGGCTGCATTATAAAAAGTTCTTCCTTGCTCTTTAATGTTTATTTTGGAAGCACGAGCTAGAAATTAACTATAATCTTTTTTAGCAATTTTGGATATCTAAATTGTTTCATCTTTTCTCATGACATTTCTAACGCACTGAGGCATTTCTTATCCATTGAATGAAATAGGTTTGTAACAACTTTTATCCTATGAAAGACAGCTAATAGTTACACATTACATATAATACAATACATACCACATGTTCAATTCAACAGAGATGAACTATGCCATCCATCCTGAATGTCTTATTTTTGGCACTTAAAATACGACCTCTATTCTATTTTCTCTTGCAAACATAGAGTCTTAACCATAGATTTTTATATAATAATACCTAGATGGAGTATTCGTATGTATTTTCATTGTAATAAAGTGAGGCACCATTTTTCGGCACTTTTGACAGATCGGTTGGCGAAAAGAAGTGTGGTAAATCGCTTAAAACGTCGACAAGAACTTCAAAATATGTCCATTTACGTTTTTATAAATGTAAAAATGATGTATTTTTATAAAAATGCGAGAAATACTTCATAAAATGTAGGAAACACCACACGCTTTCGCCAACCGTTTTGTCAAAAATGAGGCTGTGGAAGAGGGCAGAAGATCGGTGGGCCGCCCTAGAAGAAGCTGGCAAGGGCAGGTGTCAAACTTGTTTGTTGAAAGGCTTGGTTGTTTGAATTTGAATGAATAATTTACGGCTAAATCAATAAAAGCTAAAAAAAATCAGCAAAATAATTTGTTAATTATACGCAGTTAGTCTACTGACTGTCTCACTTGTGAGATATTTTATATACATATATAGATGCTTTGGAACATATTTATTGGTAACTTTGATCTTCTAATGTGAAAGTGTGAGTTTATTGACCATAGATTTATCCAATTTATTCAAGGTTTGTTCCCAAAGAGGGCAATAAGGTTAGAATTACACAAAACGGGTGAATGAATTCATTTATTACGAAGGTTATAATCTCATATAATATTTTGATAAAATCATTCTGTACTTACTACGTATATAGTGTACCTTATAGAATATATTGTATGTTATAATATTAATTTGTATGAGTTGTAATGTGTGCCTCTGCGTGGGTGCCATTCAAAGAGTAGACCTTAGCAAGCAGTCGCTCATTATGTATAATAATACACTAGGTATTCATGTATTATATGTATGTATGTTTGTTAAAGTGTGAAATATGAATAGGGTAATTGTGGGTGAGTTTATCATCAATCAACTCGGTAATACAAGAAGTGGAACATTTTAAACGATGTATAGAAAGCAAAATAATAATGATTCTAGGTGAACATTTCACTTGAGTAGTACTAATAATAAAGACAATTTGTATTTGACGCCGTTTAATGGTCCGTGACCATCTCAAGGGCGCCGTGACTTTTTTGAAAAGCAGTGTTTTCAGCTTATTCCTGAATGTTGCAGTGGTTGGTACTGTCTTGAATCTGCTGGTAATCAGTTTCTTCAGTTGGCTCCGCAACGTTAAAGTTCCTCTCAGTGAATTTGGAAGTGTTTGCCCTGTTGGGTTCTACAAGTTTATTGACAGCGGTGGAAGCTGATCGCAGTGGTCGCCTCAGAGTTTCGTCGAGGGAACAGAGCTCAGCGACGCATAGAGGTGCTGTGCCGTTCAAGGTCTTGTGAACCGTGAGGCAAAGTACTACTATACTACTTTTTTTACAGGCAGCGCCCGCCACATACCTTGTGCCGTACTTGGAGATATGTATCTCCATGACGACACACACATGCACAAACAGGATTAAATGTCGCATTAAAGTGAGAAATGCTGCCTACTATACTACTACTATAACATCACGACACATCCCACAGATGGAGTAGCCAGCAGTCCAGTTGCATGTAATAAACATACAGTCTGTCCTCTCAGATGACAGCTTGCAGATGGCTCCAGATGGGTGGCATTTTTATTTAATAATATCCTATAACACATTTAAAGTTCGTTCAGTGGAGCACCCGGCAAAGAATTGGTCTCTCACTCTTTTCCATAAGTTTTCGAGTGTCCTGTTAAAGGGAGGTAAATATGCAATCTGTTCTCTCAGATGTCAGCTTGCAGATGACTCCAGATGGATGGCATTTTTCCGTAGAGCATCTAGCAATGAACTGGTCTTCTACTCTTCTCCGTATGTTTAAGATTGTCCTGTTAAAGGAGGGTGTTCGTGAAAATAAAGAAATACTACTATACTATACCATCACGGCATATCCCACAACTGGGGTAGCCAGCAGATCAGCTGCATGTAAGAAACATGCAAACTGTCCTCTTCGTGCCAATATAAAATCAAGACATTTAGGATGGGTGGCAAACCTCATCGCTTAATTTAAGATGTAAAATGTCTTAATTTTTTCGAACACCTGCCTTTTACAGGACACTCGAAAACTTACGCAGAAGAGTGGGAGACCAATTCTTTACCGGGTGCTCCACGGGATAATATTAAAAATAAAGAAATTTTACATTTTAAATTCAAAAATGAAGTCTGCCACCCATCCTGAAAGTCATATTTTCTATTTGCACGGAGAGGACAGCTTGCAAGTTTATAGCTTCGCCATTTGTGGGACAATATGCCTACTTAAGTACCTACTTAAAAAAAAAATTAGCGATGAAGTATGCCACCATACATACCATTCTGAATCTCTTGTTTTTTTTATACAAAGAGGACAATCTGTATGTTCATTAGGTACATATGATGGTATAAAGACAGATTATAAATTACTTACATAATAATAAATGAAAAGGGGGCGTACGACACGATAAAACAATGTTGAAAAAATAAAGTAGGTAGGTATGCATATATTATATTCGGTTATCTAAAACAAAGGTAAGAATATTGTATTGTCACTCTTATTTAAAAGCCAAAAACTAAATTTATTTTTTAGTCAAAAATCTAGGTAATATTTTGTTGAATAAAAAACGTTAAGGATGGTAAGCGTTTTTGATCAGTAAATTCAAGTATTTTGTTTTGAAAATTTCAATCGTGGAAAAGTTATTGGAAATGATACAATGAAATGTTTGTTCCAAATTATTCAAATAAATTTCAGTTCTGTTTCAATACTTGTTCTACGAAACTTTCAGATATTTCATAATAATGATAGTAATTAACAAAACGAAACACAGAGAATGCTTTTAAGTTCTGAAAAGTATATATTTTCAGCCTGAATTTTGACTGAAAGTTCATCATTGTTCTACGTGACCGAAGTTGCCGTAAAGAATTTCCAAAAGCTTTGAAAATAATTAAATGGTATATTAAAAGATGGGAGTATTTTCTAATGGAAGTAGTGTTGTGGACAGAATGCGCGTGAATAAACTACGGTGGTTTGGACATGTTGAACGAATGAAAGACAAAGAGGATATACTTGTCTGAAAGAAAGGGTGTGAGAAAGCGCGGGCGTCCGAGAACCACGTGGCTTGATCACGTGGATCAAATTCTCAAGGACGGCCGTGTGTTGAGTAAGAGGAACCGATGTGCGTCTATGAGAAACTGTATGAAGGTGGAGGAAGCGAAGGAAGTGTGTAAAGATAGATCTGTTTGGTGTTCCGTTCTCTCTGCCTACCCCATATGGGATACGGCGTGAGGGTTTAGTATAGTATCTTCTAAAAGAGCCAATATACAACATCATATAACATTTGAGAAAGCTGAAAAATCGAATCTAGGCTATTTATCGAATTAGTGAGAAATTTATGATATCCGAATTTCTCGGTATTTGAATTGCCATTTTTACAAATGAGGGGTTTACATGCAAAAACACATCGTTCCTAGAACATTGAAACTAAGAATAGAGCACATTTTAATTTCTACTTGAAGTGTTTTTGATAATTAATCAGTTTTTTTAAATTGATTCACTTTAGGATGAAGGCGAATTTTCATTATACACTTAATTTCTAAATTTAGAGGTGATGGGAAGCTTAGTGGTAATTTTCTAAACTTTCAATCGAGATATCTTTTTTATAAACGTCTCGAAATCAATCTAGACCGTTTGCGTGATAAAAGCAAATTCCTTATTACAATAATATATTGCTTATTAGAAAGGATGACTAAGGGATATGCTTGTCTGAAAGAAGGGATGTATGGAAGCGCCGTCGTCTGAAAACTACGTGGCTCGATCACGTGGATCAAATTCTCAAGGACAGATAAATCGACGTGCGTGCATGAGAAATTGTATGAATGTAGGAGAAGCGAAAGAAGTATGTAAGGACAGATCTATATGACGTTCCGTTATCTCTGCCTACTTCACTTGGGATGCAGTTTGAGGGTATAGATAGATAAATTATTGTAAGAATGAGGAGGACAATCAATAAAATCTGTGACTGAAGGAGGGTGCAAGAGATATGGAAACCAACAGCGTTTGTTTGGATTTGACAGGTAGACCAAATTATCAGGAATAGAGTGAAACATGTCGAGGCGTTTTAATTGAAAATAATAAAACTTATTCAAACATGGAGGTTTATAAATTTGATTACTAAAATTAGGTTATTAGTTGTCACGTCCTTTCTGCTTGCCCCGCAAGAAACATTGCGTCAAGTGATTAATAAAATGTTATTTACAGAAGGAAAGTTATCGCGTAATAATTAATTACAATTTCGTTAAAATAACGTGCTTCTTTCAAGAGATTGAGTATTAACGATAAATTTCAAAAAAGCTCTCTTATATTAAATACTTTGAATCTATTTATAGAGGAATGGTCTAATCTGAGTATCCATATCATCACGCCATGGAATAATACATACTTATAGCTAAACCATTTAACATTTTAGATACCGTAGAAACAGCTAGCAGCCGATATTACTGGGACATTAAATTCTTGTTAGCAAGTTCGTAAGTTTGTCATCAGACGTAGGTATTCTGTTAGAATTGTTCAATGAACACGAATGCTATAAATTAGTTAATTATTATTACTATCAAAGCAGAAAGTTTGTATGTTTACGTAAGGAAGATAGGGTACAATACTAGTGGAATTTGCATAAAGGTTTTATATAGATTAACTCATATTTAGTATATTTACAATTTTTTTATTGTTTTAACGGATTTGGGTGCAGATGACAAAACCAATCAGAAATCTAGAGACCTGAAAAATGATATCCCAAAAAGATGGTTGCTTCTATGGTTTGCATAAAGCGTCTCTCGATTGGTGGACCTTACATCGTGATAGCGAGAATAGTGGTATTGGTAAACGTTGCCCATGGACACCGAAAGTGATCACTTAAGCCAGCCTAGAGCAAATTCGTAAGCGTTCGGACGCCTTTCTCACTTCTTCTGATTAGATTTTGTACAGTGTTGCATTGTGTAGACATGGTTCTCCATTCGAGATTTCTGGTTAGATTAACTCAGTCAGGCGTTTTCAAAAGATAATCTACGTTTATACCAAGTAGTTTTTTAAAGTACGCCGCAATGTTGCCATAGTAGGTAGGTACCTACACATAATTTACACGTAATTGTAAACTCTAGGTAATTATTGGTAAGAAATGATGTATACCTACATACAAATTAATATAATAATTGTATTCCATTCAGGACACCATAACTTGTTCGTGCGGAAGACGCAATACAAGATAATAATAGGTATACAATATGCTGAGCCTAAATTTAATAAATCCATACCACCTACAGTATCTATAAAGGTACAATTAAATAGAAGTTCTTGATTAATTTATTAGTATAGCTATTAATTTATGTATTATAATCCCCAAATAGATAGCTCAATTATTTTCAATATTAGATTTTGGATAATGACACACCGCCTCGATATTGTTCTTGAAATTAATTCTCATGACGTAGATTCAATTCGTTGGTACCTATACAATATTTTGAAGGTAATCGATTCTATAGAGAAAGTTCAATTAATCGACCGACGGTTCTTGGTGGAAGTTCATATTAATATTTTTTTAACCCTTAAACGGTTTTGCGGGGTTCAAAAATACCCACCGACCATATTTCAGGATACCACTCTCTTCTGTTTTAAGCTAGGACGTCAACACTCCACGTATTCTCAGTATTCATTATGAACTTACACTGCACGAATTTGTGTGGTGTGGTAGCTAAGAAGCTTGATTGCAGATAATGAGCAATCAGATTTTGATGAAATGGATCAAAATTTTGGAAATGACAGTAATATAACTGATGCAGAGATTATAGTTCGCAATCACGATTCGTTCAAGGGTTAATGAAACACGATATATAGTTATTCCACTATTGACTTTATTAATTTTTGCGAGCCGGCTTTCAAAAGCTTTCGCTCTCATCGTCAGTCAAAAGTATAAACTTTAACTTTAAATTAATAAAGTCACTAGTGGAATAACAAGATATATTTTTGATTCTATAGAATTTATGGAATGACCTTTCTAATGAATGAATGTGTTTTCCATTTTTTCTGCATGTTTGAATATCCTGCAAAAGGTTTGAAAACGTGACAGACGTTTTACATTTCTATTGAGGTATGCGACGAAACCCGAGTGCTACAATCTTTTGTCTTCTTTCTTTTTGAAAGAAAAGTATTTTTCCTGATATTTCCTATCTTATTATAGGTTATCTAAGAAACCTCAGATTCAATCATTACATATATCTTGTTGACATCGGGGTGGATGGGTCGGAGGCCTTATTGAAATTCTTGGTATGAGGATGAAGTCAAAAGTGTTCAATTTCCTATCAATTACTTTTGAAAGCATGAGTTGCAATGAAGTTTTGACATTGATTGGTTTTCATTTAGATATTTCATATATATTTTTATGCATGTGTTTTTTTTATTTATTTATTTTTGACTCTGTAACTCATTTGCCGACTCACTCGTTGTCCTTTGTGTCTCGAACTTGATTATTTACACTAACTTGAAAATTTGTACTAACACATTAACTGATTCAATCCCTGCTAACTCGCTGACTTACTTAATTTTTCTGACTCACTTTCTGATTTGTGTACCTACTAACTCATCCACTAACTGTTATATTTCATTTTATTCTTTTATTTTTGTGTACATATTTTATCTTATTTTAATTTAATTTATACACTTACATTTTATTTTGCATATTTTGTTAGGTTTTTGCTTGTATATTTGATTGTTTAATTTTTGCTTGACAGGATAAGTCGATTGTTAGGTATATAAATCCATTGTTATCCTGCCACAACACAGCCTTGCGGCTAGTGTGGTAGACAGATATTTGTGCATGTTTTTATATATTTTCATGTGTGTGATATGATTGTGAACAGTATTATTTTTAATAAAGAATATTATTATTATTATTATTATAGGTAATAGATGTTTACATGTAGTTTGTTTATTGACTACCCTACATGTAGGAGAAACTGTGATAATTCTTTACCTGAGAGCCATTTAGTCTGCAATGACATTTTCAAATTCAATTTTTTAATCGAAAAAAATCTCAACATTTTACTAGTTATAAGCTGTATAATATAGTATTTACCATAGTGATGCGCACTTAAATTATTATGACCCTAAGCATTTCTGTAATTAAGACTCACGACTGTTATTTGTTATTTCCGCTTTTTGTTGTAAATTTGCCATTTTTATTAAAAATGCACTTGAGTCCTAATGGCTCTCAGGCACAGAACATATATGTAGAATTCGTCGGTAGCCTGGAGGTAGAGTCTCGGCCTCCGGAACAAGGGGTCCGTGATTCGATCCCAGGTGCCGGCAATTTCCCCTTTCACAGCACAAGCTTTTAGCTTAGTGTGAGAGGTGTATAAGGTTGTATTTGGGTTTATAGCCAAACCCAGATATATCTCTAAAAAAAAGAAGAAAAGAAAAAGAAGAAAAGATTCATAAATAACCTTTCAACCACGTAATTAAAAAAAAATAAATCAGCGTCACGCTCAAATCATAAAAAAATGTGTATCGAAATAAATCCGATAATCGATAAGAGAATTAAAGTGAGGATGTAGGTATTAAAGATTTTATTTTTATAGGTCGTTAAATACGAGGGTAGATTTCAGAAATATCAGGCGATAAAGTGTATCGCTAAACGGTCTTTAATTTGAATATGATCCGGACGAGATTACTACATATTATATATAGTTAACTATATGATAATAAAATGGCGAGTTTATTATACAGTAGGCACCCGCTAAACGATGCAGTAATATACAAATTTTAGTATCCAAATACTTTGCAAAATTTCATACTTATATACTCACAAAATTGTATATTAACCACGTAGGTATGAGTATATTAACTTGCCGATGGAAAATTTTGGAATAAGAAATGTATTTTCAAGGTGTTTTCCGAGAACAATATCTACTTTTTTGAAAGGGCAGCGCCCGCCACATACCTCGTGCCGTACCTGGAGATCTCCATAGCGACACACACATGCACAAACAGGATTTAATGTCACATTAAATCAAGAAATGCTGCCCCGAGGGAACACTCTAGATTAAGCGCCCACACACCAAGCAACTTGGTGCAAAAAGGGAAGGGAAGAAATGGGAATATGCATTCCTCTCTATGCAGTACCGTTAGTTAGGTACTTGAAGGGAATATCAGGCTACCAAAGAAAGTACAGAAGTTTTCGAAGGCGAAAAAGTTTTTCTTTGTGGCCACCAAGTCTGCATGTTCTGCAGGTCCAGAGGATGGACCACGAACAGCAACGAGCATCTCCTCTCTTTTCCTACTGATGTCGGTGTGAGAACAATCCCACAGAATATGTTCCGACGTTTGGGATTCAGAATGACAGAAATTACATGAAGGGGATGATTTTATCTCAAACTGGTGAAGACACGCATTGAATGCTCTATGACCAGTAAGGAATTGTGTCTGCTTCTACTATACCATCACAGCATATTCTACAAGTGGAATAACCGTTGACTAACTGATAGTAATAAACATTTTCAATGTAATCCGTCACTTTTTGTGTATCCATATTAAATTAATTAAAAAACTTATACGTTTTCCGATTCTTGCCCAAATCAACCAACTAGTAAAAAATGGAGGAGATTCAAATATATAAAAGGAACTTCACAGAAAATTGTAAGCAAATTAAGTCAAGACATAACTGCATCATACTATACTGACCACAAGCTTGGCAAGTATTTAATTAACAATAGACATAAGATTGAACATGTGGAGAAGAGCGGAGTATATCAAATAAATTGTGAAGAATGTGATAAAAAGTATGTAGGAATGACAACAAGAAAAATAAAAACTAGGATTAAGGAACATTTAAATTGTCTAAAAAATACGGGATTCTCTGAATTTGCCAACCACTTAATAGAAGAAAACCATAGCATAAACCAAAAGGAGCCTTTTAAAATATTGAATTTTAATAATAGTAGTTATAGAAGATTATTACTAAGAGAAACATTGGAAATTCATAAAAATATTAATAGTGTAAATAATTTAGTCAATAAAACAACAATACCCAATGCATCCCCAATTCTCAGAATATTCCCACTTGTTTCATACCCTCATACCTCCATTGTTCCCCCCTCTACCACTACCACTGTATTTTCACCTTAATTGAATATTATTTGTTTTGCATAGTTTAGTATTGATAATGTCTCATTAAGAGACGAAACAATATTGTCTACAAAAATAAAAATATAAGTGTGTATAAAAAAGTATAAGTTTTTTAGTAATAAACATGTTTATTGCCCTCTCCTTGCCAATAAGAAAATAAGACATTTGGGATGGGTGGCATGCTTTATCGCTGAATTGAAGATTTTTTTATTGTTTTAAGCTTAAAATTTTATTCTTTTCAAATGTTTTTTGTAGTTTTCTCCCTTATGTTATGAAGATTTGTAATGTTTCTTCTTTGGAAGTGAATTGCTCAAAGGTGTAAACTGTCAAGTTAGTAATGCACTGATATTTTATCATGTGATTAAATAAATAAATATGTTATTAACGAGTCAGAGAAATTATTCAATGTCTGGAAAATTAAAAACCAAATTTAAGACGCATTTTGTATTTATGGAATGGTATTTTTCGCCTGTTATTTTTTTTTAATCTTATTGAAAAGTTTTCACAGAGTATTTCCATTCAATTAACTGGATGTTTGGTGAAAAAAAAAAACATGTAACGTTTTTTACATCAAAATGATATTTACCTAATTCGAATCACGTATTAATAAATTTTGAATTCAAATGAGTACTATCGCCGAAATGGGAAACACAAAAAGATAATTAGTTTATACAACTTTATTAACACGAATTGTTAATAATTATATTATTGGATAACGTGTCTGATTCTGTTTATGCATATAATATAAATATATGTATTTATGGACACTTTATAAAGCATCGTTTGACCGTCGACGGCCGGTGTGGCGCGGAGGTAACGCTCTTGCCTTTGAGTCCCGGGTTCGATTCCCGGCCAGGGCAAGGTAAAGAATGACTTTTTCAAATTGTCCTGGGTCTGGGTGTTAAATGGATATGTGTTAAGTGCATTGTATGTGTGTGTATCGTCGCGTTAGTACCCATAATACAAGATTTATATCTTAGTTTGGGACTAGTTCGATCTGTGTGAATTGTCTATGTATGTTATGTTTATTCATAACATGACGGGCACCGTATTATGCGTCCATCGTCCGAAACTCCTAGCAAAAATATGTGTTTTCAGCTTGTTTTTGAAACTTTCTCCATTCGCATTCTCTCACAGTCCCAGAGGCAGTTTGTTCCAGCATCTTATTGTTTGATTGAAAAGGTTTTTTCCCAGAGAACATAACATGTACCTATATGAATTTTAAAATTACTAGTACTTCACGTACCTACGGTAGTATTAAAAAATACTTTTTTTGTTGTTCTTGAGTAAATGGTATTTTTCAAGACACTGTAGTAGTATACCCAAAAAAAGTTTTTTTTTAAACACTATTCACCGTGTTGCTGTTTTAGTAGTAGAATTCTATAATGAAATAAAAAAAAATGATTTTTCTTCTATATTGTTTGACAAGGACATAGTCAATCTGCAAAACATTGTTATATTTTAATTTCATTTATTACCGACATACATATACCCCCACTGCCACTTCAATGTCACGACATATCAACAGTTTTCTGACCGGAGCAGTCACCAGCCAGAAAATTTACCGAAAAGAGTGGGAAACAAAACTTCACCGGGTACTCCACAAAATATTAAATAAGTACAAATATCAACAAAAAATACATTAGAGTAAAATATTTTAGATCGCACATTATATCAAATAACAAATGGGGTTATAATTAGATAAAAAAATATTTTAACCATGCGTAGAATAGGTAGCTATCTACATTCTAATGTTACAAGAAAGAAGTTTGTCAAAGTGTGAAGCACGTTTAGCATGTAAGATATTATTACAGAACACTTTGTATCAGACGTGACCTAAAATCTGTCATGAGAAATCGTGATGAGATATGTGTGGTTTGGGATAGAAAGTCGACAAATAAAAAAAAGTGTTTTGTTTTTAAATTAAGTATGTAGAAGAAGGATTTTGAAAACATTGCTGCTTAGAAGAAGTCACGGCACCGTTGAAATCGTATCTGGTATCATTAAACGGCACCAATTATAAAAAGGAGAGTCTGACAAAAGATGGATCGGATTGAAACACGATAAATAAAAATGATAACATTTTTCTCACAGTTGATATTTGAATTTCTATACCCGATAGAGCATACTTATTTCAATATAGAGTAGGTAATATTGCAGAGAACTACATAAATTAGTTCTGCATGAATTTTGTCAACAGAATTTCCAGAATATTACTGCAAATTGCTGAATTGTGGTCAAAGATAAATGGAGTCAGTGCATATTATGACTGCGTACATCCACCATTAAAATAATTATATAATATCCAGCTAAAGTAATATTCAGATTGTTTCACTTTGGATGATCATCCAGAGTGTCAGGGCCAAAGCTGTTCATCGAAAGTGAACACATTTATTCCCATTTATATGTTGTATGTAGTTTGATGTTTAGTTTTTGTAAATAAATTAAATATAACAGTTATAAATATATATTTTATTGGAGGGCAAGATAGAGGGAAGACGGGGAGTTGGCAGAAACCAGATGTCCTGGCTGCGCAACATTAGGGAGTGGACCGGAATCCGGACAGTGGATGACCTGTTCAGAGCAGCACAGGACAGGGAGGTTTTCGCCGGAGTGATCGCCAATGTTGGGAGGACCTGACATGGCACAGAAAGAAGAAGAAAGAAGAAGTTATAAAAAATAAAAACAAATTATGTAATTAAATTCTCGACAGCATGTTTTTTTTATTGTGATTCTGGCATTCCAAAGTTGTTCTTCGAAAATAAGACAAATAATAGGAAAAAACTTGTTGTTTATGGTCGTTTCAGTGAAAGGAACTTTCGTCAAAATTATTTTGTGTAGTAATCGCTTTTATCTTTCATCGCTAGTGATCACTATTGATGAAACGTCTATTCACACCTTTTCAATTTGGTGGATCATCCAGAGTGATCACTGAAAGTGAACAAGTCTGAATTCCCCTTTAGTCCGTACGTGCTGCATTTAAAATAGGTATACCTACTCGTATATAACCAGCTAAAATAATGAATTATTATAGGAATAAGTATATAGGTACATAATAGAGGTGTAACGGATTTACTGTAACTGTCCAATACTCGGTTAATCCGAACAAACAGCCGATAAAGTATTGAACATAATTGTTCCGGCGCCATTTAGACGGAAGATCGCGATCTATTTGAGATCTGAAAAATGAGATCCCAAAAAGATGGTTGCTTGTAAGGTTTGCATAAAGCGTCTCTCAATTGGTAGACCTTACATCGTGACAGTGAGAATGGTGGAATTGGTGAAAGTTGTCCATGGACACCGAAAGTGATCACTTAAGCCAGCCTTGAGCCAATTCGTAAGCGTTGGGACACCTTTCTCACTTCTTCCGATTAGATTCTACACAATGTTGAATTGTGTAGACATGGTTCTCCAATCGAGGTTTCTGATTGGTTTTGTCATCTGCACCCAAATCCGGTTAAAAAAATAAAATAAAAAATAGTAAATATTCTAAACATCGGTTAATCCGGTTTAGTTTTTACAAAAACTGTATACCCACCTCTGCATGGTAGTATTTTTGGTTTATAAATAAATAAAGATATACCAAATAGTCAATCAATTCCGGAATGGCATATTAATGAAATGTATTCTGACTGTGCAAAATGCAGACACTTGGGTGGAACGCCCACAAAAAAAAAAAAATGCAGACACTATTAAAAATGTTTCATATTAATATGCGGGTGCTATAGTTTAATATTGCTGCATTGTATAGTTGCGTGTGGGTATAGGTGTGTGTGTGTGATAAGTAATTGTGACTGCGTTTGAAAGCATTGTTGTATTGCATCGAAATATTTGTGATTTTTTTGTATATGTTTAATGGCCTTGTGCCGTATATGTTATTATAAATAAATAAATATTTTGTAAAAAAAAGTCATTGTTAGAATGTTTAGAACTTTGTTACTCTTGATATAAGAATATCCTGATATAACACAACACGACGGTGGTCGCATATCCGATTATTCGTATTTTCCGGACTTCCGTTATCCGGAAAATCATCATTAATAATATAATATATGAAAACCTCACACAATGCATTTCTAGAACTATAGATTTTGTTACTTGTAAAACGAGACATGTTACATATTAAAGTTTACTTGTATGCGCTATATTGCAGTTTTGAATTTATGTTCACCTAAGCTAAAATATATTTTTAAATTTAATGTATCGCAACATTTGTGTTCAGTATTTTCATAAATTGAATTTTACAATATTAAAGAGTAAAAATGGATATAAAATGTTTACTTGATTATAACAATAAAAATTTCATAGAAAAAATATAATTATTTTTTTATTATTTCATTTTGAAATATTATATTATATAATTATAAAAATAATTTAAAAACAAACACTGTTTACTTTCACTATATTTCACTAATTTCATATATTTCACTAATATAGTGAAAGTAAACAGTGTTTGTTTTTAAGTTGTTTTCATAATTTTTATTATTTTATAATATACTATATAAAAATGAACTTTCATAAAGTTGACACCGACAAAATAGAATCTCTTTTTTATTTTATTTATTTCGATATAACAACAACAAGAAACATGGGTAGGTACTACTTAAAAATGTTATTAGCTAAATATAACTTATATCTTAAAACAATTTCCTTTAACAATTATTATACAAACAGGAATTTACTGCCTTACTAGATTTGAGTTTGTTCTGAGATTAGGTAGGTATATGAGGTCTTTTATACACGGAGATTTTATGAATCCAATTCACTGATTACCTCATTTGTGAAAAATCACGCATAAATAATTTGACATTCTGAATTAAACGCCAAATTTTTATGTCATGAAGAAAATAATCTGATTGTTGATTCCATGCGGTCAATAGACTTATTACCTTACTTGTAAGAGATGTCATGATGGTATAGATAGAAAGACAAAGAAATAATCCTCGTGAAAATAATATATTAGGATCACGCTAAGAATCAGAGTAAATGGCGTTGATTGTTTTCATGTTTTTCCTTCGAAATTTGATCGTATCGTAAAATAGATAAGGATTTGAAAATTGTATTTCAATACAAAATAAATCACTAAAACTGTGTATCAAAGTGACGTTGCTTCAAATAATGAGATTCAATTGTGAAAAGGGTTGAGCGTAAACTTCATTGTCAAGAACAAAAAAAATACATCATTTCCAATAATAAGCTGAAACGCTTTTAGCCTTTCCTTTCAAAATGATACTCTGAAAAAAATGCTTCGATAATAATTTGTATCGAAATGTTGTAAGCTCAAAGCCTGAGGCAGCGATGTGTGTTTTGATCTGTAATGAAGTCACGTAGTGATAATGTTGCAACGGCACTCGGCACACGGCATGGAATAATCAGAATAATATTTCACAAAGTATATAAACATATTTGTATGTAAGTCTTCAATGGTCACTGTAAATAAGACAGACAAAAAACAATAAAAATAATTAAAACTAATTTCTTTCAGATGCACCGTTTTGAGGAAAAACCACCGCAAGGGCTCATTCAAGGATCATAACACCCCCTGAACAATAGGGTCTTTAACCCAGCCTCGAACACTTCCACACTCTTCAGAGTTCGCAAATCATAGGGAATTTTGTTCCACAGCAACGGACTAGCCACACAGAAGGCACGGTCAAGATAATTAGCCAGACCCCCTCTACGCGGTACTCAATGCTCTCTATTTGAGGGGTCTAGAAACAGATGGAGGCAGGGACGTCAATGTAAGCATTTCGAGGGTGTTCTGCACAAAACCCAGAAGATAATAAACACTCAGGATAACTGGGCGAACATGACTGCGTACCGCACAAGTTGGAGGAACGTTGTTCGCAATAGAGCCGTTAAGTCTAACTTCTATAAGAGGGCTTTTGGTGTTGTTGGACTGGTTATGTGGAATCACCTACCGGTGCAATTGAGAGACAATCATACTGTCACCAGCTTCAGAAGCAAATTAAAAACTGCACTTTTCACCGGCGCCCTTGAGACGGTCTAGGGACTGTTAAACGGCGTCAAAACAAAATTATCCAGAATCATCATCAACATCATTAAAGTGGACCACATAATGCCGGCCATCGCAGGCCCATTTTAAATGTGGAATATTCTTGTACCGAATGACAAAGTATGACAAAGTATGCCTGCCACTTGTGGGATTATTGTTACCCGTGCGATTAAATTTCTGTTATTGGTTTTTGTTCTATTTGAATGTATTAGTGCATTTTTTATTTATATTTATAGACTGTTGTATTATTGATTTGTCATACATATGTATGTCAGTTTATCAGGAAGATTGAGAATGTGTTGTAATTGTTGTGTTGTTGTCTAGATGTTGTTGATTTTCTTCTGGGATCGCATTGGCCTTCCGCTGTAATGATCCCTGTAAGAATCGTCTCTTTGTCGGTAATAATTATAATAATTAAACCTGTTGTAAAAGGCAAATTGCCGTTTATTGATCAAATAAATAAATATACCGTGATGGTATAATAGTAGTAGATGTTTTGTCAAAATACGACATTTGCATTTTCATATTGTCGGAATGAAATTTAAGATTAAACGTAAATATGTTTTCAAATTTCTCTATAAAGTTTTTCTAATGTTTATTTGTCAATAAGATGTTTATATCCTGATCGAGGCCAGGGAAATTTAGACTAGAAACAAAATAATTTCCTCTGCTGCTAATTTAGCAAAGAGTACAGGTAATTTTCACAGCAGAATATCTTCAACAACAATGTGTTTGTAAAGCTTTGTGCTGCATTGAAGTAAAATCGATTTTTAGCTGATAATTTAATAAAGCATTCATTGGTACACAATTTCATAGCATCGCATTATTTCAGTATTAAAGAAGAAAGCGTTTTTGTAATTTGAGTTTGATTTTAAAAATCATTAAATTTTGTGAGACCTAGATATACGAGTAAAATGACGAATGATTTCTTCGGCACCGTCTGGTGGATTTTGTAGCTTACTGGCGCGGGATACTCTGTTGGAAGAGCGATGTTTTCAGTGTGCTCCTGAACGTTGCTATTCGTTGATTTTACCAAAGGTCCTTAAGGAGTCATACGAGAACTACGTATCTTGATCATGTGGATTAAATTCTCCAAAATGGCTGGGTGTTAAGAAAGAATAATCGGTGTACGTGTATGAGAAATTGTATGAATGTGGAGGAAGCAAAAGAAGTATATAAGGATGGATCTACATGGTGTTCCGTCCTCTATGCCTAGCCCACTTGGGACACGAGGTGAGGGTTTATATTGATGGATTACAAATTATTATCCTCTTTAATATAACTTTGCATATCGTTCCAGCTTTTGGACAATGCAATGAATAAAGAGATACAATTTATATACAGTTACATAATATTTATTTACAAAAACCGCACAACACCAGACAAAAAAGGTGAAATAAGTGATTATTATATTTTACTAGATATTGCGTTACTAAAATTCAATGCAGAAAAACAAATTGAAGGATGTACCTTGTATCAGATAAAATGTTTTTTTTTTTTTTTTTTTTTTTTTTTTTTATGACCTTCACCAATGATGGTGTTCCCGGTCAGTCTCAAGTATACCTATATGTATTTACGTATTTTTTTTTTAAATCAACATACATATATATACACACATACATATATACATATGCACACACACATACATACATATACACGCATATTTTTTTTTTTAATAAAACTTAGTAATATAAAATCTCACCATCCCAAAAGTCTACAAACGCACCCCATTCATTTCCAAAAAACCATACAAAATTCTCACCATTTCAGCAGTTGGATCACACAAAAGACTTGGCAGGCCCATAGGGAGGTTACCCCTTCTCTTCAGAAGTTCCTGTACAAATTCATCCCTATTCTTGAGCAATTCACATTCGAACACAATATGATTAAGATCCGCCACATCCACCCCACAGGAACATCTTGGGGAGTCCAATAAATTGATCCTACTCAAATGAGCCGGGGCAGTTGTATGTCCAGATCTCAGTCTGCAACTCAATGAAATTTCCCTGCGGGACAAACGGGCCCCAACAAACCATGGTTTCCTTGGAATGGCCTCCTGAACTTCCGTATACCACCTTCCGCGCTTTTTAGATGTCTCCTTCCAATCAGTCTCCCATTCCTCTAACATTTCTCTCTTTATTGTGGGAACAAAATCACTTGAAGGAATTTTTTTATATTTTATTGGGTACGAACTCCTCGCACTCTTAGCCAGCATATCAACTCTTTCGTTTCCTGTTATTCCCTTGTGTCCTGGGAGCCAGGCCAAGATGACCCGCTGATCATTGAGATGTAAGAGATATAAGAGAAATCTTATTTTTATGAGGATCGTGTTATGTTTCACTTTAAAGGGAGAGGAGTTAAGTTGCAATAGACAGCTAAGTGAATCTGTAAATATGACACTATTATCTAGTTTTTCCTGGTAGACATGACTCAGAGCCTCCAAAATTGCCAAGCTCTCTGCCGTGAATATTGATGCATTTGCGGGTAGGCTAAATATTTCACTAATGTCCAAGGTAGTATTAAGGAAAGCGCAACCCACAAATTGATCTTCCGCAGACTTCGATCCGTCCGTATAGATATGGTTGAAGTTATTTAGCTTTGAAATGCAATCACCAAAGAGCTGATTCATTGTTTCGGAATGCTGACCTACTGTGTTGCTTTTCCTCCATTCATCGTTAAACTCAATCTCAGGTCTAAGCGCAAGCGACTCATATGGGATCTCATATATTGGATTTTGATAGCTACAAAATCTATTCTCTATTGTGCGAGACAACTTGTTGAAACTTTTGACTAAAGAACACTGTTGCATTTTATCAATTTCTGAACATTGAGCCAACTTTGGGAGGAGAGGATGTGATTGCGTCGAAATCGTAGAAAGAACGTATTTGTCGCTCAAATATTGCCTACGGATATTGATGGGAGGATCCACCGATTCCACTTGAAGAACATTTGTAGGGGTTGAATTCATACAGCCGGTTATTAGTCTGAGGCATTTGAACTGAATTCTGTCCAACTTAAGCTTTAAATATTTAGGAATGGGTTCGAAAATAATGGATCCGTATTCTATAATTGTTTTGACTAAAGCATTGTATAGTAGTTTTAATGTTTCAGGATGGGATCCCCACCAAACACCGGTTGTTGATTTAATCAAATTAAACGATTTATTACACTTGACAACGATGTCACTAATATGAGTGGTCCAAAGTAAATTACTTTGGAAAGTGACACCCAAAAATTTTACTTCTTTACATATCGGAATGTTGTCGTTATCAAGTGCAATTGAAATTTTAGGCAATTTTCTCCTCTTTGTAAACGCAACCACTTTTGATTTGGCAGTCGATAGTGCCAAATTATTTTCACCAAGCCATCCACTGAGAGAATTTAAGGCCTTTTCCAAGGATTCTGATGCTATGAGAGGGTCTTTGTTAACAGAGTATAAAGTAAGATCATCTGCGTATTGAATAATATTAACATTATTTGGTATTGAACGTTCGATATCGTGAGTATATACGGAATATAACAGGGGACTCAAAACAGATCCTTGGGGTAACCCTTTGTGCGTGGTTCGGATGACCGAATTTTGTCCAGAATCCAAAAATATCAAGGTACGTTCTTTTAGAGTTTCAAATATCACATTGGCTAATTTGTAAGGAACAGCGAGTTTATGGAGTTTGTTTATTAAAGTAGGTATATGAACATTATCGTAGGCAGACGCTACGTCGAGAAATGCAGCAACCAGGCAATGTTTATTCGAAAAGGCGATTCGAATATCAGTACTTAGAATACTCAAAGCATCCGTGGTACTTCTACCCTTACGGAATCCGCACTGACTGCGGGCAAGGCAGTTATTATGCTCCAAGAACCAGGATAATCTATTCTTTATGAGGTGTTCCATCAATTTCGCTAAGCACGACGACAGAGCAATCGGTCTATATGATGTACTTTCATTGGGATTTTTATTTGGCTTTGCTATGGGCAAGATGTATTGTGTTTTCCAGCTGTTTGGGATTTGTGCTGACTCAAAAATACTATTTAGAATATTTAAAAAGAAATTCTGGAAATATGAACTGGATAGCTTTATAAATGAATAGGGTATATCATCTGGCCCAGGTGTTGAATCTTTTAAGTGTGATAGGACTGATTGTAATTCAAATAAGGAAAATGGGCTATTGAGATTATGGGAAGGTCTGTTGTTGTATTGGAAATGGAGTTCCTGTTTTGAGACAACATATGGAGGAGCTAGATTATCTATGAATTGGAAAAACCAGACGGAATTCAAAGGGATTGGTGGTTTAGTGGGATTAAAGGACAATCTATATCTGCGCACCATCTCCCAGACCATCTTCGAGGATGACTGCGGAGAAAGATTTTTGCAGAAATGATGCCATCCCTCTTTTTTTTTTGTGCGAAGCAGTAGTTTAGTTTTGGCTTCTATGCGTTTATATTCGATAAGGTTTTTTACAGACATATCCTTTCGATATTTTTTCGCAGCCTCTTTCCTCTTACCAACTGCCTCTGAACACGCTGAATCCCACCAAGGAGCAGGGAATGATTTCATTCTTTGGAATGAGGAATGGTATGGTATATATTTTTTGGCTAAAGAGGAAATAGTTGTTACTAGTGTCTCATATGTATCAGTACAATCTGTTGATTCTGGAAATAGGTTGGTATTTTTGGGAATGGAGTCAAGTTCGGCTAAGAAATCTGATACTTTAGCCTTAGGAGAATCGATTCTATATCTGGGCCTCGACTGGTTGAGGATGTTCAGTTGGATTTTGAAACTGTTAATAATAACCGGGAAGTGATCACTTCCATACCTGTCCTCTGCTACCTTCCATGTAAGGATGGGTGCTAATTGGGGAGAGCAAAATGTGAGGTCTATAGCACTCTTTTTTTCATTAGTGTGAGCAAATTTGGTAGCAGAGCCATCATTTAGTATACATAATTTAGAATTATCAAGAAAAATTTCAGACACATCATCCCCACTACGATCGTTGACTTCACACCCCCAAAGTTTAGAATGAGCATTAAAATCTCCCACAATCAGTACGGGTTCTGGAAGAGTTGCAATTATATTGGTCCACCACGAAGTGTCAAATTTATATCCCGGTTTGCAGTATACGGATACAATCGTGAGCTCACCTAGAGAGATTGCACAGATTTGGACATCATCATTTGGGGCTATTATATCAACTCTTGAGTGCGGAATTGTACATTTAATCAAGATAGCAGTTCCTCCATATCCATCGAATCGGTCGCATCGATGACATATGTAACCATTGAGATAGAAGTTTGTAGTTTCTCTCAGCCATGTCTCCGATAGAGCAGCAATATTTATATCCTCTGAATGAAGAAGTTCAACTAAATTGTTCTTATTTTTTGTAATGCTTCTACAGTTCCATTGGAGAATGTTAGGGAAGATTTTTTTTCTTGTTGCAAAGTTACTATTAGTTTTATTATTCTGTAAAAGTATTGGTATCGGTTTTTTGGTGGTCATTTTGTACTAGAGTGTTTTTCGTTTGTAGTTTTATTTCGGCAGCGTTGTTCGGTAAGTCAGAATTAGGAAAACCTTGAATCAAATCTTTCAAAGAGTTGATTGCAGTTAAAATTGTACACATTATATTTTCTAGTGGTAGGTCATTTGGTTTATTATTCAGTGCAATTCCATTTTCTTTAGAATAGTATGAGTTGTTTCCATTAGGGTGTATATATAAATCTGTGTTTGGTTGAATAACCGATTTTGCTAAGTACTTATGAGCGGTCGGTGTTTTATACTTAAAAATTGTTTTTCTCTCCGAGATCTGATTGTTTGACTGTGTTGGTATGCTATTATTTTGTTGGGGGATAAATGAATTTAATTTATCGGCAAAAGACGTTTTTGCTCGTGGTATTTGTCTTGAAGCTTCAACGTATGATATGCTTTTTTCTGCCATTAGATGTTTTATCTCCTTTTCGCGTATGTATACTGGACACGTAAAGCTCGTAGCGTTATGCTGTCCATTGCAGTTAATACATTTTTTTTCCGTAATATCACAGCTTTCTCCTGAATGTTCCTCTGTGCATTTAAAGCATCTTGCTTTTGACCTACAGTTAGTCTTTACGTGTCCAAATCTGCAACACTGGAAACACTGGACAGTTGGAAATATGTAAGTATCCACCGGTATTCTATTGTAATTGAAATAAACGTGGGGTGGTAATTTCTGTCCCTCTATAGTCACAATGACAGACATAGATGGAAGCCATTTAGGAGTTTCCGAAATTTTATCTTTATAGTTGAGTCTGCGGACTCTTATTACTGAGCCATACCCCTCAGGGCATATTATTTCATTAAGCAGTTCTTCCTCAGTAATCTCCTTAGGGATCCCTTTAATAACTCCCATTCGTGTGACATTGTACGTGGGAATAAAAATCTTGTATTGTTTGCTAAGCGAACCGTGTATAAATTCGTTAGCAGCTGTCAATGTTTCGAACTCTACTGATAATTTATATTTTCCAAGTGCTTTTACTCCACCTTGTTTTATGTTATTGACATTATTTTTTAATGACTTGCCAAAGAGAATTGGGTTGATTGCAGAACCCTCTTGCATCATTTGCACATGAGTGATAAATGGACCCATGTCCCTTGCAGTATATAAAAGTAATGGTAAATTATTTACCATTCCCTTATTTCTCTTTGAATCATCTGGTGGTGGGGAAAAAGACTGTCTCGTCCTCTTTAATTGTGTCGTCCCGACCTCAGGCAGGTCATCCGACTGACTCATCCTAACCTCTGGAAGGCTGTTTAGCCTGTCCTTTCCAATATCCGGAGGAACCCCAGGATCCGGCGGCTCCCTCTCCATCATTAATTAACACAGATAAAAAAAGTATAAAATAAAATTAAAACAAAATTTCGTATTCAGTTAGATAACGTAATAACAGAGTATAGTAACCAAAAATTAAATTATTATTAATGACCGTACTCGTATAGTGAACGTAATACTCTTGACTGAAAGAAAATAACAAAATAATAATATGTCACTTACCCGACCTGCATTGCAACAATAAAAACTAAACTTAATACCTACTTTTTTCCAATAATTATTATTAGAAAAGAAAACTTGTATTTACATTATATTGGTGATAACCAAAATAATAACTTAAACCAAAAAAAATTAACAAATAACCGCAATTTTTAGCTAAATTGAATTCTTTTTCTGGGAGCTCGAAACACACAGCGCGCCTTCCAAAACACCAGCCAGCGAAAAACAGATAAAATGTTACATCTAATATATAAAAGGAAGTCGTGTGTGTTACAACACTTATAACTCAAGAATGGCTGTACCGATTTGAATGATTTCTGATTTGTTGGATTCTTCTCCGCCCGGAATAAACTATAGGTTATTAAAACATCTTACAAATTCACGGGAAGAAACAATATGAAGAAAATTATTTACGCCATACATTTTTAATTTCAAAAATAAAAACAATATGGAGAGTTATGGCGCTATTAGCGCCCCCACGTCGCCTGTTGCATTGTGCTAAAATAATCCGTAGGTTCTGCTATATTAAGAACCAAATTACTATAACTAATATGAACGAAATGTGTACTAATATTTGTTTACTATAATTCGGTAGTTACATGGCAATAGGTTGTATCTCACTAAAACATAATTTTACAGGAGAGCAAAAACAAAGTTTGCAAAACAGATATTTCAGCCAAATTTCGAGCATTATATATCAAAATGAAGGTAATTATTATTTCTACAAGATAGATGTAACATTCTCTTAATAATTTCTTCTACAAGATGTATGTAACATTCACTAAATAATTTCTTGCAGTTTAAAAAAATTTGAGTTTTTTTGCCATGTTGAAGAAAACAATCTTTCTACATGTCAATAAGTGACGTCTTTTCTCTCTTTATTCTGACTATAAAGAGACATATCCTTTTGCCACATCAAATATTACACTATTTTGAGCATTTTATGGAACAAACTTGAAAACGCAAAAAATGCGAGATACAACCTATTGCCATGTAACAACCGAATTATTCGACTAATATTTATGTATCGATAGATATTCTGTCACATAAATGTGGACGTGCACAGATTATATTTGAATTTGTATTTTATTTTTGCAGATGGAAAATTATTATTGAACCAAAAATTGTGCTATTAAAGATGAAAATAAGAATGTGTTCATGTAGGTAGTTCTGATGCAAGATTGTGTAGTGAAATTTGCAGACACAGAAGAAAAATTACGAAGAAAATTATTTACGCCGTACATTTTTAATTTCAATAAAAAATGCAATATGGAGAATTATACAAAATCAACAATGAATGATAATTTTTCTATACATTCTCAAATTAGAATCGTTATCCATACAATTTAACATCTGTAGTTCTGATATTTCAATTTTTAAAAAATCATGGAAAGAATTTTTATAAATTTTAAATGAATAGGTAAAATCTACCTGAAAAAAAATTAGTACCTACATACATAATTATATTACGTACTGTAGATAATTTATAAACAAATCTGAGTTAAGTATAATTGTTCAACATAAATTGTTCATGTCGCCCGGTGTGGCGCGGAGCTCTTTCCTTTGAGTCACGAGGTCCCGGGTTCGATTCCCGGACAGGGCAAAGGGAAGAATGACCTTTTTCAAATTGTCCTGGGTCTGGGTGTTACTATATATGTATTTGTATATAGTGCATTGTATATGTGTGTATCGTCGCGTTAGTACCTACCCATAATCAAGATTCATCTAAGTTTGGGACTAGCTCGATGTGTGTGAATTGTCTATGTAAAAAAAATTAATGTAACTTTCGCAGTTTAGCGGCCCCACCCGTTGTCGAGTACTTTTTTTTCCATAGAAAAGGTAATATTTTTGAAACTTGAGGAAATTGTTGCCATATGTAGAATTATTTTAATTTGCCGGCAAAAAAAATCCACTTCGAAAATTAATTTCCTAAAATTCCGTACATATTACTCGACAACGGGTGGGGCCGCTCAAGTTTCATACTTGCGAATTTTTTTTCCTATAAAAGAATTTTTCAAAAATTTGGTGACAAAAAAATAATTCACCATATGGCAACAATTTCCTCAAGTTTCGAAAATATTACTTTTACATGGAAAAAAGTACTCGACAACGGGTGGGGCCGCTAAACTGCGAAAGTTCCAAATGAATTATATTTTTTTACACTATACCTTCGATGACACACTTTGACAATTACGGGAGTTTGTGAAGAGATTAATAATATTAATCATTCATAAAGTCAGTGGGAGAGGGCAGAAGATAGGGCAGGTGTCGAACATGTGTTGAAAGGCTAGGTTTGGAGTGGCCAGAGGTCCTGGAAGCAGCGGTGGACAGTTATCTCTGGAGGAGATACTTAGGGGCAATGGGTCCCTGACCGAACTAGGACAAGGGGAAGAAGATGTATGTATGAAATCGTTCATTGATTCTTAGGCGGTACGAAGTTCGCCGGGCCAGCTAGTAACATATTAAAATATAATGGTGAAATAAATATAAGTAATTTTCACAAGAATAAACACAATTTTCCACTAGACAATGCTGGCGTTAGTTCAATAGGCGTTGATAAAATTAATTTGATTGGTGGTTGATTGGCCATAAACACAACAAAACGATTACAAAATAAACCACAAAATACTGGTTTATCGATGAACACACTATGTTACGAATACAACGTTTCTCTTATAATATGTAACAGTTCGTTCACTCTATAATTTTCCAAATCAGGCGTGAAAATAGCATGTAACATAATATGAACCGTATTTTGAACGAAAATATTATTTTTTATGTAAGTACAGCACATTTAAGTTATTATATTCAGCGATGATGTATGCCATCTATTCTGAATGTTTTATTTTCATATTTATTTATACATAGCTCGATCTGTGTGAATTGCCTATCTCTATGGATGCTATGCGACATAATTTACGGCACAGGCCATTTGCACGTTATAAATATACATTTTTTGCAATTAATATGTAGAGTGAAAATAAATTATAAATTTCATTTCGGGTACATGTTAGATGAATAAATAATATAGACACTTTGAATTATGTAAATAATATGAAATAAAGGGAAGTTGAAAAGAGTGAAAGATCAGAAAGTATAAATATTCTAGTGAAAAGGAGTTCTAGGTATTTTCAATTCAAAATTAAAGGAGACTCGTGGTTACACTCATCAAATCGCATCGCTAGTCTCCGAATTTCCATTAACCCAAATTATTAATTCAGTCTATTCACCAATAAAAAATGTCACCTATTCCAAATGTATTTAATGGCACAGAGATAAGGATCTGTAGTTTTTTTAAATGTTTTATAGTATTCTACAATGCACATCCGTTACTTTATTATTTAAATCGCGATCGATTTCGGTAAACCTATACCATTGACGAGCGATATAATACTGTGTATTGTAGAATACATGTGCATTTGTGCATTGTAGAATACTATAAAACATTCAAAATTTCTCGTAACTGTTACATAGTTAATCTTTCTAAAATAACCGATAAGGATCTGTAGATTTATTACAAGTACAACTAGGAGATGCCACGATAGTACAAATAGAAAGAATATGCAACTATTATAAATATTAAAATATGGGCATGTGGGATGTATGAGATAAGGATGCCAAAGAGGATCTACTCGTCTGAAAGAATGGTTGTGAGGAAGCGCGGGTGTCTGAGAACCACGTGGCATGATCACGTGGTTCAAATTTTAAAGGACGGCCGTGTGTTATAATTAAGGAAATCGACGTGCATGTAAGAGAAATTGTATGAAGGTAGAAGAAGCAAAAGAAGTATCTAAGGATATATAAATATGGCGTTCTGTTCTCTCAGCCTACTCCACCTTGGATAGGATGTGAGGGTGTAGATAAATAGATAGATATAAGAATAAAATGTTTAATGCTTAAACAACGTTAAATTTTAATATGCAACTAGTTTAATAAAAGTACATAATATATTGTTAACTACATTGTATGTCCGGGAAACGTCGTATAGTTTAGTACAGTAGTTTTATTTGTTTGATAGTTTTTACAATAACATGTTATGTAGGTATTTATTCCATAAGCCCATATTACATTTTCCGGTTGTTAGTTTACAAAGATGATGGTTGAACTTCTATCGACATGTGCCAACAATATAATTAATACCATCACAGAACCATTCAACCGATTTATATACAATATATTTTGGCACTTATTTTGCAGTGATTCTGTAGCATATAATATCAATTATTTAAGCAAGGTGCCAAATTGCGATGATTTTCTATAAAAATGCCTATTAACCTATCTATACCGTCACAGAATATCACATAGGTTGGTTATGCAGTAAATGGATTAATGAAAAAAAAAACAAACACTTTCATCTACATACTACAGAATATTTTTAATAAACTTTTTATGAAACAAAATTACTTATGAACCAATACAATACATAGTTGCCAGATAAGCTAGGTTTTCTAACCTGTGTCCGCTGCCCAATATATCTATGTTCACGATTTAATCTTCAAATCATTAAAAAAATGGAATTTAGTTAATCATAAAAAGCATATTCTTTTTGCTACTGACATGAACAACTTCTCAAAATTGAGACCTAAAAAGGGTTAACTTTTTACTGTAGTTCATAAATTGATCACCTTAAATAAATAAATAAATAAATCTTTAATGGCCAAATTCAAAATGAATATACAAAAAATACACAACATGATAGTTAAAAAAAATCTGGACCAAAGGGCGGACTTATTGCTGAGCAACGTCTTCCAGTCAACAGTAATATTTCATTATTTTTTTAAAACAGAATTGTGCTTGCCATTTTCCTATACTCTCAATAACGCCCGCACGACAAAACGGTTGGGGACTCCTGCAGTAGAGCAATTGCATCCAACGAATATATTATTATGTATCGTTCTCCTCAATAAAAATAGTAAGACATTTAGGATGTAAGGAAACATTTATCTCATCCCTAATTAATTGATGTTTAATGTTTTATGAGTACACGTAGTGATTAGCGAAAGTCTGCCTTCTACAGAACACTGAAATACTTACACCAAAGAATGGGAGATTTATTATTTTTCGGGAACTCTTTGAAGAAGTATGTGAATAAACAAATATCATATATAATTGATATTTTTTAAAACGGCGTCAACTCTTTAATAACGAATGATCCAACACGATGTAGTAGAAGGTTATTCCTTCAAATACCTACATATATAAAACGTTGTTGTATTTAATTGAACTTTTTATTAGCTTTTAAGCCATTAAAACCAACTTTCTACTTAAGTAATTTATATTACCAACTGCACATTAAATAGCA
The DNA here is from genome assembly GCA_947579605.1 of Athripsodes cinereus. Lineage (NCBI taxonomy): Eukaryota > Metazoa > Arthropoda > Insecta > Trichoptera > Leptoceridae > Athripsodes > Athripsodes cinereus. The sequence goes on from OX388319.1 coordinate 1,084,476, forward strand.
AACATTAACACTGGGTCAGCAAGACAAAGAAAGTGAGCAACATTTATATCGTTAGTAAGTTGTGAATAAAAAGACGATAAAATGGTTTATTATTTTTATTAAGTGCTGCGAAAGGGGAAAACTAACTAATTATTTATTAATTAGATTTGTTTTTAATGTATATCTATTGCATACTTTAATATTCCCTGTGGTGAACCCTGCATAAAATAGCCCTTATATATTTTTTGAAGTTTTTCAATATCCTACTGTAAAAATCAGATATTTATAATATTTACATTAAAGGACTCACTGACCACCTGTATAGTACAGAAGTCTGGAAACTTTAATCTATTCGATACTAGCACACTAGCACATTCGATACTTCCACACTAGCAAATTTGTCCATATGGGAGATATTTATTGATCCCTATCCTTACATACTTTTTTTGCTAACTCCAAATTCATCCATTTTCTCATACATGCACGCCGATTTTACATACTCAATACGCGAGATGTAAGTTAGAGAAAAACTCATTGGAAAAACTTATATTTCTCGATAATTCAACCGGTTCTCCCGGTTCTTATAACGTTGTCTGGGAATCGAGATCCCCGTGATATAGTCTTCAAGAGTTTAAAGTTGGCGACGGTTGGTTTGAAGATGGTGACAGCACGCTTGATAGAAGCTCGAGCCATCGAAATATCTTTTGAAAGCTTTTCGGAGAGAACAAAATATATTTGTTGACATCCTTATTTACGAAAAAAGATTGTTTCAACAGCGAGGACCATGCACAAACAATGATCGAGACAAAAAGTTTGATTTGTGTGATTATATTTTGCGTCAATAATGTGTACACATTGCATAATTTTCACTATAAATAGAATTATTTTCGTTTTATTTATTTTCGTGCCAAATGAAACGTGTTCCTAACACTTTGCGTTGGCTTAAATACTCTCCCATCAATATAAACAAAATAACATTGAATTCAAAATAAATATCTAATAGTGAATACGTGTTGGAAGAATAACTGGCTTTAGATGGTATAAATATGTTATATAATATTCATAATTTAATATGCTAAATATTAAAGTTGAACATTGTAACGGGTATTATTAATACAAGTCACTATATGTCTTAAGGGTCACTTCTGAGCTTCAAGTTGAAAGCCATTTGTAACACTAAATTTATTAAGTTACTATTCCCTGAAGGGGAATACAGAGAGTCAACACTTAAATACTATTTGGGCGCCAGGTGTACTCCTGAAGGGGTACACCGAGAGAGTTTAAAACACTATTTACTAATTTCACTATATCTATTTATTATCACCACTTTACACGTAATACAACCGACTTGACAAACATGGATAGGTTACACAACACAAGTAATACAACGACTTCCCTTCCAGGCTATGTAAGATGGAATTGGGGTAGTCGGAGAGAGTGTAGGTAAGAAGGGTCGCTACTACTGTATGGCACCAAGAGTAGGCACATCTCGGACTGCCAGGGAGTAGCGGGTAGGTAAGGAGAGTTACCTCATAGCAACAAGAGTAGGTACTTCTTGGACAGCTATAGAGAATAACGGTAGGTAAGGAGAATTACTTCATAGCAACAAGAGTAGGTACTTCTTGGACAGCTAGAGAGTAATGGGTAGGTAAGGAGACCTTGGCCCTGGAAGAGCCACCGCGATTCTCTCTTTTAGTATGACGGGGTCCGTCTTTTATACCCTTGACTCCGTACTGGACAGCTGATTGAGACCTTGGAAGTGGATAGTGTAGTGGTGGGAGATGTACTGTAGCCTTGAACTCCGCCTTCCTATTTCCGGTCGGAATGTTCTAGAAGGTTCTGGAACATTCTGGAGGCTTCCATCAGTGAGACATCTATCGATGAACCTGGCAACAAATTAGGTACTTCCTATGTCTTGACAGCGACTGTCAGTCATGATTGGCAGGTTATGTTATTATTATGTTATGTCAAAAATACGTGGTGTTACAACATTAGAAAAAGAAATTTGTAATTTGACTTGCATAAATGGGTAGAGATCGCGCCTCTGCGATAAACTCGCCCTCTGTATATTGATAATTTCTTATTTTAATGTATGTATTTTTCTATAAAATTGTATGCTTTGTGACCAATGTAGAGTAAAGAATGATTAAATATAGGTATAAAAATAAAAAAAAAACTATTTTGGGAATACCTATATTCTGAGAATATCTATAGGTATTTCCATCCCGAATGTCTGGTTTTTTTGGTCGACACGAAGAGGACAGCTTGCATGTTTACTAATTGCAGCTGATCTGATACCTACCATGCATGTGGGATATGCCGTGATGGTATAGTATAAAGATAGGTAGAACATCTATAAATATAGTAGATTATACAATTTTTATATGTTTATACATACATAGCACTGCAGTATAGCTTAAGTGTGGTGATGTAACATAATATAACATGTATAGATAATTAACACAGATTGAGACAACCTGTAATTTATAAAACTAATAATTCAATAAACTCCAAAGAAACGTATTTTTTAAATGTATTTTACATTAATTATTAAACTAATAAAGATATGAATCTTGTATTATGGGTACTAACGCGACGATAGACATATATAAAATGCACTAAACACACATATAATAATTCACTCGATTACGGGTGCATTGCCGTAAAATGAAATAAGAAGAATAAACACACATATACATGTATCACCCAGACTCAGAACACTTTGAAAAAGATCATTCTTCAGTTTGCTCTGACTGGGAATCGAATGCGAGACCTTGTGACTCAAAGGCAAAAACGCTACATCTATGCCACAGCAGCCGTCAAAGTGTAGTAATATGGAATGGGTGGCATGCTCCATCGCTGAATTGTAGATATACATGTCTTTTACGTGAGGTTTTACGAACGCCTGCCTATTACAGGACACTAGAAAACTTTCAGGAATGAATGGGATACCTTTTCATTATTGGAGAATCCACGGGGAATAATCGAACATTAAACTTTCACATAAATCAAAAAATAGATGGAGAGATAAGATAAAGTGATGTTTTCACAAAAATATAATGGTGATAATAATTTCAAAATAAAATATGAAAAAAAACACTATTTTCTTTTTCATCACACTTAATGCTTTCTATTGTTAGTTTAAAAATAACCCCTGCTGTATTATGGAGGGTAGGTATGCAGTAAAACTGTAATATTCACTTCAGTATGAGTGGCATTTGCATAATCAGGTTATACTGTAAGGAGAATAGATGCGGAAATATCCCATTTATATGACAATCTATGTATATTGTTGTATATTTACATACTTACAACTACAAAAACCTTTTTACAAATATAATCTTACAAAAAATAATAAGAGAAACACAAGCTATTTCTAACCTCTTTGAAAATTTATAATGTCAGTATCTGGGGAAATTTCAAAAGATCTATATTTTTCTAAAAATGCTTTACATTCGTGGATACATTGATTACAATTTATTTGACAGCAAGTTTCGATTGGTTTTTTTTTTAAATCGGTTTAAATTTAAAAAAAAAAACTTCTGACTATCTATCAGTGGCGTGCCTTCCATACATGCAAATATGCAACGCATGCCCTAAAATAAAACTTAAAAATTGTATTTTTAACATTATTCTTGTTTTGAATTTTCCACTACGGCCACGAAATAATATATTTTGTACATGTAACCGTATTCAATTTTGCGATCAATTTTAATTTGAGTTTTGAATGTCGAGTACCTACCTCTGAAACACGAATTTATTGATTAATTTGAATTTTAAGATAATATGTTATAATAACAAATGCACTTACATTCATAATATTGATTGGTTTGCTTGACCGTTGAAGATTTAATTTAATGTTCTTATTTAACGCCACAAGAACACTTCTGTTTTCTCGATTGAAAATCTAGGGTAATTAATTAGTATATTGAGAAAACACGTAGCTACTTACATAATTTGTATATCTTTATATTCTATTATTTTCAAGGATATCCATTTGTTTAAAAGTCAAATAGTATATTTTTACAAAGCATGCCCGATGTGAAAAATCTAGTCCCGCCACTGCTATCTATCTATACCTTCGCAACATCTTCATCAAGTAGAGTTGCCAGAAGACTAAATTCATCTATAATGAACAAGATAAATTAATTAATTTTCAAGTTACTTACTATTGCTAGAAGTTTTAATTTAACGTAAGATGACATTTTATTTGAAATATAATATAGTCGCTCACTTCAGCATATGCTGTTCTATCCACCTACAAGCCGGACGAACATTCTCGCAGATTCATTAATAGCAAAGGCAATTCGACTGTTCAATAATATTTCCTCGAATGTGGACTCATTCCACATAACATACGGTGAATTTGTAAGCAAATTGAAAACACTATTATCAATGTTTGTTTGTTCTCTCTGGGATCGCATTGGCCAAAGGCTGTACTGGTTCCAATAGAATATTATGGTGTCCTTTTAACAATATTAATAAATGCAGGGAGGTATTTGTCCTATATTGCTGACAACTCTCAGTCGGTTTGTTGTCTATCTGATAATAAAAATTCTGCATATTTACATACACTTTTTACTATTACATTTTATCATGGTTTTTACTATTTTGTTTTTAACTTTGATGATTTTTTTAAAACCCTTCAGGTAAATTTAGAATCTTCACTGGTGGTCCACCTTTTGATTTTGTAATTTGTTATCATGTACTATAATTGACTATCTGATCCTGTGTACATTGTAAAAATAAAAAAATAAGATAATAAAATATTATTATATATTAAATTTAAACTTATAGTAATGGAAAGGAAAATTATTGGAACCGACCATATGTTAGTGAAAAGATGGGTTTATTAGCAGAACAATTTCTTCCAACCAACTTTTAGTCATTCCATATTTTTTTATGTACCACAATAATATGTTTGTGTAAAAGTTAGAGAGTTTGCATACAACCAGGATGATAAATTTATTATTACCTACTGTGAGATTATTCACAAAGTTGGCGTACTTCAGTGCTGAATATTACAGCTAAAATCAAACATCAACACCAAAATTTAATATTTTCTTGCGAAAATCTTTTGTTTTGAAAGTGTTAGAAATGTTGTTTTCATAACTTCTCCAAAATCCAATAAAAATATGTACTTACTTCTTATTTTGTTTTAATTTCTGGAGAAGAGAGCGGCGCCATATGATAGACAGATAAAAAAAGTATAATAAATAAAATCCAAAAAGGTAGTTAATTTGAATAAAAACAGCGTTAAGAGGAATACATTGTAATATTTTAATATCTGATAACAAAAGTTATGAAAGATTTTATGATTAGAATGAATGTGTGAAAAATATTCCAAAGTTAAAAATAGACTGACCAATGAGAGACGAGAAATTATAGTAGTAGAATAAAAAACTTTTTTGTATTAAACATTTTTCGAAGGAAAGATAATAAATGAAAATGATATCGAACACCCATGCAGCACACCCAGGTTATTAATTGGCAGACTGGGAATTTGATCAGGGCGTTAATTTTAGAAAACCTATAAATGATAAAAAAAACTGGGGAGATCGTGAAATATTTTAAAATTCTATACCAAATAAAAAATCTGGCGACGGGAAGGTAGAAACTTTGAGTGGAAGTTACAGACCCAAAAAGACAAACATTACCAGATGTTGCGAAAGCGCAAAAATATTTGATATTATAATATAATATAAAATTTTAACCTTTTCACCTGGCTTAGTTCGTGAATTAGGCAATAAAAAGCATTTTAATAGTTTATACGATAAGGAACATAATTCTTTTAGTAGTTATAAAAATTGAAATTATTACAAGCACAACTGAGAAAGCTCTCTTAATGTTTTATAGTAAAGAACAATTCTGTTTGTTGAAGGGAAAAAACACTTTGTCGAATTTCGGCCAAAGTGATTTCTGGACATACATAGTATTATGGTCCTCGTTACATGTCCTTTTCGATAGCTTATTAACTTGTGTTGAAAACGCAGTATTTGTTCTGATATCAATAGACAACAGAATAAATATCTAGCATATAATATGTATGAAGCAAAGCGATGTCATTTTCACTTAATATATTGCAATGACTAAAAGTAAAAAACCTAAATAAAGTTAGGGTAACGGGATCAAGTCTTGTCCCTAGCCCTATCAAATAGCATGAAATGTGTAAGAAGGAAATTTTATTATGTTGAAATCACTAGAACAGCCATACTGAAAGATGAAGTTTCGTGACTAAATGTATTCATTCATACCATCACAAAATTTCTCATTAATGAGGTAACCAGCGGACTAATTGTACATATTTAACATGTAATTTGTCATCTACCTGCCAATGTAAAATTACGACATTCTGGATGGGTCCCAACCCTCATCGTAGAGTCAAAGATATTACATCTCTTATATCTACGTGATGCTTTTTGAATACCTAGCTGCCATTTATTCTTAAACTCACAGTAGAAAGTAGGAGATATTTTCTTTACCAGGGACTCCACGGAACGATTGGAACGAAACTTTTAACGACTTTACTGAAAAACGATATCTCTTGACAATGTGTAGTCTTGCTCTGATTTACAGAATAATATTATTCAAGATAAACGAATATTTTATGTCCCAGGTGATATAAGCTAAGATGATATAAACATTATTAATATTATTATTTGTCACTGATAAGAGAGCAATGTTACTTTATTATGACAGTTCCTCATTCCATGTTTTATGTCATTGTCTGTGGTAATCTATAGTTTTTCTTAGAAAATGAAAAGAGCTTTTGATTTAATGTGTGTTTTGTGCTGATGTCTCAGATATTGATTGATCACATTGGCATGTCTTGTGTAAATTCAAAAGATATTTTATTTGAAAATGCTGATTTCACATTTCTTTTATTTGATTTAATTTTTTTATGATTACATTTTCTTTTAATGCTCTGTAGGATCCCTGGCGAACATTAGGTCTCCTACTCTTTTCAAGAAGTTTTTGAAGTCCTGTACAAAACAGGTATTCGTAAAAATGTACATTGTGATTGTGAATGATCGTTTTTTTGTTGTTATTGTCTGTCATACTTTTTGTTTAACATGTAAAAGGCTCACGCCGTATATGATTTTGAATAAATAAGTAAAACACCAAGAGCAATACACTAACGTCTTCTATTCAGCGATGAGGTACGCCACTCACATATACAGATAGATATTTACCTACATTCTTACTTCTTTGTCATCGTAATTCATTTAAACCTATTTTTATAATAATATGACTGTTGTATCTGGTATTTATGACAAGTATCTCAATGTGAAGGCGATAAAGGTGTCGGCAGGAATCGAATCAAAGATCTCTTTACTGTATGATCGAGATGCAACTATCAAGTTACTAACCACGTCGATTTTCTTGCATAAAAATTACATTAAAAAAAAATACATGTGGTTCAAAGTTTTGATTATTCAAATGGTTTGAAATAAATGCTAAATTGGTGGATTATACATATATCGTGACAGCGAGAATAGCGGGATTGGTGAACGTTGTCCATGGGCACCGAAAGTGATCACGTAAGCCAGCCAAGAGTCCATTCGTAACCGTTGGAACACCTATCTCACTTCTTTCGATTAGATTTAGCACAATGTTACATTGTGTAAACATGGTTCTCCAACCAAGATATCTGGTTGGTTTTATTTGTCACTTTTAACCCGTTGTGGTTTCATAGCAGAAATGAACTTTCCAATTTTGTAATAGCTACCGTACCTGGATTCGTTCTTCTTTTTTTTAAATTGCTAAGGTAGCCCTATATAGACGTTTCTTACATAATACAATTAAAAATAATTTGTCCTGAAAACTAATACCATTCAAATAAAGAGGTAATAAATTATATAAGAAAATAAACACAAAAATAAACAATTTCGCATCAATCATTAATTACGCAATAAAAAATAATATAAGTACAAAGTTTATTAATATTTTTATTATCTACTAAAATAACCGACATGCTTCTTGATAAATATTATTAGAAATGAAAAAAATATTGAAACACTTGTGATACGAAATAAAACATACAATATTGTTATGTATTGTATATAAAGAACATCTGGTGCCTGTTGAAATATAGACAATAATATACAATATGTTTTTGGATATATTTGTCAGTTGATAAAATAAATTTAAGCAGTTGCTTTTCAAACGGTAGTTTTTTTAGAGAATGATATTTTGACATTTGAATCATCCTATCAATATTTAGAGAATGATATTTTGACATTTGAATCATCCTATCAATATTTAGGGAATGATATTTTGACATTTGAATCATCCTATCAATATTTAGAGAATGATATTTTGACATTTGAATCATCCTATCAATATTTAGAGAATGATATTTTGACATTTGAATCATCCTATCAATATTTAGAGAATGATATTTTGACATTTGAATCATCCTATCAATATTTTATGAAACTCGAGTTATTCAACTATTACAATCAAATTATCTATAAAGAAAAGCTTTAAAAGTTGAGGACAGGCATGCGTGTTTTTGATTGTATTATTTACAATTATTTAAAAGAAAATTTCGTTCAATTATCCATAGTACACCACATAGAGATATTTTAAATGCTTCGATATTTTTTTTTAGTTTGTTCTATATCAATAACCAGTAAACTTTATTATCGGCTTCTATAATTATAATTTATTTATCGGGTCGAAGCCTAAAAAAAAACAAACAAACTGATCTCCAGTACTATGCAAAAAGCACAGCACGTGGAGATGCGTCATAAATATCTTCCATAGTGCATGTGACAGGGTACAATGGACACTCCAATAAGTGTGGCATGGTCTGTGCTGCACCACAGTCATACGCTTCAGATTCTTCATGTAGGATCTTGCCCCATCGTTCTCTATTCTCACGGCAGTTTCTTACACCAGATCTTAGACGATTCAGGGTTTTTCATGCCCTATAGTCTAGATCACCTCCTGCAGCAAGGTGTTCTTGGGCTAGGATAAAGGTTCGCATATTTGCGGATCCTCCGCCCATCTGTATGTCCAGATGGGCGGAGGGAGCAGGGCCCGGCAGTGAGTATTTCTATAGAACGGTTTCTATAATAAAACTGGCAATCAAAAAACAACTAAGTAATTGAAACAAAAACGTATAGCACAGTTATTAGAAAAACCGCTTGCAATATTTCTTTTGATATTGGAGTTTGGAAATACTAGCATTGCAAAGCTACATATAAATAAATATTTTTTCTTGTATATAATATGTATGTATAGTAGTGTATGCAGTGGTCTTGCATAGGAAAATATTCAACAAATATTTTCAGATGAAATGACTTTGGTATGTCTAAATTATTCACATTTTTAATAACAAACTTTAATGGAAATAATAAGAGGAATATTATTGAAGATACGAGAGAATTTCTTACCTAATTTTGGCGAAACCTCCGAAATATTATATTTGTATATATAATATGTACTTCCATATGTGTAATAAGTGCGAGCTATTAATATTGTTTTCATACATTTGACATTCTCACCCCATAAACTTTTTTTGATTTCTCATCCAATTTGCTGCATTGGTCGTCATCTCATGTAGGTCCCCCAAACCAAACTCAAAGCCATACAGAGGACACTCCGCAATATGGTTCATCGTCTGACATTGTGAGCCACATTCACACTCAGGACCAGAAGACACAGCCCATAGATGTGTAATATGGTCTGCACACCTATGGGCTGTTGTATGGACCATTGTTTGTTAAGGTTATTTTAACATAATATTTTTCGTATTTTATGAATTCTTTTATAACTTTAAGATCTTAAGCTTATTACTCAATACTCACCTCATCTGCACAACTAACATCTTGTGCAAACTTTTTTTTTTCTGGCTATCCACCCGTTATCGAGTGACTTGAATTGCTAACAGTTTGAAACAGGAAAGGGAAAAATTATTGCTTACAGTCTCGAACACAATCATGAAGATGGTTGCTATTAGTTGACAAATTAATATGCTCAAGCTCAACAGATATCGAACATAATGATTTCAAACAGAAATTGGTGAACTTACCATGGGTAAAGTGCACTTAAACCAGCCTAAGCCAATTCGTAAGAATTTACACACTTTTCTTGTTTCATAGTATCTAAAAGAAATTTCCACAATTTGTTGGTTTTGTAGATGAATGACAAATTGATTATGAATAATTGACATATTGCCACATCACTGCTGAATGAAATATGGAAAATATATCTCACGTGGCATTTTTGGAATACTCGCCTCTTTTGCAGGGTCCTCAAAATTTATAGAAAAAAATGAGATACCTACTCTATTTCAAAGACATTAAGGACATTTGCACTTAATGGTTTCTCTTGATACGGAGAGAAATACATGAATTTATGTTTGCAATATAAAATATAATACAATCCAAACTGAAAATATTTCATACACTATACCTACCTACATAGATACAAATACTTTCTCAATTTTATTATTAAATCTCGCCTTGTATCGACACAGGAAATCAAATTTTCTTCATACTTCTATGAAATATTATTTGACCCATAGGAGCAATGCCAACTATGTTATGTATAACAAAAATATTTATTATTATTATTTATTTATTTATTTACACTACACACGCTATAAATACATAGTCCATTATGAAAGTAATGCACATGGTTTTATTGTGACGCGACTATCCATCGCAGCGCACTTGGACTAGTCGGAAAATGTGGCGTGAGGTCTGCCCGTTCAAACGCGCATGGTTTAATTTCGCTGCGAGTAGTGAGAGCGGAAGGACGTGGCTTTGCGTGAAGTGTGTTTTTTGTCTTTGTAACACGGCGTGATAGGAGGTTCGCTTGAACAGCGGTAAGCTATCAAGCTTTGCGTGCGGCTTGGAAAGAATGAATGAAAGAATGCTACCGAAACATTCCAGATTTTTCAAGAGGCCTTTAAGGACGACTGCATTTCAAGATCACAATCCGGGAGGCAGCGCAAGGCGTTCAAGAAGGGAAGGTCCTTGAAGAACACCATTCTGGACGCCAACAAAGGCCAGAACCGAAGAAAACGTGACGCACGTGTACCAAGTTTTGCATCTGACCGTCGATTGAGTATCCAGTAAATCACTGACCGCTAAACTTGTCCACATTTGTGGTTCATAGGATCGTGACCGAGGATTTGCAAATGCGAACACAAAGAAATTCCACGTGGCCTTAGGCAACTTCCTGGCCCGGAGCAGTACTCCAGTGGTTCTCCAGCCCCCTTGCAGTCCCGATTTAGCTGCCTGAAACCTTTTTTTTGTTCCCCTGACTGAAGAAAGAGCTGAAAGGAAAGCATTGGGAGTCTGCGGAAAACATCCAAACGCGTGTTACAACGTTCTTGAAAGGCATTCCTGAGGAGGAGTTTCAGGGTGCCTTCCAGGGGTGGCAGACACGTCTCCGCAAGTACATTAATGCAGGAAAGGACAATTTCGAAGATTTTGAAGCATTTGTAACGATAGGATCAAAAAATATATTTTTCCCAAAAAATGTGCATTACTTTCATAATGGACCATGTATATCAATTTAATTGTCGGACTTGTTATTTTATTATTTCTATCAGTTTATAAAAGTCTACAGCTAAATAAAGAAGTAACAACCAATTTTAAGCTGCTACTATCAACATTATTTGAGAATATAGCTAGGAAATTAGGTAGAGTCTCAGCCTCGTGCACACGAGGTCCGTGGTTCAATTCTAAGTGCCGGCAAAGTCCCTTTTCACGACACAAGCTTTTAGCTTACTGTAAAAGGTGTATAAGGTTGTATTTGGGTTTATAAAAAAAAACCAGATAAATCTTTTAAAAAAAAAACTTTATGAACATTGATGACATGAAAGAAGAATAAAATAAATAAAACATTATATTAATTATAGCTTGGAGAGGAATTGTGGAGGCAGGAACCTGGCGACAATCCATGGATGATGCCATACGAAAGCACAAACACCGTGCATAGTCTGAGCTATCACATTGGAAGAAACTGAACAGACTAAGGTTTGGGGTGACTAGGTGCAAAAGTAACCAGCAGAGGTGGGGACTGGGGCTTTTTGAATGGGGAGGACACTAGCTCCGACTGCGGGGAGGTGCAGAATGATTCTCACTTATGAGAATGACCTAAAGATGGCAAATGACAAAGAGATATACGTCGCTGCATACTGGAGTGGCAAGGTCTGAAGTCCGGAGCCGAAAAGTAAGTAATTGCAAAAGAATCGAGCTAGGAGTGCTTCAAAGGATAGTTCGTAAAGGATTTTTACAAAAATGGGGAACATATTCTTATCTGGAATTCCACTGGGGAATATTAATAAATGATGGCATTCATTAAAATTGGTATGTTCACACCTTTTTTAGGTATTTTAATAAAAGAATTCATAATAAAATTGAATGTAAACACACAAAAGCGCCCACCTTAGTACGTAGTATATATATGTACATGTGATAACATGTGAAATGAAAATATTATGACTATGGACACAAATAACTGATATAAAATGTATGGAGCATGTACCTACACAGAATATATCTACCTGCAGTACTATGATAATATGTATGTTATGTTTTGTGTTATGAAGGGTTGTATAAGGACAGTGGGGGTTGGGTGTATGAAAAACTAAATGAAATTAAAAGTCCAGAATGTTTATAGGTGCCGATGATACTGTAAAATATCGATGGATTTTAAGTGAACATGGAGTGAATAAGTGGTATGTTTTTTATTTATTTACTAGCTGGCCCGGCGAACTTCGTACCGCCTAAGAATCAATGAACGATTTCATACATACATCTTCTTCCCCTTGTCCTAGTTCGGTCGGGGACCCATTGCCCCTAAGTATCTCCTCCAGAGATAACTGTCCACCGCTGCTTCCAGGACCTCTGGCCACTCCAAACCTAGCCTTTCAACACATGTTCGACACCTGCCCTATCTTCTGCCCTCTCCCACTGACTTTATGAATGATTAATATTATTAATCTCTTCACAAACTCCCGTAATTGTCAAAGTGTGTCATCGAAGGTATAGTGTAAAAAAATATAATTCATTTGGAACTTTCGCAGTTTAGCGGCCCCACCCGTTGTCGAGTACTTTTTTCCATGTAAAAGTAATATTTTCGAAACTTGAGGAAATTGTTGCCATATGGTGAATTATTTTTTTGTCACCAAATTTTTGAAAAATTCTTTTATAGGAAAAAAAATTCGCAAGTATGAAACTTGAGCGGCCCCACCCGTTGTCGAGTAATATGTACGGAATTTTAGGAAATTAATTTTCGAAGTGGATTTTTTTTGCCGGCAAATTAAAATAATTCTACATATGGCAACAATTTCCTCATGTTTCAAAAATATTACCTTTTCTATGGAAAAAAAAGTACTCGACAACGGGTGGGGCCGCTAAACTGCGAAAGTTACATTCATTTTTTTTACATAGACAATTCACACACATCGAGCTAGTCCCAAACTTAGATGAATCTTGATTATGGGTAGGTACTAACGCGACGATACACACATATACAATGCACTATATACAAATACATATATATGTAACACCCAGACCCAGGACAATTTGAAAAAGGTCATTCTTCCCTTTGCCCTGTCCGGGAATCGAACCCGGGACCTCGTGACTCAAAGGAAAGAGCTCCGCGCCACACCGGGCGACATGAACAATTTATGTTGAACAATTATACTTAACTCAGATTTGTTTATAAATTATCTACAGTACGTAATATAATTATGTATGTAGGTACTAATTTTTTTTCAGGTAGATTTTACCTATTCATTTAAAATTTATAAAAATTCTTTCCATGATTTTTTAAAAATTGAAATATCAGAACTACAGATGTTAAATTGTATGGATAACGATTCTAATTTGAGAATGTATAGAAAAATTATCATTCATTGTTGATTTTGTATAATTCTCCATATTGCATTTTTTATTGAAATTAAAAATGTACGGCGTAAATAATTTTCTTCGTAATTTTTCTTCTGTGTCTGCAAATTTCACTACACAATCTTGCATCAGAACTACCTACATGAACACATTCTTATTTTCATCTTTAATAGCACAATTTTTGGTTCAATAATAATTTTCCATCTGCAAAAATAAAATACAAATTCAAATATAATCTGTGCACGTCCACATTTATGTGACAGAATATCTATCGATACATAAATATTAGTCGAATAATTCGGTTGTTACATGGCAATAGGTTGTATCTCGCATTTTTTGCGTTTTCAAGTTTGTTCCATAAAATGCTCAAAATAGTGTAATATTTGATGTGGCAAAAGGATATGTCTCTTTATAGTCAGAATAAAGAGAGAAAAGACGTCACTTATTGACATGTAGAAAGATTGTTTTCTTCAACATGGCAAAAAAACTCAAATTTTTTTAAACTGCAAGAAATTATTTAGTGAATGTTACATACATCTTGTAGAAGAAATTATTAAGAGAATGTTACATCTATCTTGTAGAAATAATAATTACCTTCATTTTGATATATAATGCTCGAAATTTGGCTGAAATATCTGTTTTGCAAACTTTGTTTTTGCTCTCCTGTAAAATTATGTTTTAGTGAGATACAACCTATTGCCATGTAACTACCGAATTATAGTAAACAAATATTAGTACACATTTCGTTCATATTAGTTATAGTAATTTGGTTCTTAATATAGCAGAACCTACGGATTATTTTAGCACAATGCAACAGGCGACGTGGGGGCGCTAATAGCGCCATAACTCTGCATATTGTTTTTATTTTTGAAATTAAAAATGTATGGCGTAAATAATTTTCTTCATATTGTTTCTTCCCGTGAATTTGTAAGATGTTTTAATAGCCTATAGTTTATTCCGGGCGGAGAAGAATCCAACAAATCAGAAATCATTCAAATCGGTACAGCCATTCTTGAGTTATAAGTGTTGTAACACACACGACTTCCTTTTATATATTAGATTTATTTATTGTACAATAAACCTCAAAACAGCAATCTGGATTGCTGTCATCAGATGTAAAAACCATTTACAGACATCAAGCAAACAAAACAAAATATAAACATAAGTAATACATTTGACATTTAAAAATAAATAATATATACACATATATGTATATGAATATAAGCATGTACAGTTTATTTCTATCTATCTATCCATATCCTCGCGTAGTATCCTACGAATTATAGGATAATATATTCGTAATTGAGGTAGGCAGAGAAGAAGGAAAGCCATATGAATCTATCCCTTCATACTTGTTTCGCTTCTTCCACATTCATACAATTTCTCATACTCGTATATATTTGTTTTTTTTTTATAGTTTTTTATGGATTTGGCGCGACTGTATTATGTAATGTTATTTCTTCTTTGAAATAAATAAAAAACTTCCAGTGAATTCTGTGGCTAAACAAATAGATAAAAAAAATCTTCCACTAAATTTTGTGGCTACCCCGTTTCTGGGTGATGTTGTGACGACATAGATAAAACATCATTGTTATTCATTTGACATCATAAAATACAAAATTTTCATTTGTTAGGTGTAGAATTTCGGATAAATGGAAGTCTTCTGCGCTATTCGGCTGGTCGGTGGGTCCTTCAATGTAATGTTCTAGGGATATTTTACCATTCTGGATATTGTCGTTGTGTCAGAGTTGTCGTCAACATTTTGCTGTTAGTACGATGATATTTATGTAACTATAGAAAATGCTCAATTACAGTTAATTTCCAGCACGATATATTAAAGTGCAACTGTTTTTAAACATGTTAAGGAGATCTGAAAAGTCCATTGGAATTTCCTAGAATTGAATTCGATGTTACATAATATTTGAGTTGTCATCATTACGGTCTGTAAGTACGAGTTTTGCCCGGCCTGTTGATTGTCATGTAAATGAGGTCAAAGAGGGTGATGTCACAATATGTTGTGTTACATAATATATATGTAATGTTGCGAAGGCTGTCCCATCCTCACGGTAACTTTTTTTTTTAAAAAGATATATCTGGGTTTTTGTTATAAACCCAAATACAACCTTATACACCTTTCACAGTAAGCTACTAAAAGCTTGTGTCTATATGGGAATCTAACACGTCTACTTACATTTTTAGGTTTTCTTTATTAAAACTTCTTTATCATGTTGACGGCACTCCGACAGATACACTAGCGTTCCTTTACTATGATCTTTTCATTATTTTTTTCATTTATTTATTTACTCATTTACAGCCCATGAATAACCTTTTTCGTGCAAAAAAAAACAAATATATCACAAGGTTTTAAAATACAGATATTAGATTAATAATTAAAAACACACACCAGGAAGATCTTTGTCATATAAATGAAAACACAAGTAGGTACAGCAAAAAATAGGCAGTCAAATTGTCGAGACAAAATTAAAGTTCTTCTCAAACTTTATTTATACCTGCCCTAACCAACATTGCACATTGTCAAGTCCACAACACAAAGCATACTTTTAACGCATTCTGAGTCTCATTTTTACATTTTTACTTTTTCTGTTTCGCTTTTTGAATAGTTGGAATTATTACATTCCTTTTTTTTATTTTACAATAATATAATTAATGATTTACGTCGCCAATTATAGTGTCCAATATCTGAATAATTTAATAGCACAATATTCTTAAAATAATTATTCAAATAGGAAGGGAGAAGGGAATACTGCTAAGTTCAATGTATAAATGGTTCACATTTTTCTTAAAGTATTCAAATGTGTTCTGCAATGTATATCAATGTAGAAATGATAATTTGTAAAATACATGAATAATGGCAGACTTAGTGACCACAAAGAAGAACTTTATCGCCTTCAAGACTCTCTGCACTTTTTTCGGCAGCCTAATATCCCCTTCAATCATCTAACGATACAGCATAGAGTGAAAGGCATATCCCCATTTCTTCATACATACACACACCATCATGCCACGGGGTAGGTAAAAAGGATCGAGCATCACTTCCTTCTATCCTTGCATACATCTTTCGCTTCCGTCACTGTCATACAATTTGTCATGCATGCTCTCCTCTTCAATGTACCTACCTACTCAGCACGTGACCGCCCTGTAGGATTTAATTTAAAAGATCTTGCCATTTGATCCTCGGACGTCCACGTATCCGAGCACCATTCCTCTATGCCAAATATATCTTCTTGGTCATTCTGTCCTCATTCATTATTTCTACATGCCCAAACCATCGTAGCCCATTTATTCCCTTCTCTTTTTACACAATTTTGGGTGTGTAACCGCTAAATCTAGAGTGCTCCCCCGATTCGGCATTTATCGCTTCAATGCGACATTTAATGCTGTGGCGATATTCAGTGTAGGTACTGATCGCACTTAAGTGCATGTTTGTGTCATTTAACACTAGAGCACACGCGCTCCAAATAGAACTTAAGCACACGCACCGCGAGGGAAACCTTCGCATGCAATTAAATGCTTATAACTCTGTTATTATATAAGATAAAACTATTAATTCTTCATCATTATGTACCTTGGAATATAAACAACAAATTTGTATTATTTGTTTTTTTGGAAATTTCTTTATTTAATACGGAAATAGAAAAATATAACATCACCTATATTTTCGAATAAAAAGTACACCATGGTAACACGCGTCGCGAGGCAATCCCCACTTTTATTGCCATGTACGTAAGGATCGCATTCAGGTAAAAAGATACATATGTAGTTTAGGGTTCCTATTGAATTTCGGCGCCATTCAAACACAATTGTTTTTTTTGTCATCTCGTTTCGGATTAACTTTTGCAACATAAATATTTATTATTATTATAGTTTTATTTTAATGTTTGTACCCAACAGAGAATTATATTTCACTACTTATTCACTTTTTGATAATAGCTGTTATTACCAATACTAGGTACCTACTACTAGGTACTACACCATCACGGCACATCCCACAAGTGGAGTAGCCAGCAGAACAGCTGCATGTGATAAACATTCAGGCCATCTTCTCTGTGCCAATAAAAATTAAGACATTCAAGATGGGTGGCAAACCTCATCGCTATATTATTCTGTACTATATAAAGATTATCGCTATAATATTATTATGTTATTCCGAAAAAAATGATTATCAAAGAATTGTTGAAAAAATATTTTTATATTTTTTTTTTTTTATATTTATTTTTATATTTTATATTTTTAGAATTAAGATTATATGTCAACTAAAAACTTGTAATATTACTGCAAACTGTTTTGGTTTACTTATTATGTAACTTATATCTTGTAATGTATTCTGTTTAACTGTTTGTTTGCTTAAAATAAAATAAAAAAAAATAAAAAAAAAAAAATATCACTTGTGAAAAATAATTGTACCAGTTCTTAATTAAAATCAAAACACAATATCTGAAGTAACGAAAATACATCACTTTTTTAAAATGCGATACATTATTTTAACCATTACATTTTAAATGTACCTAATGGTTAAAAAATTGTAATGAAATTGTCTTTAAATCGGATATTAAATTGATGTTTTGAATGTGTGTACCTACGTTAAAAAATAATAAAAATATTGTTCGGACAATTATTATGTACAAAATTATAATATTCACCTACTTATTTGTTTCAAAGAAAAAAAAAACAAAACGAAACCTAGAACCGTACACCGTCAGATATTTTTTATGACTGAGTACTTGCATAGTGACGCCGTAACACGCGTAGTGGGAGAATCCCCGCGGAACAGCAAAAAACTGGCAAAAAGTATTCTTATGAAGATTTCAATGAGTTGATTTCGCTATAAATAAATGTTGTTTATTGATGGGTAGGATATCATAGAAGGAAAAACTCGACAATCTCGTTGATTTTATTTTATAACGAAAAAACTGTCGATGTTAAGGTTTCCCCGCGCACGCGTGTGCTCTCGTGTTAAGGGCCGCGATATCCAAATAGAAGTTAACCAGTAGTTAAGTAATCAACTGGTATGAGTTAACTTGTTCATGTTCGGCGTTTGGTGATATCATAAAAATAATTTACAATGGTTACTTAACCAGAAGTTAACTTTCTGTAGTGATGTAAACAGTATTCACATATGGCAATACCTTAGTACAAATCGGTTGAAATTTAATTTTTACGCACTTTTGTTGTACGAGTGGCAACACTAGGGAAGTTATTTGACACTTCACTGGTTGTTTGGAGCCGCCATTTTGAATTTTAACGTGTTGCTCATGTTGACGAGTGTTTTGAAAGTATCAATAATAATATTGTTCATCGGATGATGTATCAACATTATTATGAAGATAATGATCCAGTTTTGATCAATATATTATATTATTATAACACAATATTCTCAAACCAAAATGACAAACTATGTAACTGTCAAATTGATGACATATATAGCACCATCTACAGACGAAAAAAATATTCATTCTCAAAGTTAACTCGTGGATTCGATAGTTAACTCATGAAAATCGGGTGGTTATAAATAACCACTTGTTATCTCCGTAACCAACATTGGATATCACCATTTCTTGAGTTAACTTATGGTTTACTCTTGACAACAAGTTAACTGCTTGGTTAACGTTTTGGATATCGCGGCCCTAAGAGATACATATTATTTCCAGGCACAGACTGAGGTATGTGGCGGGCGTTGCCCTTAAAAAAAACTGAAAAATTCATTTCTAAATTACAATGAAGTTATAATAAAAGTGGTAATATATTAATAAATGTCACCGTATATTATTTATTATCACAGGTAGAATTTAGAAAAATATGTTTTAGGTCATCGTGTGACGTTATTAAATTAAAAATCTGACAAAAACAATGAACAAATGCAAACAGTACGAAGCAGAAGGGCGAATATATCATACAACATAACATATGCACACATAAATATTTGAGTCGGTTCGTATATATGTGCGTATGTCCTTAATGGACTCCGAAATAAGGAATAACAGAAGTACAATAATACACTCTATACGAAGTGTCATCCTTTGGGCAGGTTTAAGTCAAGCAAAATACAAAATTAGTATGGATATAAGTCAAACTCTAATTAGTTTCTGAGCTCTACTGGAATTTACAAATGGACTTGTTCAATTTCGATATTAGACCACACAAATGTCTTTTATAAATGATGTTAAGAGAATGTCACAAATGGTGTTATACGCCGCGCGCACCCAGCAGAGATCTGCAATCTCCGTGATCCAGGAGAGACGATGGTTCTGGCTGAGTCATGTTCTGAGAAAGCTCAATGATAGTTGGCTAAAAAAGCAATGTTTTTCCGTCAGCCCGGGCGTCCCTCTTTCACAATACACCGTTCCTATGACAATGGCATCAGAGCGCAGGGAATGTCGTGGAAAGAGGTGACGCGATTGGCGCAGAGACGCTCTGAATGGAGAAGGCTGGTTTCTAGTCTGTGCTCCTGAGAGGAGCGTTGAGGGCGATGAGTGAGTGAGCTTAGTGAATATCAAAAGCACAATATATACCTATTTTGTATCGGGCATTCCATGCGCCAGACTGTCTTTATTGTTCCATACATAAAAAGCATTTAATTTTTAAAATTAATTTAATAAAAAAAACTTTTATTTTATCTGCTAAACTAAGTTCTAGATGCTCGGCATTCTAAAATATGTTTATCTATTTTTCGAGAATTATAACTGAAACCATTAGATAAATGTGTCGAGCTTAATGTCTTTGGGGCAAATATTTTCACTCGCTTCTCTTGACCTCGATTCTTGAAATTACACTTGAAAACGACGAACAATTTAACAAATATAAAATTGCAACGTTATTTATATCCATTAATGAGTACAACAGTAATTAAGGGGTAAACAAGCAAAGTCGCATCAATCCTATAACATTGAAAATGATAACACACCACATTTATATTTCTACTTGAAGCGTTTTTGATACTTAATCAGTTTTTTGTTACACCCATTTACTCAGAGACAGATTTTCATTGTATCGATTAAACTACATTGTAGCCAACAAAAATACGAAAATTACTGCATTCATATTAAATATATATGAAAAATGTATCGATGTGACATTGTTTCTATACCCCTCAATTATGAAAAATATAGAATATTTTGCGATAGAGGAAAATTTACAGTTTTTGAGATAATTTTTGTTACGACAGAAAACTATAGAAGTATTAAAGCTTGTATGCTGAAATCTAATAGTCCAAATTTTGATGACAGCTTATTTTTTGATTGATTTGCCGTTTATTTTGTAAAACTTCATGTATTTGTATTTGGGAGAAAACACAATTGGTTTTAGTTTTATTTTATAGTTAGTTATAATATAATGACCTGGTTTCGATATACAAAGTCAATATTAAACTCCTTAAGTATTACTTAATTAATTTGAAATAAAACTCAAACATGTTAATTTCAATATAATAATACAAGCAAGCAGTTATTTATATGTAAATAATGGGGTTGGTTTGAAGATATCGCAATACATCAACTAATTAATCGCCCTCTATATATTAAATTTCAATTTCTACTGCTTTGTGAAATGATATTTTGTAAACAATGAACCCACAGTAAATTATAAATAAAAGGTAAGTATACCTATATTTTTCATTTTTTCATCGCCCTCAACGCTCTTCTCGGGAGCACAGGGAAGAAACCAAACCAATTGCGACATTTCTTTCCACGACATTCCCTGCACTCTGATGTCGTTGTCATAGGAACGTTGTTTTGGAAAGAGAGACGCCGGGCCGACGGAACCCTTGCAGACGGAAGAACAGTGCTCTTTTTGGCAAACTTTCATTGGCCATATAACATATTTTTATTGTTTTATATATTCTTTTATAATGAAAAATGAACCAAATAAATAACAGTTTGTACAACTTTTATTCATCACGTCTGCACTTCAAACTTCCGTTGCGCAAAAGCAGTCGAACTTCTATCAGTGGTGTTAATACAATTTGTTCGCTTTGCGATATAAGTTTTATTTTGTATAAAATATTGCCTATGTACGAAGAAAAGGAATAAATTAACCCACGTTTTAGTTAATCAGTACATTAAGTTCGTTTCTCATGGAAAATTATAAATATTTCATTTTTAAGATTTGTTTATATTTTTTTTTATTTATACGTAAATTTTTAAATGATAAAAATATTTTTGGGCATTTAGGCACAATGTGTCGATGTAAAACCAGTCAGACATCTGTATGGACCATGTTAACACAATGTTAATACAATAAACAAAAAGTGATAAAGGAGCCCTAATGCTTACGAATTTGCTATAGGCTGGTTAAAGTGATCAAAAATACTCGATATTGTGATGAATTGTGAATCTTGTCCATGACAATGAAAGTGATCACTTAAATCAGCCTAGTGCCAATTCGTATAAGCGTTGGGATGCCTTTCTCACTTCTTTAGATTAGATTTTGCACAATGTTACATTGTGTGAACACATGGTTCATGTATGTTTCTTTTAATTTAGATATCTTTTAACACTTATTTATCATCACTTTTCAAACAGAAATCTCATAATATAATCTTGCAAGAAGAATAAAGATGTCTCACTTTACTTACTTTGTTAAAGACGGCAGGCAAAGGAAAGATACATGAAAGATACAAAGGGATGACATTGAAGGCTTTAAGATTTAATTTAAATAGAAAATTTATTAAAATATAAATAAAATATGTAATATTTAGACTGTATAACATTTACCAGAAAAAAAATGAAATGTCAAAAAACATTTTATTATATTTCAAAAATCATTTTATCGGAGCTGTATTAATCCACGCTAATAAAAAAAGCGGTCAGTGTTTAGCCTCGATAAATCAATGATTTAAATCTACTTCAAAAATCGAACGATAACTGAAGAAAACGTAAATCGTAGGAATTTGCATCATAATAGGATATTTAAATTTTGAAAAAAATTTGATAAATCTTGACACTCTTACCATAAAAGTGTTATTAAAGTTTCGAAGATTGAATAAAAATAAAAAGAAAGGATGATAAACTTACCGGAATGTCAGCCATATATCAATACACATGACGTTTAGCCAGAAGAAGCTCAGCATCATGAAGAAGAAAATGACGAAAGCTGAAAGAAGACAAAAGATTTAGTTAAAGCTTATTTCCAGGAATACAACTTTGAAGCTCTGTTTCTCGAATCAAATCTTAGAACATAATAGTGTTTGGATTATCTCTGTTAAAAGCTTCACTGAATTTCAGGAAATTCATGTATCTATTATATATACGAGAAACACAATAAGTTTATTCTATTTAAACGTATATAAGCAAGTCAATACGATTATTATGTTTTTATTTAAAAGGTTTCCAATGACTATAGACTCACGCCGTTTTCCAAATGGGAAAGGCGGAGAGGGACGCAAAGCCAATGATTTGATTGTTATAATTGTTTCACTGTGCACCGTTCTATGATAAAAATATCACAGTATTAAGTATGTTGTGGACAGAGGTGGTTCAGTTAAGCCAGAAACACGTTGAAAAGAGGAAGTTCGTTTTTAGCCCGAAGTCCCGAGAGGGGTGTGGGAAGAAAAATAGTTATATTTGGCTTTTAACATTATGTAAACACGGTTCTCTAATCGACATTGGTTTTGTCATCTTCTTTGTGACCACAACTAGTAAAAAAACAAAAAGAATGAAAATATTCTAAACACAAACATTCAGAATACATTATTCTTTAAAAACATAAATCCAATACTACCACTATATCATTACAGCATGTTCCACAAATGGGGTAGTCAGTAAACCAGCTGCATGTAATATACATGCAAGTTCACATCTCCGTGTTAACAAAAGATATTCAGTATAGGCAGTAAATCTCATCGCTGAATATAAAATGTCTTTATTTTTTCGAATAAAGGACACATGAAAACTTAGGGAAAAAAGTGGGAAACCAATTCTTTACCGGAGGCTCAGATTATATGTAGTTTACTATAAGTAATCCACAATATGTGATATTGTATAGTTTTCGATCTGTATAAGTGTATAGACGAGATTTAATACTATGAACCCTCTTAAGCATTTCAAGAATGTATGGAAAGCTTTTATCAATAATAATCTCTACTGGCATTAATATTATTTATATCCCAATATTACAATATATATCCCTATCATCCCTTATTCTCTTTCTCTCTCTCTATGCTTCCCCGCCTAGCCCCAGAAATATTATGAATAAGTTTATGAGTTTTCCGATTCAATACATTATGCTTATACTGAGACTGATGTTGAATAGGGATGGAAAAGGTGACAAATTAGAACTGATTTTGACAATAAACATCGATTCAACTCAAAAGATTACAATTTTGACTCAATATTTATTTATACAACAATAACAATACTTTATTCAAGAAATGTAGGTACATATAAAACAGGGAGTATATAATATCACCAATGTGGATACAATTATGTTGTAGCAGCCTCGCTTGGTTGCCATGTATCGAGGCGTGCTGCGTGATGGAAAAAGCTAACATAATGATACAAATCAATAAATGATGAATAAATCCCAATACAATAAATATATCAATGAATCAAAATTCAACACAATGATACAAATGAATGAATGATGAACGCACCCCAAAATGAACAAATAAATAAACAAGTCAATGAATTAACAAACAAAAATAATGATACAAATAAATGAATCCCAATAAAAACATATTGATAAACATGTCAACGAATTAATAATCAAAAATAATGATACAATGAATGAATCCCAATATGAACAATATAACAACTTTTGATAACATTCATACAGTAAAAGGAATCACATATTATGAAACATGATGAAATAGCATCCTATCTACACGTGAAAGTACGCAAAGCCCGAGTAACTTAGTTCTACAGTATATTTTACACTCTTTAAAAGAATACTAAGTAAGTTTTTTTATGTATTTAAGTTTACAGGTATTATATAAATTTTTATAATACAATAATTTGGTCACGTTATACCTACTCAACATACTTTTATTAGTTAAATTAAACCTGTAATATTCACAAAATGTCACACAGCCTCCGAGGGGAATAGACACAATACAATAATTTCGATGTAAAATTTTATATAAAAACATATTTTTACCTCCTTCGTTCCACCATAAAAGTATTGCATACTTCGTATAAATAGCTCTTACCATATTAATAATAATAATATGTAAAGTTAAATGTTTGTTTGTTAGTTCTTGTTGTTGTTCTGTTGTGATATTTAATAATAATAATAATAGTAAGAAGCATCTCGGTAAAGGGAATGACTTGTATTGCTAGTAGGTATGCCTGCTACATATAGAATTATGTATATTGTTTTTGTATTCATTGCTTTAAAGAGAATATGCAGTGTTGAGGAACTTGTATTAAAATAAACAGTGACGTGACTTAAATGCATACATTTGAATAAGGTACGTTTATATTTAATAAAATATGTATAATAAACATATAAATCGTCCTTTGCATGTCAATAAAAGTTAAAATATTCAAGATTGGTAACGTGCTTCATCACTCAACATTCAAAAATGTTTTAAAGGATGCCTTTTACGAAAACCAGCCTTATACAGGACACTCAAAAGCTTAGAGAAAAGAGTGGCTTTCCTATACTATAGAAAATATTATATACTTGAAAAGTTTTTGGATAATATTTATAATTTATCTGAAAGAGAGGGTGTGAGAAAGCGCGGACGTCCAAGAACTACGTGGCTTGACCATGTTGATCAAATACTCAAGGACGGTCGTGTGTTTAGTAAGAGGAATCGGCGTGCATGTATGAGAAACTGGATGAATGTAGAGGCCGCGAAAGAAGTATGTAAGGATAGATCTATATTTCATTCCGTTCTCTCTGCCTACCCCACCTAGCACACGGCGTGAGGGTATATGTAGGATAGTATAGTATAAATAAGGATTTAGAGAAACTAAATGCCAGAGACAATTGACAATCTAAGGCACGTCTTGGAAAAATTGCACGTCTTGGAGCAAAAATCTATGGCTGTTAGAAATACGACTGGCTATTTTTTGGTTGTTAGAAATAGATCATAAGGGTTAAAAAAAAGATGGCAGATGCTTAATACATCCTAAAAAAATGCACATTTTGAGAATTGAGAAAATTAGAACACAGTGGATATGAACGAAATGGAAAAGAGTTTTTACTTTATATCTTTAAATACTTAGATTTTTATTACTAAGGATAAAAATGCTAGTATTTTAAGAAATATAAAAAAGTTTGTTTTATCTGAAACTCAAGATAACTAGTTGAGGTTTTAAAACCAGAATTTGTTTAAATTATCATCCCGATGGATACGCCAATGCCCCAAGTATAAAATAAGTTTTATATCGCCAATAAAAATATATTTCAGCCGCCTGAAACCACCATCACCATATGAATATTATATAAAGTAATATTTTCAAGATAATATAAAAGGATTGAGTTCTTCATAAAGTACATTAATTTTATAAATAGATTTAAAGTACAATGATACTTTAAGAAATAACTTTTTGATTTGTGTGCTTTTGTGGAAATATATCAATTATGGAAAGGTGAAAAGGTTACAGTGATATCTTACAGAACTTAAATAAGTCAAATTTATTTGTCAGAGCTTCGTTATTCCGATCAGGAAAAGTAAATATGTTGGTTTGAAAATTAAACTTTTATTTTGCTTATCATGGTGGATTGTTTTGCGATTCGTCAAAACAATAAATCAACTTTCAGTTTCGTAACTCAACTAATAGAAATGTCTTTTATTCGAGAAATCACAATTTTTGGAATTTTGGTATATTCATATTATTTTGTTTTAAAAACATTACAGAAATTGAAATATAACAACATTACATTGCACTGTTAAATACATACGTTGTCTTTGTTCCGTTCAATAGTTAAACAATTCGAAATATTTATTTGTGGAATTTAAAATAGGTACATCATAAATATTATTGTTTTCATTTTATATCTCAATTTAACAATTATGATATAAAATAATATACATAATCAATCATACAAAAGAAAACCAAAACGATGGTTTGGGCACGAGGAAAGAATGAATGAGGACAGAATGACCAAGAAGATATATTTGGCTAAGTGGATTGGTGCTCGGAGAAGTGGACGTACGAGGATCAAATGGCAAAATCATTTAAATCAAATACTATAGGATGGTCACGTGTTGACCACATTGAACAGAAGAGCATGCATGAGGAATTGTATGAAAGTGAAGGAAGCGAAAGATGTATGCAAGGACAGAAGGAAATGGCGCTCAATCCTTATGTATGATGTTTGTATATTTCAATATAGGTGCCAACATTGAATAATATTGACTTAGTGAAAATTAATATTTTAAAATTCATTTTTTCTAATTCAGCAGATTTCTTAACTCTAAACTTCTTTACCAACATGTCCCATGCTGTTGACCATCTGTCTCTAACTATTGCGATCGTTTAGGCTACTTCTTTCACAAAACAGTTGGTAATATTTTGCTTTATCTGCAGAATCTTCGGAATGTATGTAACATAAACGAATAGGTTTTTTTTTACTGTATTGCTGTTCATTGTTTCTTTTACACAATAATCTTTACAATACAATAAACTTTTATACAATCGTGGTTAGATGAAAGAAATCACTTTATAGTGATAATCTCGCCACTGCACATCGTCCTAGTTTTAAAAAAAATATATTATTTTGTTAACACTGTAATGTAATGATGATGTGCAAGAAGAATAAATAAATAAATAAAAATAAATAAATAAAACGATTCCTACCTATGCACTCTTCCTTATAATTTTTGAGTGTCCTGAAAAAGGCAGATATTTGGAAAGCAACTGTGTGAGGCAGACATTTACTATCTTCAATTCAACGACAAGATTAAACCACTCATCCTGAATATCTTATATTTTTACAGCACGAAAAAGACGACCTGTATATTCATAAAGATAGATATTATTCAAAATCAATACGTGTTTTTTTTTACTTCAAATAGTTCATATGTTTTTTAAAGGCACTGTACTCCTTCGGCATTTCTTCGACCTGTCAAATAAATAATTCACTATGTTTTCCGTTTACATATTGTTTAATAATATATTATTACCGACTCTTCGTATCGTTACGCCAAAAACAGTCAATCCTACTCACAAACGAGGAATAGTGTTATTTCAACTTTTAGGCCTGATTACGTGATACGTTAAAAATACTCGCAAATATATACCTATTAGCATCGTTGCAACTTTATGCTGAAACAAAATTATTAATTTGACAATGTCAAAACTTGTAGTCTCAATACAATATTAAGTGGGCGCAGTAAAGAATAAATCATTTTGTGATCAAACCTGTTTATTTATTTACTCATTTTTTACTGTATTTTTTATTTTTACATTTTTTACATTGATCACAATTTTTTTATAGAAAAGTGCATTCAAATTAAATACATTCAAATTATACGGAGAGTGAGTTTATCGCAAAGGCGCGATCTCTTCCAAATAACACAAATACACAAAAATAATATAAAATAAAAAAATATGCACACATAGTTAAAGAAAATAAAACCTTTTCGTATGTTTTGTGATTAACACTGTGGAATTACATATTGATTATTAATTTATGCAAAATAAAAGAAACTTTGTATTTTCCACTCAAATAACAGTATTTAGTTATAAAGTTTTCGGAATTACTTGTTCCATCATCAGAGTATTGTTACTGAAAATGGAACAAATAGTTCCGAAAACTTTATAACTAAATACTGTTATTTGAGTGGAAAATACAGTGTTTCTTTTATTTTGCATAAATTAATAGAAAATAAAAGTTCATACATATATGCATAATATATACAAAAATAAAAAAAATTGCAGGTATATAAATAAACAGTCATAAATACAAAAAAAAGAAGAGATATAATTGAGTAAAATAAAGGGGGTGAGGAGGGGACAGGAGCGATGGGTTTTAGGTTTCAGAGGTTGAGTTTGAGGAAACTGCTCACTTGAAAGATGTCAGAATTTATTTATTTATTTTTGTTTAATAAAGTCATAAAAATTACACATATTTTTATAACTTAAAAACTAGGTTAAAGTGATACATACACTACTTAATTACAAATTAAACTAAACAAATTCATACTATACTAAATATACATACTACGATAATATTCACATCAACATTACAATATACTGTATCATGAGAATCTCTTTTTGACATAGCGCACACACAGTCTCCTAAAAGATGAGATGTTTTCAGCCCCCCTGATTCGGCCAGGAATTTCATTAAACAGCCTCATGCCTTTAAACATGAGACTGTTTCCTGTTGCTGCCAGTCTTATTCTCGGAAGTCTAAATTCTAAATTTGAGTTAGCCTAAAGTAAGATTTAGCCAGGATTAACGTTAGACACACCTAGTTAGGCGAGTCTAAATTAACATTCACTACATGAATACGAATGGATATGTTTGTTTTGGATACGCGTTGTGAATCTAACACAAACACTTGGTAACAAAATAATAATATGTATGTATGTATGCAACACCAGTTGAAATAATAATAAACAAATTCCAATAGAACATTATTTTGTACCAATATGAAAGCATGTTCTCCTGATACTATTTATAATAGAATTTATACTGAAATGAAATACCGTTCGACAGATATATTTATTATATGAAAATATCTAAAAAGAATACATCATCCACTCTTTTCAGTAAGTTTTCGAGCCGTCTGAAAAAACGCATATTTTTAAACATTTCACAGGTATAAGACATTAAACATCTCAATTCTGCAGTAATTAGTAATGCTGGTACCGATCCTAGATGTTTTGTATTAAAAACGATGTGGATAATTTTTATGTTGATTGCATGCAAAATATCTAAAAGCTTCCATATTTGTGACGTAAGAATATTTTATTTATAATTTTATTTTATTCCGGATTGGCTGAAAGATATTCCCACTTTTAGGTATTCTCTGTAAATATATTATGCTTGTATACTATATATTTTGATGCCAATAAAATTTTATTTATTTATAAATTTTTCTTCACATATTATGTTATAGATATATTTTTCAATCAAGTTGACGTTAAAAGTTGAATAAACCAAGATTTGAATGTTGAACAGGGAGTTTTCAAGAGTTTCTCAATTCTATCATTTTTTTTCATTCATTACACAATTTCACCTGAAGGGAAATACACGAAAATAAATCTTATTCATTAGTTTTCTTCTTGTCTTATTTTTTGTAATTTACTTCACTTTATCTTTGTTTAAAGATAAATGTAGGTATTAAAAAGTTAAATGGCAAACACCTAAGTAAATAAAAATCAAGTTGATACTTTGATATTGTCCAAAGTTCAATTTTGCTGAATAAAGTTTAGGTAAATAGAAAGAGATGCATACACTTTACATAAGAGCTTTTATCAGATCACAATATACAACTATTTAAGATATGTAAAAAAGTGTGTTTGTATTTTTTCTTTATATTTATCTTTATTTTTCTGTTTAATATTGTGTTTTTTATTGCACTATGATTATATGCATCACTCATCGAAAAGTTGAACACCGTTATAGAATGGTGTTATTTTTATTTAAAATAAAATAATAAATAAATTTTACTACTATACCTACCATCACGGCATATTCCACAATGGAGTAGTTAGCAGACCAGCTGCATGTAATAAACATGTTAAGTGTCCTGTCTGTGTCAAAACCGGTGGCAAACCTCAGCGCTGAATTTAAGATGTAAAATGTTTTTATTTTGTCAAACACCTGTCTCTTACAGGTCACTAAAAAACGTCAAGAAAGAGTGGAAGACCAATTCTTTGTCGGCTCAAGGTATTTTAAATTTGAATATATATATATGGACAATTTGTAAAGCGCCGTTTACTCATAACATGACCTCAAGGGCGCAAGAATAATCTGGAATAAACCCAAAAGTTTGTTCTCTGAAACATCATGAACTTGTTAATTAGGTATCGACATTTCTCAACTTAAGAATCGTAATTTAGGAAAATAGGAGATTTCGGAAACACATTTCTTTCGTTTTTACTGTAAAAGAAAAACCTTTCTCACTTTTACTCAGCACTGAATACGTTTACTTAAGTATTTATGCTGCGAACATACACACTGTGCACGTTGCGTTGTACATAAGAATGAAGTATAAGAATATAATACAACATATCCATATCTGTTAGAATACAGTTAGTAATGTAGTGTGCTTTTTATTTTGTAAAAGGTTTTTAAGGAAATTGATATGCTGCTTTACTGCAAATTAAAACATCTGTACTACGGATAAGTGTGCACTTACATACTAAAATAGAGCATAGTACGGACACATTAAAACTATTTCCCATAAAAAAAAATAAAAAAATATGAAGAAAAATTATTTGGTCTCTCAGAGATAGGATCAGAAACACCGAGATTAGAATAATATGCGACACGGAAGACATATGTAGCGAGATGGAGAAGTGATGGAGAGTTGAAAACAGGATTGACCACATTGCCGCAAAGAAGATACCAGCTGACTCATGTTCACGAGAAACCACTAAAAAGATGGAAGGATTGCTGGTCCTCAATATCATAAGAGGAAATAACTTCCGAAGCAACAGATTAATAATCTACAACAAGGGGAAGAAGAAGAAGTTTCTTTGGTGACTTAATTAATTTGCTTCCCGGTTTTCGAAAACTTTCGCTCTCCATGTCGAGCAAATGTTAAATCTTAGAAAGCTTTCGATAGCCGGCTCGCAAATCAATAAAATTGTCTGTGGAATTCCTAAATATTTTGTATAATTATTATACCTTATTATAATAATGAATTTCTACCAAAAACTAATGGTCAATATATTAAATTGTATTGTTCATTTTTCCTTCACCCCCGAAATCACATTCTTTTGAATATGTATAGATAAAATAAGCTCGTATTTAAAATAAAAGCTAAGACATTCAGGTTGGGGGCATATTTCATCCCTGCATTGATGAAGTTGTTAAATGTCTCTTACGCGATGATTTATGCATTCGTGACTTTTACAGGTGCCTCGAAAACCTTTTTTTATTTCACTTAGCTGAAGTGATAGTCACATCAGCTAAGAAACGGTACATTGTTGAATATTATATTTTTTCGAATTAGATAAAGTAGTAATGATATTACTCATGCAAACATTGCCAGCTGTAAACTTGAAATAAAACCAAGAAGCCACAACAGACTTGCTACGTGTTATATTGCGTACATATTATTATTGAAGTAAAGTGTAGACGTGACTGCAATACATAAATCTTTATACACAAATATACCAAATACAGTCTGAGTATGTAAGTAAGCACATAAGTTGTATAGCGAATGCAAAGTTGAAAGTTGAAAAAAGTTGTGAAAATGAATACTTTATGTTGTGAATATATTTCACACTTTTCATTTTACTTTACCATTTTCTGATATTGTTTTGAATTAATGTGTGTAGATTTTTTTTTTATCATTGTTATTATTTTAATAATTTTCTTCATACACGCCATAAAGACATTACAAAAACTGATGAATATAAATTTACCTACATTATTGTCTGTACAGGTTTATCTACTTTAAATATTACAGCTATTATTTTATTGTTGTGAATGATACATAAATTTAATGTCCAGTTCAGTAAATCGACAAGTAGAACAATTCGAAAAAAGTCTACCAAAAAATGCTGCATGGTTCCAGATTTGCTAAAAATAGAGTTATGTAATTTTGATCAAAATTATATGAAGATATTTTTTATTATGACTGACTTTTTGTCGTGTAATTAAATGACGAAAGACGTCCTGCATAAAAAAATTGTTAAATATATACTGCATAAATATATAAAGGACAATTTGTAAAGCGCCGTTTTTTCATAACATGACAACAAGGGCGCAATACTATGTGTTTATTGTCCAACGCTCCCGGCAATTATTTTTTTTAATATTTACTATTTTTATCATTTCAAGATCTGAAATATGAAATCCCAAAAAATTATTGCTTTGAATGTTTTTCGATTGGTAGACCTTACACCGTGACAGTGAGAATGACGGAATTAGTGAAAGTTTTCCCTGGAAACCAACTTCAAAGCGTTGGAACGCCTTTCTCACTTCTTCAGATTTAATTTTCCACAATGTTACATTGTGTGGGAATGGTTCTCAATTTGAGTTTTTTTAAAAAAAAAAGATATATCTGGATTTTGTTATAAATGTCACAGTAAGCTACTAAAATATTTTGTCGTGACAGGGGAGTTTGCCGGCACCTGGGATCCAACCACAGGATCTGTCCTTACATACTTCTTTCGCTTCCTCTACATTCATCCAGTTTCTCATACATGCACGCCGATTTCTCTTACTCAACATGCGTACGTCCTTAAGAATTTGGTCCACGTGATCAAGCCACGTGGTTCTTGGACATCCGCGCTTCCTCATACCCCTTCTTTCAGCTAAATACATCCTCTTCGTCATCCTTTCATCTTTCATTCGCTCAACATGTCCAAACCATCTCAACTTGTTTACACGCATTCTGTCCACAACACTCCTCTCACATCCGCTCATTCTCCTGATATCCTCATTCTTCACTCTATCTCGCAACGTTTTACCAACCATTCTTCTCAGTGAACGCGTCTTCACAGCATTTATTCCACTCTCGTCCTTTTTCAACCATGTCCAAGTTTCGCTTGCATACATATGTGTCGGTACCAGAATGGTATTGTGCACTAGCATTTTTGCCATGTTCGACACACTGCTATTGCTAACAATGGGTCGAAGTGCACCATTCACTCTAGCACCGGCGACTTTTCCTCTTTCGATGTCCTTATCAAATCTTCAATCCCTCGCAAACAGACTTCCCAAATAGACATACTCATTCACTTTTGTTTTTGGTATATCTACTAAATGCAATTTTTTTGGAATAATATCATTTATAGACCACTTTGTAGGTTAATTAGTAAGTTTATTAATTGATTCATGAGTCGGAAGTTATTAAAATCAAAAGCTTATTTATTTACAGAAAATGATATATTTTTCTACTAAATCTAACCTACATTCTGTGTGTACAATAATATTGTGTATAATATCTATAAACATAGACATAAATGAGAAGTAAACATATTTACACTTATTTTTTTTGATCTTTAATAGAATTATTTCGAGATGGTTGTAATTAGATCGCTGAGGAATTCACGAGTTTTTAATGAATGTTTAAATAAATTTCAATCAAATTTGATCGTATTACAAACTAGTATCAATTTGTTAACATCAAATATTTTCATTCAAATGTATGCAAGTTGCTGTACTTACTCGTAGTAAGAAGAAGAGGAGCTGATGATGAAAATGATGTTTTCATTAATAATGATGACGATTGATGATAAACCGTTATGTATATTTATATCTGCTTTCATTTATTTACTATGCTTACAAATGGTGAATTTGTATTCACTTGCTTATAATTCGTTTTACGTTATTTACGAAAATGCAAGTTTAATTCCAACAGTCACAAAAATTTGTAGTTGGGCATATATTTCTTGATTTATCTGTATTATTTCAAAGATGCCTTATGTCAGCAGTGATTTAATCATATTATATTGTAAGCATTAATGACAGTACACATCTCTGAAATAAGTAAATAATTTAGATAAATCAAGAAATATATGCCTAACTACAAATTTTTACGACTGTTGGATAGGCACCTTTGGCTATGAGCCACTCAATTTTAATCAACAAATTCTTAACATCTATCAGTTTTACAGAAATAAAGTCTTAAATACAATACTCATGTAAATTTGTTGCTTATTTTGTAAGAATTAACGATAGCAACTTTATTTTTATTTATCTATCTATCTATCCCTCACGCCTTGTCACAGGTAGGGTAGGCAGAGAGAACGGAACGCCATATTAATCTATCCTTACAAACTTTTTTCACTTCCACCATCATTCAATTTCTCGTACATGCACGCCAACTTCTCTTGTTCACCATCACATCAAATTCCACAAGTGGGGAAGTTAGCAACACTTTTGTACCAACAAAAACTAAGACATTCAGTATTGGTGGCAAACTTTAACGCTGAATATAAAATGCGAATGTCTTTATTTTTTCAAACAGCAAAGCAATACTATCCCGTTGATGGCAGAGGTTTGGCGAAATCGATAACGATTATAAATAATTATGTAACAATCTAATATATTATAATACCAAGTATTTATTGTGTGGAGTACCCGGTAGAGAATTGGTCTCCTACTCTTCCCCGTAAGTTTTCGAGTGTTCTGTAAAAGGCAGGTGTTCGAAAAAATAAGATATTGTACATCTTAAATTCAGCGATGAGATTTATTTATTTATTTATTTATTCTTTTTGCACATCATCATTACATAACAGTGTTAACAAAATAATATAAAATTTTAGAAACTAGGACGATGTGCAGTGGCGATATTATCACTATAAAGTGATTTCTTCCATCTAACCACGACACATTGACATGAAACTAGTAAAAACAAATTTACTTAAGTACAAAAAAAACATACAAAATATCAAAACACAACAAAAAAAAAACAAAATTTAAAATAATATATTTGACACACACTCAACATGTGGTAGGAATTATGGATCAGAGGAGGGGGGGGGGCTAGGGAACGGATACTGAGTTAGAAGATAGCATTTTTTCCTTAATACAAGATTTAAAGACATTGAACGATTGTGAAACTCTATGCGAAGAAGGAAGATTATTCCAACAACGAGCACCATAAACTGAGAATGATTTCGAGAAATAATTGATACTGTGTGTAGGAATTGCCAGAAGACGCTAGTTATTGGATCGCAATGGTAGGCCATGGCTCGCTAAATACTTGAAATTTTCTTTTAAATAATAGGGAGAAGACGAGATTTGCCACTTATCATGAATGTCTTGATTTTATATTGGCACGGAGAGGAGAGTTTGCATGCTTGTTATATGCAGCTGATCTGCTGGCTACCCCACTTGTGAGATATGACGTGATGGTACAGTAGTATTAATACAAAGTTTAAAACTTTGTATTTTATTATAAAAATGTCTCGCAACTGTTATAAAGTGAATCCTTCAAAATTAAATTAAAGTTATAATGTTCTCAGTAATAAGTAATAAAATATGCATATTATGTAATTAATATGTATATTTTTTCTTGGCTTTAATCAAAAGTCTCTCAAAACATTGACGGACAGAGTAATGAATAATAATTAAGGTTGATACAACCGGACGTTGTATATACTTCACGTCTGAATGATGGATTAGAAAAATGGCTAGAAAAAAGGAAAAATGTTTATCTAAGATTATTATCTTACTAGCTGGCCCAGCGAACTTCGTACCGCCTAAGAATCAATGAATGATTACATACATACATCTTCTTCCCCTTGTCCTAGTTCGGTCGGGGGCCCATTGCCCCTAGGTATCTCCTCCAAAGATCCCTGTCCGCCGCTGCTTCCAGGACCTCTGGCCACTCCAAACCAAGCCTTTCAACACACAGATTCGACACCTGCCCTTGCCAGCTTCTTCTAGGGCGGCCCAAAGATCTACTGCCCTCTCTTACAGACTTTATGAATGATTAATATTATTAATCTCTTTACAAACTCCCGTAATTGTCCAAATGTGTCATCGTAGGTATAGTGTAAAAAATAAAATTCATTTGGAACTTTCACAGTTTAGCGGCCCCACCCGTTGTCGAGTAATATGTACGGAACATTAGGAAATTAATATTCGACGTAGATTTTTTTTGCCGGCATTTAAAATAATTATTCATATGGCAACAATTTCATCCAGTTTCAAAAATAATACTTTTTCTATGGAAAAAAAGTACTCGACAACGGGTGGGGCCGCTTAACTGCGAAAATTCCATTCATTTTTTTACATAGACAATTCACACACATCGAGCCAGTCCCAACCTAAGATGAATCTTGTATTATGGGTACTAACGCGACGATACACACGTATACAATGCACTATACATTACATAATATGTAACACCCAGACCCAGGACAATTTGAAAAAGGTCATTCTTCACTTTGCACTGGCCGATAATCGAACCCGGGACCTCGTGACTCAAAGGCAAAAGTGCTACCTCCGCGCCCCACCTGGCGACATGAACAATTTATATTGGATAATTAACTTAACTCAGATTTGTTTATAAATTATCTGCTGTACGTAATATAATTATGTAGGTTTAAACCTATTTATTTAAAATTTATAAAAATTCTTTCCATGATTTTTCCAAAATTGAAATATCAGAACCACAGTTATTGAATTGTGTGGATAACGATTCTAATTTGAAAATATATACAAAAAATATTCTGTAAATAGGCCAATCTGTGAAAAAAACTTCATCGTTGATTTTGTATAATTCTCCATATTGCATTTTTTATTGAAATCAAAAATGTATAGCGTAAATAATTTTCTTCGTAATTTTTCTTCTCTGCCTACAAATTTCACAACACAATCTTCAACAGAACTACATGAACACATTCTTATTTTCATCTTTAATAGCACAATTTATGGTTCAATAATAGTTTTCCATCTGCAATAATAAAATACAATTTCAAATATAATCTGTTCACGTCCACATTTATGTGACAGATTATAGTAAAAAAAAATTAATTCATCAGTTTGACACACCATTTTCATATTGATTATAGTAATTTGATTCTTAATACAGCAAAACATAAGGATTATTTTAGCGCAATGCAACAGGCGACGTCGGAGCGCTTAAAGCGCCATAACTCTCCATATTGTTTTTATTTTTGAAATTAAAAATGTACTGCGTAAATAATTTTCTTTGTATTTTTTCTTACTGTGAATTTGTAAGATGTTTTAATAGCCTATAGTTTATTCCGGGCGGAGAAGAATCCAACAAATCAGAGATCATTCAAATCGGTACAGCCATTCTTGAGTTATAAGTGTTGTAACACACACGAGTTCCTTTTATATATTAGATAATAATAGTTAGTACATGGATGGAGATAAATATTCCTGGCAAAAATATCCACTAGTATACTCATCATAATATAATTATTTTCCGTAAAAAATAAATCATTCTAGAGACGGATAAATCTGAAATAAATAAAAAAAAAACTATAGAATTATCCAAATGAGAAGATGGTTTTGGAGGGACCATATGTATCACGTGAAAAGTGACTGAAAAGCCCACTTCGCCGCGAACGAGAGTCCACTAAGACGAAGATTGCCTGGAAGACCACCTAAGAGATGAAAGGATGGTTGGTCTTCAGCGTTACAAGAGGAAACAAATTCCGAACAAACAGTGATCTATTTATGCAGAAAAAGAAGAAGAATTATTATCCGTGTGCAGACATATATAGAACAATCATTCAAGTGCAAACATCTAGAACAATTATTCAAGTGCAGGTATCTAGAACAAATTATTCAAGTGCGGACATTCTGAACAATAATTATCCGAGTGCAGACATCAAGAAAAATTATCCAACTGCAGACATCTAGAACAATAAATTATTATCCAAGTGCAGATATCCGAGTGCAGACATCTAATTCTAGAAAAATTATTCAAGTCCAGATATATCTAGAACAATTATTCAAGTCCAGATATCTAGAACAATTATTCAAGTGCAAATATCTAGAACAATTTTATCCGTGTGCAGACATCTAGAACACTTATCTAAGGCAAAGGAAGGTATCTAACAAATATATTTTTTCAGCGGTTTCTTAAAATTCAAATTTTCCTAGTAGGCAAGAAAGTAACGACAAAGCTATACCTACATAAATATTATACATATTTACTGTTACTGTTTTTATTTACGTAAAAGTGCGAACAATTCACAAAGTTTAAACAAGAATACGACACGAACTAAACGCATTTATCTTTGTACCAGAAGTAATTTGAAATTTATCCCATTCCTTGCTATTTATCTTTTAACTTGTCATTCTAGAAGTAATAAGGGTAGTAAGTTTCATTTAATTAGTATTTATGAAAGCATTCAACGTAATCTTATAGACTCAACAGAGGGAAATAATTGCTTTGTAGAAGTTTGCCTGCAACTTGGTTGTGTACGAAAACAAATAATATTTGAACTCTTTGTATATATACATATGTTCATTCATACCATCACGGCATCGTACCATCATATGTGGGATAGTACTGGAATAAGCTGCCTCTGGGTCTGCGAGAGGAGGTGAATAGAGAGAGTTTTAAAAGAAAGCTGAAGATGCATCTATTTGCTGGGAGTTTCGGGTGATAGACGCGGTATACGCGATATACTTGAGGTCGTATTATGAGTAAACAGCGCTTTATAAATTGTCCATATATATAGTACATAAGCGTTTAATAAACACACATTCTGTCTTCTTCATGCCACCTAAAGATAATACATTCAAGATAGGTGGCATGCTTCATTGCTGAATTGAGGACGCTTACAAATTTTACAGTGATGTTTTAGGAATAACTGCCATTTACAGAACACTTGAAACTTTTTTTTTCAGTAGCGGGCTTATTATTTTAAGGGGCTCAAATATACTCCAAAAAGATTAGGAAACCTTTTCATCCTCAGACTCCACAGTTAAAAGTTAAAAATAAACTTAAAATTTTCTCACCAATGGTCTGACAGAACGACATGGAGAATTCACTTTCCGGATTTGTAGACATAATCTGATTGATGGCAAGTGATGTAAAGCCAACAAAGAGGCCGAAAACATAGTTCATCAGACACTTGCCGTGGAGGTTTCTCAGCTCTGGAATGAAGGCATACACGCAGAACGTAGCCAACAAGAAGGGACTGGAGATGAGCAGACCTGAAACAAACAAAAAACTTTAATTAGTACGATTTCGACAAGTTACTTTAGAATGAAAATAAGGGACCAAGATGAATACCCTGTGGAAAACCGGAATAAAATATTCATTTTTTTCTGTACAAAAGTACTTAGTTACTTACAAAAGCTCTACTGTACTTAGGAAATTCAAAATGGAAAGTATCTGGACTCATTCATATTTCTTCCTTGCAATTTCTTTGCGATAGTAAAATGTGTTTTGATTGTTTTGTTTCATTATTATTATAAAATAAATTTAAACTTTTTCCAAACATCTTCGAAGCTAGCAAAGCATTTGTTTTATAAAGGTAGATTTGGTCTCCAGAAAAATCAAACTTACGATATCTAAATTTTTTTCTTATTATTATTACCTATCTTTAAAGAAACTTTGGGACTTGGAAAGACGGTAAACTACTTCTTGGTTTTCTATTGGTAATCTTATTGGTATTGGTTATCTGAATAGCATTGCCAAACCAAGAGTTCCTTTATATAGATATATAGTAAATAGGTAATACACATCATCATTTCTCGTGAATTTATTTCATACATGCAATACGCACAACTTTATGCGCAGTCATACATATTCGTGGGAGGCGTCGTGTCGCTATGATGGAATAATTAGATAATTATTAATTATCTTTGATACATTACCTATCATTATATTGAAAGTGGATACTTATGAGTTTGATTACTGTTTAACTAGAATATTTGATTCGTAATTGTCATTACCTACTATAAACTTTGACTCCATTTAGTGATGGGTTCGATTATACATTTATATAATAACTTTAAGAACTTCGGTATGGTTGCTGTTAGTTGACATGTATGCTCAACAGATGTCGAATATGGTATTTTGAAACAGGAATTGGTGGGATTGGTAAACGTTCCATGGGTAAAGTGCATTTAAACCAGCCCAAGCCGATTCGTAAGCATCGGGACACCTTTCCTGTTTCATACAAAAGGGAGTTTGCACAGTCTGTTGATTGTGCGGATGAGGTGTCTGTTGGGTAATATTCTTAATATCTTCACTCTCGCAGGTGTAAAAATCCAGATTAATGCGAAAACTTCGTTTAACATAATAACTTTACATTATTAAATGCCCTCTATGCAATCGAAATTTAATTTATTATAACGACGGCAGGGTGAGATAGAAATCATATAAATATATATTTTTTTTAAAACATTCAATTCGTAGTTTTATAGTCTCATTCGATGTGAAAATTATCGTATTTTTCCTTGTTTACATTTTTTTCATTATTTTATTAAAAAGACATCACCACTGATCAAAAAAATTAAATAATCATCTAAAATTTGTTTATTTTTCTTTCGCAAACATACAGTTTTAACATAATTAACAATATGCAATTTAATCAATGAAAAACTAGAAAACTAGCAAACTTGTGATTCTTGTCAATTTTTATATATTTTTTTTAATGTAAATTGCATCAATACAATATTATTGTTTGTATTTCTTGTAAATGAGTCATTGTTATAAAAGGCTTTTGTGCCGTTGAATGTATGAATAAATATAATGTTACGATAGAATATTTGAAATGAAAATGCATCAAAAATACTGCTTGTGATTGGAGGTCATTGCGGAGTATTTTGTAAAATTCAGTCTGTGATTGGTTGACAGCGCGGAGTATTTCTTAAATACTGCTTGCGATTGGTGGGAACCGC
The DNA here is from genome assembly GCA_947579605.1 of Athripsodes cinereus. Classification (NCBI taxonomy): domain Eukaryota; kingdom Metazoa; phylum Arthropoda; class Insecta; order Trichoptera; family Leptoceridae; genus Athripsodes; species Athripsodes cinereus. Next base: position 1,125,766 of record OX388319.1, read on the forward strand.
TAGTAACGTATTGCGTCAGAATGAAATACTTTAAATAAACAATCGTTCTCCAAGATTAAATCATCAATTCTGTGATTATCATCTCTATTACAAACAATATTGCATTAATACAAATACAAATTAATGGCATTTCGGAATAATTTCATAATAATAACATAATTATAATTACTATCACATTATATATTATCAGTTTGATATGATACACCGCAGTAATTGACTATATACCAACTAGATATCAAATTACTGATTAAAACTATTGCTTGGAATCCCGGATAGTAATATTTCAACACCGCGAATGATTTAAAATAATATTATATGTTACATAAAATGCAAGAACTTTTTTTTTATTCATTTACACCACTACGGAACTACAAATAACCATTATGTTGTTCAAGTAATAATAATCATGCAAGTCACCTTCTCCATGTCATAAAAGTTAAAACATTTAAACTGATGACATATTTCATCACGGAACTGATGATATTTAATGTCTTACACTGGTTGTTTACGAATGTTTACCTTTACAGAAAACCTGAAAACTTTTCTTTTTTTTTCTTTTAAAAGGTCAAGGGACATCCCTTGTGTCACCGCGACCATAACAGATCTATTGTGACATCCTTCTGTGTCATATCTCACTCTCAAGACCTAGGTGCGTCATGTAGCTCACTATTTGTCTTTATTTATTTTTATTTATTTTATTTTATTTTATTCGACCTCCATAGGCTCCGCAATGGGCACTTGGGGGTGTCAATCCAGACTACATTTTAAAAACATATAATTTAATTAAAAGAGACAAGGCGTACAACAATATATTAATATCAATGGTGATCGATAATCCCTGGGTGTAAAGGGCCCAGTGATTATGTCGTCAGATGTGATATCAAACTACATTATGTTTCTGCATCCATGTTACTAGAATCTTTTTCCAATAACATTTCGTTAACTGAATAAAATGATTTTTCTAACAAATACTTCCTCACCCCTTCCTTAAAGCGATCATCCTCCAATGTTTTGATATGCAGTGACAGTTTGTTGTACAGCTTCACACTTAAACCCACGAAACTATCCGCAACCTTTGCTAGTCTGCATTTTACGGTTCTGATGCTGCCTGCACTTCGCGTTGGATAGCTATGGTAGTCTGCGTTTAGAGGTGTGTTCTCTATATTTTTTCGAGCATACATAAGGCACTCCTGGATATACGCGCCAGCAAGTGTGAGTATGCCCAGTTTTTTAAAGTGATCACGGCAGGAATCTCTCGGGCGCAATCCTAAAATGGTCCTTATGGCTCTCTTTTGCAGTATAAAGACTCTGCCTGATTCGGCACTCTTCCCCCAGAACATTATACCATATGATATTATACTATGAAAGTACGCGAAGTACACACATCTTGCAGCATCAAACCCGCAAACCTCTTTAACTTTTCTTATTGCAAAGATCGCAGAACTGAGTCTTGTGCAAAGCTGATCAATCTGTGGGGACCATTGAAGTTTTCTGTCTACAACCAACCCTAGGAATTTACAATTGTTTACTATGTTCAATGATTGGTTGCTCAAGATTTCTTTTACAGGAACTTCGTGTTCACGCCGTAAGGAGAAGCGAAGAGCATTCGTTTTCGTCATATTTAGAACTAATTTATTGTCACCAAACCAACTCTTTACATTTTCAAGGGTTTGTGTTACTATATCTTTAGTATACTGTAAATTATCCAAGTCTCTTATCAGTATGGATGTGTCATCTGCAAACACTATGATTTTATTATTATCACTGATTTGACTAGGCAGATCATTGATATATATTAAGAAAAGTAATGGTCCCAAAATAGATCCCTGGGGCACACCACAGTTTATGTCACAAATATCTGATTTTATATTGTCAATCACTGTTATCTGTTTTCTATCTCTCAAATAGGATTTTAAAAAAGATTTTTCAACTCCACGAATTCCATAATGGTCTAATTTAGCAAGTAGCACGTCATGTTGGACACAATCGAACGCCTTTGATAGATCGCAAAAAATGCCAAAAGTATCCTGTCCGTTCTCAAAGGATTCCATAACATAACCTAGCAGTTGTGATACAGCGTCACAGGTATTTTTACCCTTTTGGAATCCATATTGTCGTGGGTGAAGTATACTGTTATTGCTAAGAAATTGTGCAAGCTGCTCGGTGACAATTTTTTCCAGGATTTTACTGAACACAGGCAGAATCGAAATGGGTCTGTAGTTGCTAAAGTCAGTTTTTTGTGAGTTGTCTTGGTGTGACAAGTCTCACTTTCTCAGAGTCCAGCAGTGGACTTCCGAGGATGTGACTTCGGTTGTGAGCGAGTGCGTCAAAGTTACAGAGGATGTGCATGGGTGTTTCATTATCCTCTGAACAAAATCTGCAGACTGGGGTATTTGACAATCCAATTTTCGTCATATGTTTCCTTAGTCTGCAGTGTCCTGTCAAGGTCCTGGTTAGAATCCTTATTTGATTTTTATTAAGTTTTAGAACTTCTGTGGTGAATTTCCGCGAGTACCCTGTCATCAGATCCTTCGCGTGCTTCAACCCGAAAACTTAGAAAAATGTTAATTTTATTTTATTCGACTATGAACCTATGTATTTCCGAAATTTCATTAAATTATTTGTTTTAAATAATGACATGAATGCAATATCCTAAAATAAAAACATTTTACAGTGTCCTTGAGCAGTGGTGGTATTAGAATTTTAATATTGATAATGCTTTCATGATTTAATTGTTTGTGTATTTTTCCACAATTTTGTACAGAAATTCAAGAATCTATTTCAAATTTCTACCCCTCGTCGCCAAATTTTAAATTTTGAATTTTTTCACGAAATCTTCGTTTTCAATAACTTTTTTTCAATAACAAAACTAGTTTTTTTTTTACATATATGGAAGGCATGCCACTAAACTTGAGGTAGTTAAGCAAACACTTAAATATTGTCCAAGAAATAAAAAAAAATCTTACCGATTGGAAATATATAGTAGACAACGCTGGCTTCATCCTCATCATCATACTCAAAGCAGAGAATTGGAATATATTGAGGAGTACCATCTGGCCAGGCTTCTTCACTCTTCGGCTGGTCCAAGAAAAGTTCAACGCAGTAGTCTGTTTGGGAGTAGTTCCCAACTTCTGGTGCGAAGAGCAAACCATCCTGGTAACAAAAAATAAACAAATATTAGAAATTTGAAAATATTTCTCGAAGATTGCAGACTACCAGTATAAAGATATCAGATATTAAGAGTATCAGAAGTAAAAAGACGAATTTTCATATTATACATCTAATATACATCTTAACTGCAAGATGAAATTGTGTTCTAAAGGAGACACGTATAAGACCATTTTGTACAACGTTGTTAGTGCAACTGTAAAACTTTATTTCTCAACAAATTAATTTCAAAATATATGTTTATTCGCCTTTGTTACACCTTACTAATTATGATCATCGATACAGAAAACACACAGTTTTATTAAGTGCTAAATTTAAACACTGATTCGTGTGTTAAGAATTTTGAGGACACTATTTTTGGCTAACCCAACTTTTGCATGAAACCTAAAATTGTTAATTGTGTTGGTGCACACGTAGTAGAATTCCAAAATTATGTAATTAGAAACAATTAGTGTTTCTTTCTACTATAAGTTATTGATCACGAGAGAGACGTCTTTCCACTTATCAGGTCATTATCAATCTCAAAGAAACACTTGTTTAAAATTACCTTACTTAAAACTGTAGCAAAAAAGATTTTATTTGCTGGATTTTTATCCGTGAATCACTCATTGTATCACCAGTTTGTTAAATAGAAATTTATGATGTATAATTAGATGTGTAAAAGACGTATAATTCGTTCAATGCATTGAAGTGTAGCGTTGTTATATCATTTGCATTACTTATTGAATACAATATTCAATAGCAAGTGTCTATTGAACGATGCAAGGATCATTCAATTACCTAGACTCTACTCGTGATAATAAGTCAACAATGTACAAACATACATACTCGTACAAGATTATACAATATGGACTAGAGATGGGCAAAAATTAATCAGATTGAAGATTAAAAATACCATTAATCAGACCAACTGAAAGAATAATTAATTGATTAACGTAAGCAACGTATTGAAAATTGGATTGACAGATACCCCAGTCTGCAGATTTTGTTCAGAGGATAATGAAACACCCATCCACATCCTCTGTAACTGTGACGCACTCGCTCGCAACCAAAGTCACATCCTCGGAGGTCCACTGCTGGACTCTGAGAAAGTGAGACTTGTCACACCAAGACAAATAGTGAGCTACATGACGCACCTAGGTCTTGAGAGTGAGATATGACACAGAAGGATGTCACAATAGATCTATTATGGTCGCGGTAACACAAAGGATGCAAGGTCTCTTGACCTTTATTTGAAAAAAAAAACGTAAGGAACAATATTTGTAATATGATTTGTTATTTATTGTTAATTTTCCATCCTCGTAGGAAGTGAAAACCTTAACTTTTTTTTAATGAATGAGCAGACTATTGTTTCGTCTCTTTCTGAGATGTTAGCCAGTAACCACTGGGTATTGAAAAATATATAACAGCGTTGGTATTCGGTATCCGGCCGGATAGTGTTTTAAAATTAGTCTGATTAATGGTTAATTGATTAAATTTTCAATTTGATTATCAATTAATGCCCATCTCTAACGTGCACCTACTTCAATTAATAGAATTTAACTTCGTAAAATATATTATACACCGTATCTTAAATGTAGCGATAGGATTATTTTCACTTTTTATGAATGACATTTTTCGTATAACAGAAAGGACTTTCTATGCATTCAATATTTATCCGCGGGATACCTCATTAATTATGACATGTATTGAAATAATTTAGAAATATTATAGACTTAGCTACATCCAATATCTATCAGTGGCGGATCCTGGGGGTCATGGGGGTAATGACCCCCCCCCTGAGCTGGTTCCAGGACTTAGGTGGATCACTAATTGAACATAATGATTTTATTTTTATATTTTGTCACCATAAAGATTTTATGTAACTACATACCTTCAACATTAATAAAATACCTACCTACTATTTACTTGTATCTATTGTTATCAAAATTAAATTATAAGTGCTTGACTTGACCACGACTATATGACCCCCTCCTGGCGCCAAAGCTGGATCCGCCCTTTATATCTATATGTAAGATTGGAAGTATGTATAAATGATACAATCTATTTTTGCATTAACATATGTGGTAAAAATTCCATATTGTACTTAAGATTATAACTAATGACATCTTTTGAAAAATATCAAAACTTATCTAAGTTTAGAAATATTCATTTTAAGAGCAGCATTTTAATCTACATGACAGACAGAGGTGTCCTATAGAAGATTCTGGATTAAATGGGATATGCTCTACAAGGCAGTTACACATATTTATGACTTCCTTAAGGTCTGAATATTATAATTTAATTCATCGGGTGAGATATTTGGAAGGGTTTCTTATTACTCTCATCAGAAATTACAAATGTAAATGGATTTACCACAATTGATTATGTTTGACATCAAAATTATTAGTTATGTAACCAACTTCATTCAGTCGGGCGGTGTGGTGCGGATCTAAAACTCTTGCCTTTGAGTCATGAGATCTCGGGTGCAATTCCCGGCCAGAGAAAATGAAGAATGATCTTTTTCAAGTTTTTCCTGGTCTGGGTGTTATATGTAATATGTGATTGGTACATTGTATATATCTATGGGCATCTTTGCAATAATACACATAATACAATGTTATATCTCTGTTTGGGATAAGTTTGATCTGTGTGAACTGTCTATGCGTGTTATGTTATTATTCGAATAATAATGAGGACAACTTTGGTATGATTGTGCGGACAAATAGGGTTCTACGACTCCTGAGTAATCTGGGTGTGAATACTGTCCACAAACTTGTAGAACTCAATAGAACAAATAATACTTACCAAATCGCAGAAAGGAGCTTCATAGTTACTCAAGATGCGACCATAATTAAAAATTAATAAAGAATGAATTTTGTTTGCAAGCCGGCTTCACAATAATTATAATTCATATTTCTTGTATGGCAAAAAAACAGCGGACATAATCTTTTTGTCTTTGAAATGGACAATGCAAAGCATTCATACAAACCTATTCAAGCTAACTTCTATTCAATTCTGTTTCTCTTTAGGTACCACTATTATTAATGAATCAATTTCCATACAGTACCTTAGGAATTCCGACGATCACCATCTATCGGAATTTATGACAAACACACAAAATACCCTCACAACAATATTATTATAATCCTTTAAACTGAGTACCAAATTGGATACTTACCGGAGATTGAGGCTTATTTAGGATGTAGTTAGAGATCTAATTTGTTTACAACAAATCTGTATGGATTCTTGTCCTAAACATGTAGGATTAAAAAAGGTGAAATGTATGACTACAAAATGAATTGAATGTTTGGGAGTTGAGAGAGAAGAGAAGTTAATGTTTTATTCAACAAAACAAAATATGAGAGGGCAATATCAAATTTATAAAGTATTTACGAATTTAATACAAGAACAATTTTCAGTGCTTTCAAGTCGTAGAGCGCCCGGCAAAGAATTGGTCTCCCACTTTTTTCCGTAAGTTTTCGAGTGTCCTGGCAGGTGTTCGAAATAATAAAGACATTTAACATCTCAAATCAGCGATGAGGTTTATCACCCATCCTGAATGTCTTATTTCTTTGTTGGCACAGAGAAGACGGCTTGCATGTTTGTTACATGCAGCTGGTCTGAGAGCCAACTACTACACCATCACGACAGTAGCAATTTTCAGTGTTTCCTGAAGCCTCGAGTAAAGAATAATTTTCCAACTCTAAAAAGGCAAGTGTGTAAAAATCACGAATAAGATATTAAATATCTTCAAATCCTCTCCATGCCAACAAATATAATTCAAAACTGTACAATCCAAATAACTACTTTTTTTTAGTTTTATTCACAATAATTGGTCCATCAATTGCGGGACTTTGATTGGTTTGTTTGCTGAAGAAATTTGAATAATAATAATAATAATAGTAAACTTTATTGTACAAAAATATTTGTATAAAAATAATAGCATTACAATAAGGTATAAACGAAAACTTTTGTACAATGGGCGAGTTTATCGCAGGGATGCAATATCTTCCAACTAACCCTTGAATGTTGATATTTGTTAAGTTGAACTGTTTGTGTCCCTTAAGACAATAAATAAATAAATAAAATTAAAAAAAAATACGGATGGCAGTTGTAACCACGTCCACATACAATGTGACATTACAGTATTTAAAATTCTCTCGTCCGAATTTCTAGACAAATTAAAACATTGCAATTCAATTTAGTCTTTTTAACAATGGGATATTATTTCAGCACGTTACAAGATATCATTTCAGCTTAAATCAAGCTTTTGAAAACCGCGAAGCTCACTCGGTGACAAGCTTATCTACACACAAATGTATTACATAGTGAGCGATAAACCACATTCTACGTGGGTACATTATATTCCATGTAGGTATAACCTTATTATTTTGTGATACGAGTAGAATGCTAACTAACTGACATGTTGATAACAGAAGTAATTTATTATTTGAATAGTGAATGTGTGAATGTGGGTGAAAGTGAATGATCGGTAACATAAAAAAGGTAGTTTCAGTCATTCAACTAATCCAACAGCAGAGACTGAAAACAAACATTTAAAAATACGGCAATCAAACACAAACAAAATAGGCGTGCAATGAAACCGAGAGAATAAACACCCCCAGACACCCTCACAGTACCTAAGCGATATGCTTGTGTTGTGAAGGTGGAGTAAGTTGGCAGCGGATAGAAATAAGCCCGGGTCTCCCGATTGAATGTCTGAAACCCTACTTTAAACATAAAACTTTTTTTTTTCAGCTATGATGATCTTTAACGTATCAAACAAAACTACTTTTGCACATACGTATAATTTATGAAAATGTATTTAAACCATCCCAAATCGCTTCGTAGGCATTGTAATACCATTCCCACTTCTTCCTCTAACGGTTTTGCATAATTTATTGCCTCATAATAAGATATCGCGTCCCTGCGATAAACTCGTCCATTTTGCAAATAGTTTGTATACCATGTTGTAATCTAATTATTTTTGTTCAAATATTTTGTACAATAAAGTTTATTATTATTATTATACTAATGGGGTGTCTGATAAGCATTTTTCCATTAATTCCTCATCACTGAGTCAAATGTAAAACATAAGTTTACAAAGCCAGTGCCACTTTATTTTCTGCAGAGAAACATAAAACGCATAAAAGATATGAACAAAATGTGGGGCATGTGAGTGAAGTGCAAATTATGGGACACGATGGACGCCGTGATAGTTAGAAACGGGTAGGGTAGAAACGTAAATCTATGTGATCCCAAAGACCTTTACAGAATAGACTAGAAACGCAATACTAATTTTCCCAGAAAATATGTTCTAATATTAACATGAAAACAATAAACGTTTGCTGTTAGAAGGTAATGGTCTCCCTCGCTCCAATACGGAATTGTTTTATATCCAATATATCTATTGTATATTCTATTTACCTATATATCAGTCATAAAAGGAACATTTTGAACCAATACTTGATTAAGACTGATTGATATGATAATTTTGGCCGCATTGCCATTTTTCACTTTGAATTTATAATCCATTCTATGAAAGGTCTTTGTGTTATCCACACATCGCGTGTTTGATCGCCATAAATGTCACCAACCATACATACTTCTGTAATATAAAATTTAATTACATATAATAATATGCTAAATTATAATATATCAACTACCGCGCAGTGTAAAATCTCAAAATATATTTTAGAAAATATTAAATCTAGTATTACTACCTACTATCCTATCACGACACATCCCACAAGTGGGGCAGCCAGCAGACCAGCTGCAAGCAACAAAATTAAACAAGCTGTTCTCTCCATCTTAACAAAAAAATTAAGACATTCAGGATGGGTGGCAAACCTTGTCGCTGAATTTAAAATGTAAAATGTCTTTATTTCTTCGAGCACCTGCCTTTTACAGGACATTCGAAAACTTACGGAAAAGAGTAGAAGATCAATTCTTTTCCGAGTGCTCATTCTACTACTACTAGAACGTTAAGTTTCATTTCAGCCTGAAGACGAGAATGAAAGCTGGTGAAAGCTGTCACATTGGAATTACTACATTCTTCTTCTTCTTTTCGTGTAAATCAACAAACTACTACTACTACTACTATACCATCACGGCATATCCCACAAGTGGGGTAACCAGCAGACCAGCTGCATATAATAAACATTCAAGCTGTCTAAATCCAAATCAACAAACGACAGTCTATGTATATTCCCATTCCATCCCAGAAAGCCACGAACTCTCTTGCAGCTCCCCCCAGATTACTACATAAATACTACATTATTTACATTTTACTCATTGACACCCAAATTGACCACACAAAATATTTGTTTTTGTTTCGACATTTTTCAATAATTTGGCTTTTCTCAGTTTCTATTGACACTAAATATTATTAATTCTACAACATCCATTTTTTAAGACTGTGTACTACTTGACGTCCCATTTATTTTTGTTTGAAATAATCTCATAAATACTCGTTTATTGAAAATTTGACAATATAACCTACTATCGAATTGACTTGTGATCCATTGATTTTTTTTCTGTATTCATAACTTGTGCTGTGATACTGATAATTGTCTTGTTCTTTTTTTTTGCGTTTTGCTGACTTTTTATTATGATTGTTGTGTCTTAATTTTCTATACTTGTGTGTACATCATATCAACTATGTACGTAAATAAATAACATGTAAAAGGCTAGCGCCATGAATTATTAATAAATAAATAAATAATTATTTGTTTCATTTTAATTTTGACACAAAATAGAACTGAAACATTTTATATTTTCACTTGTTTTTTTTAACCGCATGAGTGCTAATTACAACAATAACAATAGATAATCGTCTGAATATCGATGATTAACACTCAAACATTTCAAGATGGAGTTAGAGCATTTTCACATTAAGATAGATTTGCATATTAAATATGTGTCACCTACATTTGTAGACATTGCACACAAAGAAAATAGAAAAAAATATAGAACAAAGATAAGTGACGTATAGGAACTCGTGGAAGTATTTTACATGAAATCCCTTAAGAACTAAGGTGCAATACATCGCATTAACGTCTGAAAGTAATGTTATTGTCGGTGAAAATATCTTTTACTAGCATATCGTCGATGAATTTATGAAACCTTCTGTGTGCATATATCAATATTTTACAGTAAGTAGTAGAAAAAAAACTGTTTTGCTGAATGTGTTTTGAATCGTTACGTGGAAATTGTCTCATTAATTTTGTTGTATACTAGTTGACCCGGCAAACGTTGTTTTGTCATATTTATACGTTATGCCATATACATTTGATTTATACAAATATCGCTATTAAAAAATAGGGGTTGATGGTAGAAGGGTGAAAATTTAGGGCTGTATGTATTTTTTAATGCCTCGCCATAAAAAAATTAAAATAAAAAAAATTGTCCAAAAAATAGAATAAAAAATTCGGGGTGGACGACCCTTAACTTTTAGGAGTATGAAAAATAGATGTTGGCCGATTCTCAGATCTACCCATAAGCACACAAAATTTCATCAAAATCAGTCCAGTCGTTTCGGAGGAGTATGATAACAAACACCTCTTATATCATAATCTAACATTATAAATAATCTAAATAGTGATCTGAAATTGAGCACGAGATGGAGAGCTGTAAAAGCATATGTGCTGCCCGCGCTGTTGTATGGAGTGGAAGGGTGGACTCTCAAAATCTCCATGATGAATAAGATTGAGGCATTTGAAATGTGGTTGTACAGAAGAATGCTGCGAATCTCATAGACTGACAGAGTATCCAACGAAAGGGTGCTAAATATAATGAAAAAAGATAGAGAGCTGCTAACCACTGTCAAAAGACGAAAGGCCGCATACTTTGGTCACATATTCCGTGGAGAAAAATATGCCCTTCTACAGCTTATAGTAGAGGGTAAGATAGAGGGCAGACGGGGTTTGGGGGCGTAAAAGAGCATCTTGGCTCAAAAATCTGCGGCAGTGGTTTGGAATACCGGATGCAAAAATCCTAGTCAGACTGGCTCTGAATCGTGAGGAGTTTCAAAGTATGTTGAAATAACTTTATTTGTCGGATATTTCAGGAATTATTACTATTTATCCGTTTAGGTGACAATTTATTTATATTTCAACTCTCTCAAGTCTAGTCCCACTATGCCAGTGTTGGCATCTCCGACCCAACCACGTCAGTGTTGGGTCGGAGATGCCAACACTGGCAAGCGGAGTTTCAAGAGATGGTCAACCCTCAGTCAGTCAACCCCCGATAGGAGCGGCACAAGTATAAGAAGAAGATAAATAAATAGGTAAATCAATTTTCACAGTAAACACGATAGGCAAAATAAGATAAATACCTACTCTTTCAGTATGGGTGGCCAGAGATCCAGAAGATAAGTGGTCAAAGAGGGTTTTAACCTGGAAACCAAGAACAACTACCAGGAGTGTAGGAAGACCACCACTACGATGGAGGGATGACCTGGTCAAGTACGTCGGTGTCAACTGGATGCAGAGAGCCCAAGATAAAGCGGCGTGGAAGGCGATGGAGGAGGCTTTCGTCCAGGAGTGGACGGGAGTAGGCTAGGAAGAAGAAGAAGAAGAAGACCTACTCTTTCAACTGACCCAAACAAAATTACACGTAAACGAAACTATATTTAAGTTTTTCATATCATGAAACTCTCCGGAACTTTTGATGGTGAAAATATCTTCAGAATACTAATAAATGAATAGGTAGCTAATACAGATAAGATTATTTTTGTAGGGCTGTTAAGGATCTTGGCCAATATAGGTAATTCTATAATAAGGTCACTAGAAGGGGGTCCGCGTGCTTCCTTAAACAATATTATTATTATGCTGCAGAAGTGTTCTTATTGGAATTTCTTCCTCTTAAATAACAATATCCCTCGCGAACTTTAAGTGTTGAATTTTCATTATTAGATATTATTATCATTAAGAAGGCTCTGAAGATAAGAGAGATCATTTTATTTTCTCATATAGATATGAACACTCTTTTTTGGAACACAGGGAAGACATGAGCATTTTCTATTCAGAATTAATTTCAACCCATAAATAATATCCGCTGGTAACATAAGCTCTTAAGAAGATGATATTATTAAAAAAAAAAAAAAAGATGTTTGGTGGATCACCTGGCAAACAATTGGCCTCCCACTCTATTTCGTTAGTTTTTGAGTGTCTTGTAAAAGGCAGTAGGTGAAAAATAAGGATATGTTACATCTTAAATTCGGTGATGAGATTTGCCACCCATACTGAATGTCTAAATTTATTCATGGTCTGGAGAGCGTTTATGTTTATTACATGTGGCTAATCTATTGACTACACCACTTTTGGGATATGTCGTGATGGTAAAGTAGTAGTAAAAAATATATACGTGAAATGAGCCCAAATAAATCAGTAAGTTTGTATCGCAGAGTAGGTTGGTCAGGTTTGAGCTTGGAAGCTCACGATTATGAGTTTAAATAAAAAAACAAAACGAACTTTATTGCACCAAAAAATAATCCAACAAAAGGCGCTTTCATTGCCTTACGTCAACTTCTAACAGCCGACCAACATTGTAAGATTGTAACACAAACTCCTAGTGTGTTCTACGCTAAGTTACTACTTCCATAAATAGAAATAATAAACAAATAAATACATATACACAAATATACAATTAGGTGAGGGAGGGGGGGGAGTAATGGATTTAAGAAAGATTATTGAGAGCAAGATAATGATGTATCAGTCTACTTTTGAATGTGGAAATTGTACTAACTAATAGAGGCTCATTCCATAACCGTGCTGCGTGTATGTGTAGTGAAAAAAGATGTAAAAAAAGATGATCGAGTTTCAGAATGCCACAATCTATAATTGAATATTCTTAGATAATGCCCAAACAAAGGCAATCGTCCTTTCAAAATATTTCTGTCATAAAGAAGACTTTTCTCTGTTTATTTTCCCAGGAGTAACATTAAAAGGATAATATTTATAATTTCCATTTGGTGTTAAAAACGAATAATTAATTAATATTATGTTAATAAGATTCTTCATCATAAAATATTATTATCATTTTTATGGTGGTCAACGGTATAAGGAATAGACTATTGCATTTGTAGCCCGTTGGAAGGGCGAAAGTTCAAAAATTCAGTTTCAGTTGAATTTAAAATATTTTTTTTTTTAAAAAAGATATATCTGGGTTTTTGTTATAAACCCAAATACAACCTTATACACCTTTCACAGTAAGCTACTAAAAGCTTGTGTCGTGAAAGGGGAGTTTGCCGGCACCTGGTATCGAACCACGGACCCCATGATCACGAGGCCGAGACTCTACCTCCAGGTTACCGACGAACTCAACTCAATTGGTCGAATAATCTTGTATTTCAAACAGAAAACAAAATTTGTAGAGACTTTATCGACGTCTTCAATCATTATCAATTAGAGATTAATATCAGTAGATATAAATTCGCATTTATGTTTACACCAATATGAAATTTTCAATGAATAATATTGTTTGACAGTGCTTCAGCAAGACAAAATATATCAAAATTAGGCAATTTTTATACAAATCTAATAGCTCAAAGAATTGCAATAGTAATTCTGATAAGTTTAACAACCATCTCTCGATCAAAGTAACTTTTCTAAACCTCGGTAGATGCTCAATTGATGGTTCATATTTTACATTTTTTGACGCGCTATAGCGAACTAACAGTATAAAAACTATGTATGTTTATACCGCTAGTGTACAATCTGCATAATATTTTCTAACCGAAATCATTAATTAGATTGCTAAGTTTAACGCCCTGTAATTGTCTAATTTATTTTGTGTATTAAAAAGGTGATGCTAGGTTCCTCGTGGGAAATGAATAATAAAATTGTTTTGTAATGTTTAATTTTAATATTTTTCTGTATAGAATTAACAAAAAAATAAATATAAGAATCCATATGCATAAATTTACGTTTGTATATCCCTTAAAGTCACTTTTACCAGGCAACCAACAGACAAACTAATGTCTATTACAAAAATTTGTCTCTGAAATAAATAAATAACTCTTTTTTGGCCATAATTTTACACAAATACATAATATACAATAAAACTCAATGTGACAATTAACAAAATCAGACCAAAAGACGGACTTGTTACTGAGCAACGTCTTCCAGTCAACCCTATCTTATTAAAATTTTATAAACTTTCCTAAATATTGCTGTTTTCGATACCATACCAACAAACTTGTTTGGAAAATGGAAACGTTATATCTCATGTTTTTCCAAAAAAAACAAACCAAACTTTCATCATAATTGGGATTAATTTTCGAAGATTGACATGGATTAACCAATTATCAGATGTGAAGAAGAAAGGTCAACTAATTAATGTATTCTGTAGGGTATACCCGAGGGTAAAAAACGTTAAGCAGACCAAGACAAAAGCTAATGGATAATATTGACCGAGATCTAGAGGAGATAAATGCTTAAGACGACAGGCAATCCGCTGTTTCCGGCGTGGAGATCCATTGTTTTCGAAGCCAAAGTGTTGGCCTCCAAAACAATCTGTCCGTTCGGCCATTGGAAGTAAGTATTTTAAATAAGTATTTAACTGATGTATTAAATAAATAAATTAATCAAAAAATGGTTAATACGATTTATAACGAACTCCACTCGTTGTTCCAGAAATGAGCGTTAAAAGGAGAATAAATCATGGAGAAAATTACAAGATAATTCATGTTAAACTGAAAGAAATTACTGAAATATGAAAAATATGTAACAAAAAGTCCAATTGCTTATTCTACTATTGTATTTACGTTCAGATGTATACAATATTTGGACAAGTATTGTTTGTTTTATTTTAATGTTGCTTCTATGTCATTTTTAATCACCTGTTCCCAAAGGACAAATTAAAATTTGTTTTTTACTCAACCTAAAAACACGCCTCTCAGAACGTCATGACTTTACTCAAAGGAAAAAACAACAGGCAGCTATTTTTAGCAGTAATTGAAATATTTATGAAAGATATAAATTTTACACTTTGAAAAAATATATTAATCTAATATTCGTAAAACATAGAATTAATGCTATTTCATTCATTTACTCATACCATCACGGCATTTTCCACAAGAGAGGTAGTTGTCCTTGCTGTGCCAATACAAGTTGAGACATTCAAGATGATGGTTTTTTTTGGGTTAGTTGGAAGAGATGACGCCTTTGCGATAAACTCGCCCTTTGTATATTGATTGTATCTAACTTGAATGTATCCCTTCCATGTTATTGTTTGTAATCAATGTACAGTGAAAAATTAATAAATAAATAAATAAAATAATGGGTGGCATGCTTCGTCACTGAATATTGCATGTAGATATCAATTGTTCTATTAGTGTTTTACGAACACTCGTCTTTTATAAAACACTCGAAAACTTGCAGAAAAGAGAAGAAGACCTATTCTTTATCGGAAACTAATACTTCTATGCCATTACGGAACATTCCATAAGCATGCAAATTTCCCTCTCCGTGCCAAACATAATTTAAGACATTCAGGATGGGTGGCCAACCTCATCGCTGAATTTAAGATTTAAAATGACTTTGTTATTTTCGAACTCCTGCTTTTTACAGGACACTCAGAAACTCACGGAAAAGTGTGGGAAATCATTTCTTTTATTATATATCATTGGTCTCAGAAGATCTTATTACACAGGATTTGCAACGTAGGTATATGAAGTCAGGTTCGACTTACGATTGGATTATGTTTTTTTTAATCTTGATTTAAGTTGGTTAATCATTTCAAAAGAAGATAATTAACCTGGTCAGCTGGAAGACATTTTGATCACAATAAACTTTTATCCTAAACAAATACTTATTTTCAATTAATAAAAAATAATGACCCATTTAACTGAGGCAATCTATTTATAAAACCACGTAAATGAAAATTTCCTCCATGACCCAATTAATTATGTGGTTTTATCAAATGCTATTTTACTGCACTTTTATAGGTTATACAAACTAATTATCTATTACCTAATTGTTTATCACTAAAGTGGTTAGTTGAATTATTATTGAAATAAAATAAAGTTATCAAACTCCCCGGAACAGAATACGTCTCTAATTACTTTTATTGGTAAAAGTAATAATTACTACTTTACTAATTACTTTTATTGGTAAAAGTAATAATTACTACTTTACTTATTACTTTTATTTGTAAAAGTAATAATTACTACTTTACTAATTACTTTTATTAGTAAAAGTAATAATTACTACCTTACTAATAACTTTTATTGCTTTTATTGGTAAAAGTAACAAGAGACGTATTGCACACAACCATCATGCATAACTGATTATGAGAATGATAATGCATGATTATTTTTTTTTGTAACGTCGCATACAGTTACCCAGGATTTTCTTCCGGTAATCCAGGTAACACGGGCACATGTGCCAAGTGTCACCAATTTCTTTGTCAGTTCGTTAAGTTTTACCCGTTTCTGTGTCAGTTTGTTAAGTTTCGACCGTTTTTGTTCCAGTTCTTTAAGTTTCGTCTATTTTTTAAAAAAAATACGTACTATTCTACAAGTATTCAAAATTGCAGCCTTTTGTGGAGTGATGTATGTTTTTTGTCATAGTGTCAATGAATTTAACTTATAAAAAATAAGTATGATTCCTGTACATGATAATATTACTAACTATTGGTACTATTGTAACATCTTTCATTTACCAAATTCTTCGCGGGATTCTGTATAATATGTAAGTTCATAATTTTTTTCTGTAATAGTCGTAAGTAAATTGTTGTTGTTAGGAACAAAATAGTGCCTAAATCTCAAACAATTTGTGTTTATTCCACTAATTAGTATGGATTTTTCCAAATTATTGCGATCTTAATCAATAAATTAGGTACAATACTCTATTTTAGAATACAGATGGCAACCCTAACTACATAGTGTATCTGAATTAATAAACTATGATGATGAATATAATATTAAACTCTCTCTTCAGGCAACTTAATCAGTATTAGAAACAGGCAGTTTCTGTACTTTGTACATATCATCTGAAACCTACATATAAAGAACAACATTTGATTTATTGAGGAGTGCCGATGCTATCAGAAAAATCGACGGTATTATATTATTGATACAAGTAAAACATAGATAATACTATTTACATAACACATAAAATAATAATAATTATACATTTGTTATCGATATTATTTACATACTTACAGTTTGTATGTAAAAACTATCCGATTCCGATGTGACAGGATTCAGAGAAAACTTATGTCTACCATTACAATCCATACTGTAGATAAACGCAAAGTGATCTGAAGAATTCACAGGTAATAAATCGAAATTGCTGTACAAGGGTGGATTAAATGGAATCATTCTTGGATCATTGCTGAGTATACAAGAAGTATTCTCCAATAAATGTCCTGGAGGACAACATTTTCTCAAACAATTTTTCACAAGACAGATGCATCCTCTATACTCCTTTCCATTTGTATCATTGTGCAAGAAGTATTCATTATCTGAATATATTATGTGATTATGGAGAATGCTTCCGTTACTGAGTAAAATACCATCGTTTATGTTTATACTCATGTCCAAAGAGCATGGCAATAGGTTGCAAAGACATGCTTTCCACAAGCATGCCGCACAAGACAAAGCACACAAAAAACGTAAAAAATACATTTTCACTATTACACAAATAATATTTATGGATTTATTATTAACATTTACTGAAACATCACTACAATTAATAATTCTGTGATGTTATTTGTGTAAAATAAAAACATTTTTTATCTAGTTTATTTACACAGCTGTTTGTGTATTTAATTTTCAATAGTGTGTTTCATTATTCAACAAAATTACATTTATTAAATTTTGAGCGACGAAATATTATGTTAATTTCATTTATTATCAATTTTGTTTTTAATAAAATTATAATTTATTCACAAAATTCAATACGAATATTGATTGGATTAAAAGTCAAACAATAATAACTCGATTTAATTAATTAATTAAATGAACAATTTAATCACGATTTTCCACGCTCAAATTGATTAAAAGTAAACACTAAACCATTTCATAATATTCCAATATTGGTGTCAATTTTTTTTTTGTTTAATGTTATTGTCCTCGAGAAATAATTATATCATGATGGTTCATATTATAAAAGTGACTAAGTATTGTAAAATTATGCATTTTAGTTTTTGATGAGCATTGCATTAAATAAATTATTGAACACTTATTCATATTACATTTCCAAACAAAACATTATTAGTCAGACAATAATAATTGAACTAATGTCAAAAACGAAACACTGATTTCAATAAAACAATCTTATAATTTCATTTTTAGATTTAAACAATTAGGTACGTTTGTTATTAGATTATATACCTATTTTCAACAAATTTAAAATCGTACTGTTTAATTAGGTAAACACTTAACTTATTTTTATTTTACTTTTAACCACAATATTTTTTTATCAAATCATTTACACTCATTAACAAAAAAGCAATTTGATTTATTTTTAATATAAAATTAATTTAATTATGAAATTTGAATAATTAAATTAATTTGATTTATTTCTTTCAAATTATCAAATCAGCACTGCACGAATTCATATTTCAAATCGATAATGAAATCTTTTTTTAGATACATACGATATCTCGTGTAGACTTTGATTCTAAACTGTGACAAAATGTTTAAAATAATCTCTTATCTTAAATGTCTCATTTCTTATCATATTATAAGATAGATAGCTAAATATGATTCATATTATACCATTAATTATTATCTACAACAATCGTGATAACTACATAGATATTTTAACGTCTTTTTTTATCTACATTATATTTTTTCACAGAAATTATCTATGACATATCTCACGCGACAAATGTGTTTTTAAAGATAAGATTTCGTTTTGTATGACGGCGATTTCGCGCTGTACGTTTTGATATCGCGCGACCATTCCTGCACTAGATTTTCTACTGAACTACAATATAAGAATGATTCGAATTCAGTGTTGAATGGTCCCTGTAGAAGAATAATAATACTAGTATGATATTTTCCCGCCATACTCTAGTGCGCAGGACTTATATGTTTGTTGTAGCATTGCTATTTTGTCCTTCTTGTACCTACTATCTAACCTGTAGATTTTTACATGTTTTTTCATACAATATTAAATTTTAAAATTTAACCTACCTACAACTTTAGCTACCGGTTCCATTTAAACAAAATCTCTTTTAAATTATCAAATAAAATAAAATAAATATTTACTTTGTGAAAAAACTTCCAATAGTACCTAACCACAGTAAATATGTTTAAACCTTAGGTACTAATATTAAAGGCTAAAAGCCGTTGATGATAGAAATAAATACATAATAGAATTTTGACATTTCGGACATCAAATAAAAGAGATTTTCATTAATTGTATCGGCATTAACATTGTAACACTTCATTTTAAATTATCAAATAAAATAAAATAAATATTTACTATTTTTTGTTTTGTGTTACTTTTGAGTAAGACTAACGCACGACCGGTTTAGTAAACAATAAACAGAAGACTCGACTGTTTAGAGAGTTTATTTACCATACTTACAATACAAAAGATGAACCTAATAGAGCGTGGAGAAAAATATTGTACATAGGAGTGTTGTCTAAACAAATAGATCAGCACCTGATGATGCGAACTCGGAGTCCGCGAAAATGGTCGTGCGTTAGTCTTACTCAAAAGTAACACGAAATAAAAAATAGTAAATATTTATTTTATTTTATTTGATAATTTAAAATGAAGTGTTACAAAGTTAATGCCGATACAATTAATGAAAATCTCTTTTATTTGATGTCCGAAATGTCAAAATTCTATTATGTATTTATTTCTATCATCAACGGCTTTTAGCCTTTAATATTAGTAAGGTTTAAACATATTTACTGTGGTTAGGTTCTACTTACTGGAAGTTTTTCTGCGTAAATTAAATGTGACTTTTTCATTTTGTGGAACCAACCGTTAGTCTACATAGAATTTTGGGTCGAATTGGTAAAGTAACAGTATATATGTTTATACAATGTGATCTGCTCCCCTCCTTTACACACACTTTTTAAGCAGTAAGATACAAGAAAGGTTGATATTTTCAACCGACGGTACTTGGTGGAAATTCATGTTGAATTAATTAAAATAAAACACTTATTTGTAGTATATCCACGGTGACTTTTTATTGGACGCGAGCCGGCTTTCAAGAGCTTCCGCTCTCATCATCAGGCTGGCGAAAAGCTCTTTTTGGCTCTTTTCGCCAGCCTGATGATGAGAGCGGAAGCTCTTGAAAGCCGGCTCGCGTCCAATAAAAAGTCACCGTGGATATACTACAAATAAGTGTTTTATTTTAATTAAGATACAAGAATACTTATTTAATATTGTAATATGAGAAAGTTTAAGGTTGTTATAATTTTATGTTCACTAAAATTGCTAAAAAAATTGTTTGTAAAATAATATCTATGTTTTATTTCAATAAATGCTTTAAACAGGATTTTTACACTCAAGATTACCTATTCATAAAAAATATTATATTTGATTAAAAATATGGTGTATTTTTGTAATAAAATTTTGATTATAAATAATGTTTAGCATACCTTATATGTTTTAACTTTGTAAAACTTGACAAACGTTTATTGTAGAACAAATATTTACAGAGTTTAAAGTTCGTAAATTTAGAGACCTCTTTTCTAAATTTTGTTTTCTGCAGATTCTCAAAGAACCGGAATATCATTATTTCCTTACTGAGAATCGTACCAGACATAAATAAATGTATTCGTTCGTCCTAAGAAACGTACAGTTTTTGGTCAGCAGCATTACACATATTTCGGAGAGACCCAATTTAATAACCTGCCATTAGACGTGAGAAAGACTCCAAGAGGCGACGAGCTTATAAAAATAATAAAGAAGCGCTACAAGCCGGATAAGACGGGATAACACTTTCAGCGACAATTTTGAGATTCAGGCTCATGATGTCATCATTGAGAACTGAATCGCGTAAAAGTGATATATTTCTGTGTATATGTGTGTTTGTTTTAATGTTGATGAGAGGAAAATTGATCCAATTGATTTGTAGGTATATTGTTTTGACGTTGTGAATAATTGTATTGGTTTAATTTTGTTTTGTGCTGGTAGATTTTGTTGAACGTTTGATGAATGTACATGAGAACTGAAAGTTTGCTATTTGTAACTAATTCTTATGTGTATTAATATTTCTAGCTGATTCTTATATATGCGTGTTAATGTTATAGTTGAAATCCGACCCTCCGCACAAGCATTTAGTTGCTTATATATGGAGGGAGCATTTTTACTGTGTGTAATATTATTTTGTTATTGTAATATCAATGTATACTGTGTGTTTATGAATGAAATAAAATAAATAAAAAAAAATTGTTTGAATAAATAAAATATTAAATCAATCGGCCATCTTGATTGGAGAACCATATTTACACAATACAACATTGTCTAAATCTAGTCGGAAGAAGTGAGAAAGGCCTTGGTTCGAATTCGGAATAAAAAAATACTTTACCATCACTAGCAACATTCCCCAATGCCTAAAGCGGAAAATGTACGACCAATGTGTGCTGCCAGTATTGACCTATGGGGCAGAAATTTTGACTCTAACCAAGTTGACTATCAAGAAACTCCGTGTAGCTCAAAGAAAGCATGAAAGAGCGATGCTACAAATAAAACTCTCTGATTGCATTAGAAACACAGAGATACGTAGAAGATCGGGAGTTACGGATGTTGTCGAAAGAGTAGCAAGGTTGAAGTGGTCATGGGCAGGGCATGTTGCTAGACTTAAAGCTAGGTTTAACAACTGTCAAGCTGGCAGTGGAATATTTTATTCAAATAAAATTAAAAAAAAATCAAGATGGACAAAAAGGGTAGTGGAGTGGAGACCTCGTGAAGATAAAAGGAGTAGAGGAAGATCTCCAACACGCTCATCAGACGACATTAGAAGAATCGCTGGTGACTGGTTGCAGAAAGCCCAGGACAGAGATGCCTGGAGACATATGGGGGAGGCTTATGTTCAGCAGTGGACAGGAATAGCTGCATAAGTAAGTAAGTTACCATCACGGCATATCCCACAAGTGGGCTTGCCAGCAGACCAATTGCACGAAATAAGTCCACTGTAAATAATAAAGAAATCAATTTTCCTTAAACTATTTATTAGACACTTATAACTTTTATAATTACATACCTAATATTGTTTTTGTTTAAAATGTGAAATTATGCTTAAACGCCTGTGTAAACTCATTTCATTAATAATACATTACCGTTATAGTGGTTGCCTACAGCAAGGAGTTCGACAAACAGAAACGTTAATCCCGAAAACAGATTACTGTTTCAAAATAGATTTTTTAGATACAATTATCAATCGAAGTTTTTTATTCACAACATTTTTATTATACCTTCGAGATCTTTTGGTTATAAAAAGGTAGTTTGAAAAATCAACCTTAGAATGTGGAACTATATTTAAACAATGTAACAATTTTGGGTTAGTTGGAAGAGATCGCGCCTTTGCAATAAACTCGCCCTTTGTATATTGAATGTATCTAACTTGAATGCAAACCTTTTATGTAATTGTTTGTAATCAATGTACAGTAAAAAATAAATAAATAAAATAAATAAATATTGTGGAAAATTCAATCGAAGTAATATTTTTTTCTATGCTCGCCAAAGTGGTCACTTTTGACTTTCATTATTCATAAACAACATTCACCAATTCCGTCATTCTCTAATCTGCGGTTGTAAACCCAGTAAAACAAAAAACATGAAAATATTGTTACCAAATAAATTGTTTGCAAAAGATAGTCTAAGTCAGTGTTCAGATCCATCTAGGAAAAAATTCAATCTTGGGACCCGCCTTTTAGCTTTTCCTCCAAACATTGTTCCAACAACATTTCTTTATTGATGTCTTGTACTCGTACAGAGGCCAATCGTCCATTAGGGCCCACTCAATATTCGCTCACGACCCGCTGGTGGGTCGCAGCCATAGTTTGGGAAATACTGGTCTAAGCTATAAGTGAGATGTGGCTTCATTGCAGAATGTTGCGCATCCCATGGACTGATTTGGTCACCAAAAAAGAGGTGTTGCTGAGGGCTAGAACAGATCGAGAGATGTTGTCCAATATAAAGATGAGGACAATTGCATATTTGGGACACGTACTTCGAAATGAGAAATATGGTTTGCTCCAACTCATCTTGAAGGGAAAAATTGAGGGTATTCGCAGTGTGGAAAGGCGGCAGATGTTCTAGCTAAGAAATATCCAAGGGTGGACGGGAGTCCAGAGGGTGGAAGAGTTGTTGTGGATAGCACAGGACGGAGAAGCCAACGCCAGGGTGATAGCCTACGTCGGGGGGACCTGACATGGCACTTTAAGAAGAAGAAAAAGCTATAAGTGCGTAATGAAAAAAAATCCATATGTACACTATTAAATATTGATATTGCGCGCTGTCTCCACTGCTTAATGATGACATGACACTCTCGTACTTGTTGAAAAGAAAAAAGATAAGTTTTCCGCGGTAGATAACATATATTTTAGTACGCAACATTGTTTCCTTCCAAAGCGGATAATGTTTTTAACCGCTAAAGATAACCGAGACAGTGGTGTCGTACCATCATCATCATCATCGCCCTCAACGCTCCTCTCGGGAGCACAGGGCAGAAACCAGCCTCCTCCATTCAGAGCGTCTCTGTGCCAATTGCGTCACCTCTTTCCACGACATTCCTTGCGCTCCGATATCGTTGTCATAGGAACGGTGTATTGTGAAAGAGGGACGCCCGGGCCGACGGAACCCCTGCGGACGGAAGAACAGTTCTCTTTTTGGCCAACTATCATTAGGCATTCTCAAAACATGTCCCAGCCAGGACCATCGTCTCTCCTGTATGACGGTGTCGTATACACTTAAAATAAATAAAATAAATAAATAAAAATAGACACACCTTTGATCTTATTTTCATTTTTTGACAAAGACTATGAATGTCTGCTAAAGATAAATTTATTATTATCATTAATCAGTTGTATTACATTCTTTTGATTGTTTTATTTATTTATTTATTCATTCTTTACTGTACATTGATGACATACAATTTCATAGAAGGTTTACATTCAAATTAGATACACTCAATATACAGAGGGCGAGTTTATCGCAAAGGCGCGATCTCTTTCAACTAATACAAAGGTATTGTCTGGAATTCTTACAATCGTCTTGCATCCGTCCATTTCTAATCTCTGTATTCTTATATTATCTCTCAATATTTGGACAACCACTTTTCTCAAGTAGAGTTTTACCTTTTGAATTTTCAAAATTCTATACCTATGTCAAATTTAAGAATGATGGATATGTACGACACAAGCTTTTAGCTTACTGTGAAAAGTGTATCAGGTTGTTTTTGGGTTTATAACAAAAAACCCAGATAAAAAACATATATTGTGAGTACCTTCGTCGTACATTATTTATCAACTCTTATTTATTTTTGCGGTATGTGATTCATGTACGAGTATATCGTTGCAGCGCTGAAAATAGTTCACGGTTCAAGTTGCATAATATACCTAGTTATGTCACAGGTTGATTGAAAAATTAATTTAGCAAAAAAAGGTGACTTTTTAAGGAAAACAGAAATAGAGGGAACAACCGAAAACAGATAAAGAAGGTACGGGCACATTTTGAGACTATCACAAAATAATATGATCAAAAGGACAATGGACGTAGAAGTAGGACCCAGAAGACCAGGCAGACCAGTAACCACTTGGAGGTCCACAATTGCTAGGGACCTGAAGGAGGCAGAGTTGCGTTTGGAGGATGCAGGCGTCCGAAAAACTTGAAATATGAGGACTAGGAGAGCCGATCCCAAGTAAATTGAATCAGTCATTTGAGTAGTAGTAGAAACAACATAAGTCAGGTTATTAGGGAAAATGTTTTTTTTTTTTATTTGGGTCCTTTTTCTTGAAACGCACGTTATTTATTTATTTATTCTTTTAGAAACCACGTAATTTTTACCTGTTTGTTAAAAATGAGCTGATTAACTTGGCCAGTCAATAAAAAAACACAACAAGGCAGTGACTTATGTTGTTACAACATTAAATTTTTTTTTGTCGATTTACAGCTGACACTTAACGCCAACCACTAACGTGGGTGAAAATGATAAAAATCAGTAATTTTTGGTTGTTTAATAAATAATCTGGGATGAAAATGTTGATTTTTATTCCCTGAAATGGTGTTTATTTAAGGAACAACATAAGTCAAAGGTTTTAAATTAACAAATTAATATACAAATAAAATATTTTGACATAAAATAAAGGTTTATAATAAAAGAATACACTGTAAGTAATATTTTGATTTGAGTAAGATATTAACATTTCATTCAAAATTTTATAACAAACAGTTTTTTGTGATTTCTGAAAAGTTTGTATTGACTGACTTATGTTGTTTCTCAAATGACCGATTCAATTTATTGATTAATATTTATAACCGCTTTTACCCGGCATACGAAAGGGAAATCAATGTCTTTTGTGAAAACCAATGTCTTTGGTGTTTTTTTTTTTTTTTTTTTTATTTATTTATTTCAATTTTACAGGATACATACAGTTGATACAAACAATACAATGGTCTATAACATATTTAGCAATTTTTATTCAATAAACAAAATAACTTTTTTTGAACATGCTATAGGTATTAAAATATCTATAAATATACATCGTCGGTGAATTTGTCAAACCTCCTATGTGTAGATTTAAATCTACAGGAAAATTAATAAGTCAAATTTTACAGGAGATCAAAAAACTGTTTTCCTGGATGAACTTTTCTATATGTTTGATTCGTTACGTGGAAGTTGTATTAAAAATTCTGTAATATTTTTCGTTTTTAGGCATGGTTTGAAAAAAATTACAGAATATTTTTTTGGTGCGTGTGAGTCTTCACGAATTATCCAATGAAAAACAGCACGTAAGATAATAATAAACACTTTATTGTCAAAATAAATTTATACAAAAGGCGTACTTATTGCCGTGAGGCAATGTATTCTTGTAAACTTTATACAATTTTTGGTAAAAGGTAGCGTATCTATAGGTTATTTCATCAGCAGTTGCAGCTCGGCAAGACGAATAATATTTGATATCAATATCTGATTCTTGAAAAAAAATCACACCTGGGAGGTTTCGTGGACTCACCGACGATATTCAAAATAATACGTTAACTATGGCGCACGATGTTACAACCAACTGTGGTTTACGAATACCTACCTACAAACAGTATTCAAAAGACGCACTCTATAGGACTCTTGAAATACTAATATTCTATAGAATAAAGACATAAGGAATTAGATATCGGTGCAGAATTAACGTGCATTAAAATAATATTATTTATTTGCATTCCACCCTAATTTTGTTGTTAATCGTGTAAAAAAATAATAATAAAATAAAGGAATACAATAATAAAACAAAATATATTATAAATAAAACATCAATATGTGTATTTTTTAGTACCTTCAGTCTGAGAAGTTGGTGTAGTTTTGAATGGCCAATTTTTATTCAATAATTCAACTCATTTCTTTGTTCTGTTTCGTTCAGTGTTTTTTCTTGTGTAAATATATTTCGCCAAAAAACGGTTGACTATCTTTCATTTAGCATTTATGGCTAAACAATTCCCGGCAAATTTTATGAAGTAAACGCGGTATCTTTGAAAAAGTGACGCCCTATTTATCTAATATGTTTCTATATCATACATAATATCTAACAAAAAACAACAATCAATAAATCATATGCTATGTCTTTGTTCCAACTGTTACTGTGTCTTTCATGGAGTGTGGCATTTTTGGCGCAAAATGGACATTGCGAAGAAAATCCATGTTCTTTAGAAATGAGTATCCCCATACAATCAGGCGTTGTACAGCCAGATAGAAGCATTCTTCATAATGGTATCTTCTACTCTACTAAAGAATACTTTTTGTATAATAGAACTGAATACAGAGGATGTATTTGTCTTAAAAAGTCTTGTGCAAGAAAATGTTGTCGGGAAGGGGAAGTATACGACGTTAACCAAAGTCGTTGTAATAGTTTATCAACAGCTGATGATCAGCTGATTTCAGTTGAAACATATGATCATTTTAGGAAAAATAATTTAACAGATTCATTTCATCTGATATATGAACTCACATGTCCAAATAAAAGTGTAAGAATATTTCAAGGATCTGGATATACAATTGATAAAGTAAGTTTTGTTTTTTTTTCCTTGTTATCGTTTAATTTTTTTATGATTATGTTATTAATATTATTTTAAAAATTTCCCGCTGTACTGAGACCTTTTGAATGACAACTTTTGATTAAGTCAATCTCAGCAGGACAAAAAAAACAAAACAAATTAAAAGAGAGATTTTAAACAAGAGCACGCGCGCGCGCGCGCGCGCAAATCATCAAAAAGAAACAACAGAATCTAAAAAGAGTTTCTATTCTGGTGAAAGTTGATGCCAATAAAATTGATAAAAAGTTTATGTAATTTTTCAGGATGGATCATTCTATCACTCGGAGGATGATGATGACAGACATATGAATACAATGGCTTGCTTAGAGATGCATGTCAATGGAACGGAAGCTCATGAAGAGTTAATAGTTTGTATCGAAGAAGAAACGCAGGAAAGCAGGATCAAGGATTATCTTTATTGTATAGGTATGAACCCTCTTTGTAAATTCCCTTGAACTTATGTATCTGAGAGAAACGCAGACAATAGACGCCTTTGACATGTGACGTTGGAGAAGAATGACGCGAATACCGTGGATTACCAGAAGAACAAATATCTCTGTTTTGAAAGAATTTACCATCACACAATGGCTCTCCGTAATTTTCTCCCAAATTCTGCAGTTTTTCGGATAGGTACATCGCGCAAAAAAGAAAATGAGAGTGTCGAAAACTATCTGATCATGACAGGAACTATGCCAAGTCAAAGACCTAGAGGCAGGATAACAATGCGTTGGATTCAGTGACGTAGCTAGGGTCATCTGCGCCCGGGGACATGGCACGAAGTCTGCGCCCCTTATTGGAGCCCCCAAGAAATTTTTGAAATTTAACGGTTTATATTGTTCATTTTCGAAGCAAGAAGCATTATGAAGAATAATATTTGAACCCGAACTGATCTTTGTTAAAAAAAAACAATCCTGCATTGTGAATGTGTCATTTTGTTTATGAGTAGAATGGCGCCCCTTAATGCTCAATGGGGGCGCCAAAATCGTGTTTGCAAACTGGTTTGTAATGAAGATATTTGTGGAGCTCCAAAATTTAATCTTGCAAAACTCTACTTTTTTACTAATCGCTTGATGATGGAGACGAGAGTCTCCGAATACTAGTACGCGAAGTTAATAAAGTCATTTGTGTGGCCTGTGGCTACATATTGTGGTTTTTTTTTTCTTCAATTATCTTGAAATGGACTTCCAACAAGTACCTTCGGTCAACAACATTAATGTCTTGCAAATGTATTTGGGATACATAACATAACATGTATTTACATAACATGTATAGACAATTTCACACAGACCGAGCTAGTCCCAAATTAAGATATGATTTTACGAAATTTTCGAGAGAAACTTTGTGGATCGTCATTTTATAAAATAATAAAATTAATGTATTGAACACTGTTTTATTTCCACTTCACTTGTGAAGTGGAAATAAAACAATTCAATACATTAATTTTATTATTTTCTAAGATATGAGTCTTGTATTCTGGGTAATAACACGACGATACACATATATACAATGCACTGAACACATATACATGTAACACCCAGACCTAGGACAATTTGAAAAAGGTCATTCTTCATTTTGCCCTGGCCGGGAATCGAACCCGGGACCTCGTGACTCAAAGGCAAGTGCGTTAACCTCTGCGCCACACCGGTCGTCATTACATTACTTTACATCAAAATAAAATTTAAAAAATAGTTTTAATACTCATTTTGGCGCCCCCTAATGTGGCGCATAGGGACATATGTCCCCCCCTGCTCCCCCTAGCTACGCCACTGGTTTGATTGGTCATATCAAGCAGACTGTAACTCCGTCAATTTGCGATGCAGTACTCCTGGCTGAGAACACAAGAGGATAGTGCTGGGTTGTTCATGAGGGGGTGTTTGGAGATCATGACCCCCAGAATTGAGAAAATGACTGGAAAGAGACCGAGACTTACTTTTAACGTCATCGGAATATTTTAAAAGTCGAAAGGTTCTTAATCATTCTCTTGTCTAGCCGAAACTTTTGTTTTTGTGGGCATGTTGATGGTAAGGGTGAAGGAAAATGTGATTCTGGTAAAAGAGAAATCTCACGACGATGCAATGTAAAAGTTGTGATAAACTAGCCCTCTGTTTATTGACTGCATTTATTTTGAATGTAATTTTCTTCGAAATTGTTTGTTATCAATGTAGAAGAAACAAATAAATTAAGTAAAAGGCTGAAGTGAGAAACGTCGAGAGGAACTTTTCCGACTGACGTGACGTAGGACAGAAAAGTTACTACCAAAGTGATATTTTCAACGCTGAAGAAACCTAATATGCCACAATGGGACAATATTTAACAGCCCACACATTGGCCATGACCTACCATGGCCAATGTGGAAAACTCTCAACAGGATCAGAACAGGAGTAGGAGGCACTAGGAAGAACCTTCAGAGATGGGGTTTGGCTGAGAGCACGATGTGTGACTGTGAATAGGAGCAAAACACAGGGCATCTCCTGACAAGCCTAATGGATCCCAGACAGTGTCACTGGGAGGAGTTCGTGGAGCGAACTCACCTAGGGAGAGCTGGGAGAGAGGTCGTGGCTTTCTGGGAGGGAATGGGAATATAGATATGGATTTTAATGTTTTTGTAATTTTCTCGTTTGCTGACCGACACGAAAAGAAGAAGAAGACAATGATAAGAAGAATTCACTTTATTTGAGTGATTTGTGCCAATATCAAATTTTATTTTCAAAACCATATACCTACCACACTTGTTACATAAACCACATAATTATCTTGAAGCGCATAACATCTAAAATATTTGAACTGGCTTTTTTCAATTTTATCTCTATGACTCATACTCCTACGCAAACCACATTGTGCGTGAGTCATATTAACAATGGTGAGGAAAAATTATTGTGGTTAGATTGAGCAGCTTTACTTAAGGGGCGTTCACATTTGTTCACTTTCAGTGATCACTCTGAATGATCCTCCAAAATGAAAAGGTATGAACAGGCGTTTCATCAATAGTGATCACTAGCGATGACGGATGAAAGAGATTACTACTCGACATAATTTTGATGAAAGATCCTTTCACCGAAACAACCATAAACAGGTTTTATCCTATTATTTGTCTTATTCTCTATGAATTTGTATTTAAAGTCAGAATTATGTACAGAATTATCATGCTGTCGAGAATTATTTTAAGTTGTTTTAATTTTTAATGAGACAGTGTTATTTTTTTTATTTTTTTTTAAATACGTCCAACTACAAATAACATGACCGTGAGTGTTGACATGGCAGTGAAAGCCTAGAATGAACAAGTATGAACAGCCGTGCTCACTTTTGATGAACAGGTTTGACCTTGACACTCTGGATGATCATCCAAAGTGAAGCAATGTGAATGCTACTTTAGATACAATTTACAATCCACGAGACCTTTATTGATTTGCGTACGTGCTGAAGAATTGTAAAACATTATATAAGATTTTGGTGTCTACAGAGGCCTATCGATGACATTGGGCTTCCTTTTGGGAAGTATGTTTCAGGACATAATAGATAAAGATTACATTTATACCTGTAACGAGGCAGAGTATGCATCTTCTTCTTTCTGTGCCATGTCAGTTCCATCCGACGTTGGCGATCACTCTGACGAAAACCTCCCTGTCCTGTGCCGCTCTGAACAGGTCTTCCACTGTCCTCATTCCGGTCCACTCTCTAATGTTGCGCAGCCAGGACATCTGGTTTCTGCCAACTCCCCGTCTTCCCTCTATCTTGCCCTCCAATATAAGGCGGAGGAGACGATACTTCTCTCCACGCAGCAAGTGACCCAAATATGAGATCTTCCTCACTTTGACAATCGACTACAGCTCTCTCCTGGCTCCGGCTCTCCTAAGTACTTCGATGTTACTTTATGTTAGAGTATGCATACCAAATATTATTTTGTTTTGATATGTGCATGTTGGCATATTATTATGTTTGCTGAATAAATAAATACCTTTAAAACCAGAAAATATGTCAAATAAAATATACTTAAATACATTATTAATTGTTTTGATCGATAAACAGCTCCAGAATTGAGCGTGGCTCGAGCTCTGAAAAGGTTTTGATCCATCTCAATGTCTTACAGCATTCGCTTGATATTCCAGCATCATCAATTTAATTTTTAAAAACAAACAGTCAATCCATCAAACTGGCATTCACTTATTAATTCTTTGACAATAAAACTTTCTTTTCATTCAATTAAAATTAAAATCAAAATCTGAGCATCATTAATCTAGTTTTGAAAAACAAATAAATAAAGCAATTATATTTTTCTTTTTCTAGGATTTTTCATTTCATTTCCGTTCTTCATGGCTACCTTCTTTGCTTACGCCTTTCTACCGGAGTTGAGGAACATCCATGGAAAATTACTGATGAACCTAGTTCTGGCTCTCGCTATGATGGTCCTTTTTATGGCTCTCCTACAAATCACAGCTCTTGTCATGTACAAGGAAGACACCGACGAATGGTTTTGTAATTATTTTCGTAAGTTTTTTTTTCTCTCAATAACTATAAATCTATTAGTATGAACTGTTAACTATTATGACGACGTAAAATTATTATGAATACAGAATTTGAATAAAGAATCTACGGTGATCGAGACGCCATTGTGACCAAATTACTAACTAATAGATAATACGGGTTACCTCAGTTTATCTAACCATATCCTAAAATTATATAGGTATTGTAGTGTTTCCTTTCTTTATGATAAAAAATATAACCAACAAACGCACTAAATCACAGTATTAAATAAAGACTTAGGACATTGATTCTTATTAGCAAAGCAGAATTATATCAATAAAACAGATAACATTAGAATTATTAGTGCACTGCATATTAACGTAGAATATTAACGACTACTATACCAAGAAGCTAAATCACACAAGTGGGGTAGCCAGGATACAAGGCGCTCCTACAATTTTCTTGGTGTTCTGAAATAGGTTGCTCCACTGTTTATTGTAGGTAGGTACTTATATTAATTTAAACTATTTTTCAAAATGTTTGATTAGCTTCGATGTTTATGGGTCTTCTAATTTTGTAATAAACATTCCTACAAGGGGCCCTCTCTTTGCAAATAAAAAAAAAAACCATTCATTCAGAATGGGTGGCATCGCTAAATAAAGATGTAAAATGTTTAGTTTTTCGAACATCTGTCTTTTACAGGACACTCCATAACCGATGGAAAAAGTGGTAGAACTATTATCGGGTACTCCACGGCGTGCAATTACTATCTATCTATCTATTCCCTCACGCCGTATCCCAAGTGGGGAAGGCAGAGAGAACGGAACGCCAATTAGATCTGTCCTTACATACATACTTCTTTCGCCTCCTCCACAGTCATACAATTTCTCATGCACGCACGTCGATTTCTCTTACTCAAAACACGGCCGTCCTTGAGAATTTGATCAACATGTTCAAGCCATGTAGTTCTCGGACGCCCGCGCTTCTTCACATCCCGCCTTTCAGCCAAGTATATCCTCTTTGTCATTCTTTCCTCTCCCATTTGTTCCACATGGGCAAACCATCTCAATTTATTCACACGCATTCTATCTATAACACTCCTTTTGCATCCACTCATTCTTCTAATATCTTCACTCCTCACTCTATCACGCAACGTTTTACCAACCATCCTCCTTAGCGATCTCATCTCCACAGCATTTATTCCACTTTCGTCCTTCTTCTACCATGTCCACGTTTCGCTTGCATACATAAGTGTCGGTACCAGGATCGTATTGGGCACTAGCAATTTTGCCATGTTCGACATATTGTCATTGCTGACAATGGGCCGAAGTGCACCGTTTATCCTAGCATCGGCCACTTTTCTTCTTTCGATATCCTTGTCGCATCTTCCATCCCTCGCAAACAAACTTCCTAAACATACATACAAGTCTACTTGCTCCAAACATTCACTTTCAACCTTTATTTCGCACATTGTTTTATCAATCTCTCTTTCAAAAACCAGCACTTTCGTCTTTGTCACATTCATTTTCATCCCATTCATACTACAACTATCATATACAACTGACACAATCTTTTGTAAATCACCTTCACTCTCAGCCATTAATACCAAATCATCAGCATACATCAACGCATTCACACGGTTTCCATTCAGTTCAACGCCAACATCCATATCTTTCAATGGTCGCATACAGTAGTCGAAGAATAGGTTGAACAGCCACGGAGACATGACACAACCTTGCTTCACTCCTTTGGTGAGGGTAAACCACTCCGAGAGGGTATTGTTTACCCTCACAATTACTGATCAATTACCCTCACAATTACTGGAATTACTGATCCACAAATTAATTTTATTCAGAACAAATGAACCTGAGAGTAGATACTACTGTTTTTTACGTGACGATACTCGAAAATTTACGGAAAACAGTGGGAGATCAATTCATTACTGGGTGCTCCACAGAACAATGTCATGATTTATTCATTCTCCAACAATTACTTTTGTAAATTTGATTGTTCTATTGTTTTATTATTTTCAGCTTACATCGCCTATTTTTTCTTACTTGCAAGTTTCACATGGATGAATGTATTGTGCATCGACATATTTTTAACATTCAGGTAAGAGTTTTACATTCTTTAATATTAATAGTATGAATCAGAGAGAAAATAATAAGGAAGAGGGCTGCATAAAGATTATTATAATGATAGCAAAGCAACACTCATCGATGTTGGGCTTTAAATTCCACTGTTATCCAATTCAAGATTCCATATTTAAATTTGCAATCCGTAATGAAGTTAGCTGCATAAAGTTTCTATAATGATGGCAACACTATCATCGATGTTTTTAACATGTCGTTAATGTCTATCGTCATCCTATTTGCAAAGTTTTTACTTAAATTTTAGTTTTTACCAAGTAACTTAAATTTTGAGTTGATACTTAAATTTTAACATTTATTATATCATGCCAACTTACACAACAATTATATGTAGTAGGATAAGCATTCAGAATGGAAAACCTGACGAGTTCATTTGCTCTTTGATTTGAATCATCAATTTTTATGTCCACATGAAGATTTTTAAAAATTTATTTTCTTCTATAGGTATGTAGAACACCATAAACAATGCATCATACTACCTAGGTGTAATACAAATCGTGATTTATATTGTCAATTATAGTACCTACCTATCTAAAATCTTAATATTTTAACAGCACAATATGTAGACAAATAATTTTTTTATCTCTCTACTTTTCATTGTCAATAAACACATAGAAAACAAGAGAGGGAAAACAAATCTTTCAATCTCTCTGTTTTGTCTACATATATGGAAACAAGACCGTTCTTCGCATCGTTCGAAACTTATTGTGGATCAAGCTTATAAAACAATGCGTTATGTTTATTTGACAGAAATTGGTCAGAAACGAGCAAACTAAAAGGTAAGTATTATCGCACGATCCAACCTGAAATTCCGAGTGCTCCATGGTATTCAAGCGAAAGGCTTAACAAAATGGAAATCTCGGTACTTTCAAGGATGAGATTGGGACATTGTGTGATCGCTATCCATCTTCATAGACTGGGGCTCGTAGAGAGCTCTCTCTGCGAGTGTGGGCAGGACGATGAGACGATTTATCATGCACTCTTTAACTGCCCAAATCACGCAGACATCGACGTACTTATACGAGACGTGAATCGTCCCCTTAATGTTTGCCACCTTCTCTCCCTCGGGTCCTACGATGTCAATATGCAGATTACTAGATATATTAAAACTTACAATATCGTTTTGTAATTATATTGCAATTATATAATGATGAGATCTAACATGGGCAAAATCACCCTCTGTTGGGTGGAACGCCCACAAAAAAAAAAATATTTGACACTATGTACTATAACACCATATCATAGAAGCCAGTGAATTTCCCGCATGCAATCATCGTTAGGATATAATATGTATAACATCTCCTTGCTTCATCAACAAAACATTTAAGATAGGTATTAGCATGCGTCATAACTGCAGAATTGAAAAAAGTTCAATACATTATACATTAAATAATTAATAAGTTTTTTTTTGTATTTATAGCAACAATTACAGAACGTCTATGAGTGCGACATCTCGCAGATTTCTCTACTATTTCTTGTACGCTTGGGGAGTTCCAAGTATAGTCACAACTATGATAATCATGTCCCAATATCATCCATATATTTCTAAACATGTGCCCTCACCAGGAGTTGGAAAAGATAAATGTTGGTTTCAAGGTAAGAATTTGTATAAATATTTCTGTAGATATAATTATATCATCGAGATATTTTTGCTATAACGGTATTATTAAGAGCGCTCTCTACCAAAAACGGTTAAATATAATTATAATTTTCAACAAATTTGGTAGAAAAACTCTCAAAACTTGTTGACCTTTGCAAACATTTTGATTTGATAAAATAAAAAAAACAAATAATTCTTACCAATATGTATTAGTTTTACTTAAAAATACTGCAGATTATAGAAAAAAATTTTAATAAACAAAAAATTTAGTTTATGTGGTGATTTTTGGTTTCAAAATATGAGAAATTTTATATTAATAATATTTTTTTTAAATCGGTCAATATCCATGAAAAAACAAAAAAAATACATTTTTTAAACTAATATTTTTAATAACTATCTAACTTTTCCAAATATAAAAAAAACATTCGAAAAATCGTAGGATTCTCGTAAATTGTCTGCCAAACATACTCCCGATTTCGATTTTTAGAAATATGCTTTTTTTTAATCATCATCGCCCTCAACGCTCCTCTCGGGAGCACAGGGCAGAAACCAGCCTCCTCCATTCAGAGCGTCTCTGTGCCAATTGCGTCACCTCTTTCCACGACATTCCTTGCGCTCTGATATCGTTGTCATAGGAACGGTGTATTGTGAAAGAGGGACGCCCGGGCCTACGGAACCCCTGCGGACGGAAAAACAGTGCTCTTTTTGGTCAACTATCATTGGGCATTCTCAAAACATGTCCCAGCCAGGAACATCGTCTCTCTTGTATTACGAAGATTACAGGTCTCTGCTGGGTGCGCCGGCGCACAGCATCATTTGTAACATGTTCATACCATCTGACATCCAAAATCCTTCTAAGACACTTGTTTTCAAAGCTTAGTATCTTCCGCTCTTGAGCCTTGGTTAAGTGCCAAGACTCGCAGCCATATAGAAGGATTGGGATGATGCACGCATTGAACAAGCGACATTTTGTCCTGATGCTGAGTCCAGACGCCTTCCAAACTTTGTTCATGTTGTTGAAAGCCCCGCTAGCTGCTCCTATGCGGGTTGGTAATTCCGACCGGAGATCACCCTCTGGCGTTATGGTTGCTCCCAGGTACCTGAATTTACTAACCTGAGATATTTGGGAATTGCCAACCATTAGTGGGGTGTGAGTACTCGTGCATGTACTATTACATATGTACTCCGTTTTACCAGCGTTGATACGAAGGCCAAGGCGCAAGGAATTTTCATAAAGAGCATTAGCGTTGCACTGTAATCCGTCCACAGATGTATCAAAAAGGGCTAGATCATCCGCATATTCAAGATCGTGCAGCACTCCGACAGACGTCTCACTGTTTTCACGCTGTGATAAAGGCACACCGCCAGGGCCCAGAATAGATTTTCTGAGCAGGTAGTCCATAATTATGGCAAAGATAAAAGGTGCCAATATACAGCCCTGCCGGACTCCAGTGGTGATCCTGAAGGTGTCAGTTGGACCACTTGATGTTCTGACAGAACATTCAGAGTCCATATGCAGGGCTTTGATCATGGTTACCACCTTGGGCGGGATGCCATACGCGGCCAGTATTTTCCATATGGTTGGTCTGTGGGGGCTGTCAAAAGCTTTTTCGTAGTCAATGAAGCAACATGCAAGCGGTGAGTTGAACTCTTGCGACTGTTGGAGTACACATCTGGCACAAAAAATTGCGTCCGAACAGGACTTGCCAGGTACAAACCCGCATTGTTGCTTTCTCAGAGATGCCAGCACTGGTTTTTGAATGCGACTCAATATGATTTGTGAGAGAACTTTACCGGGCACACTAAGTAGTGTGATGCCACGGTAATTTCCGCATTCCAGTGGGTTTCCCTTCTTGAAAAGTGTCACGATGGATCCATTTCTCCAATCTTTCGGGCAGAGCTCCTCATTCCACACCTTGTTAAAGAGATGGTACAGTGGGTGGATAAGCGCATTCATGCCATACTTAAGGAGCTCTGCGTGGATTCCATCTTCACCTGGGGCCTTGTTGTTTTTTAGCCTTTTTACAGCTGCCTCAATCTCCTCATGTGTTGGGGGGGTTTCGGCTATCCCAGATACCTGTGGGATATCTAGGTCGCTATCCTCATTGCCAACATCAATTCATTTAAACGAATACAATAAAGCTATAATGAAGTTTTTTTTAAGTAAAAAACTAATGTTGATAATAAATATTTGTTTTTATATTTCATCATATCAAAATGTTCGCAGCGTCAACAAGTTTTGAGGGTTTTTCTGCCAAACTTGTTGAAAATTGAACATTTTACCGTTTTTGCTAAAGAGCGGTCTAAAGTGATACTTGGTAACCTTGACTGCAGCCTCCCACAGTCCTCCGAACACAGTAGAATAAGCTGGTATAAAATTGAATTTAATTCCATTCTTCTCTGAATTTCTAAATATCTGTTCCTGATGACTATGAGAGGCTTGTAGTTTGTAGAGTTCATTCAATTGATTATTAGCACCTTTAAATGTACTAACATTATCACAATAAACTTCACTGGGTATTCCCCTCCTGCCAATAAATCTTTTAAAACATGCTAAAAATGTGGAAGTTGATAAATCAGAAACCAATTCTAAGTGTGCTGCTTTAGTAGCAAAACAGACGAAAACAGCTATTTATTATAACCTTTGGATGTAGTGGTGCCTCGTAAACGAGACTGTTTGATTAAAATATTGGACCCGCAAAATCTATATCTCCGTTTTTGCTAAAGAGCGGTCTTAATATAATGTTTTATTCGATTTTTCAGTTGCTGCCGAAGGATATTATATCTATATTCCAATGACCACATTATTGGCTTGTAATATCACTCTGTTTCTGTTAACGAGTTTGAAAATAATGCAAATTAAAAGGCAGACATCTGTATTGCGAAAAAGAGAATCCAGTAGAACAACAAATTACGAAAGTGATAAACAAAGGTAAAAATAAACAAATTATGTTTAGAATATTTAATATTTTTTTATTATTTAACTGGATTTAGGCACAGCGCGCAGAACACAAAACCAATCAGATGTCTCAATTGGAGAACCATGTTTACACAATGTAAGATTAGACAATGAGCAAACTGGATTGGCCACAACATCAGGTACCCAGACTTGCTCATCACCATCGCGAAAGGACAAGACTGAAGGCAGGAATGGTAGAGGCCAACCAAGAGACACTTGTATGAATCAAGTGAAGAAGGACATAAACTGTGTCAAATACGTAAAATTGAAGAAATTAGGAGAAAATAGATAGGAATGAAGAAGAAAACCCAAACTCGCTGCAGACCAATCCAATGGATTGTAACCCACTATATACTTATAACATTGTGCAAAATCTAATCAAAAGAAGTGAGAAAGATGTCCCAACGCCGCGTCACCTAAAAAAATATGGTTTTATGACATTGTCCTGGTAATAGGAAAAAATGGATCTGTTTAGTTTTTAGTTGTTGTTAATATTTAACATTTGTTGATGACAGATCGGACTATTAGCCAAAAAAGTCTTGAACTTTATCGATTCGGCGCATTTTAAACGAGAGATCTTGATCCATTCGAGATCTAAAATAGGAGATACTAAAAAAAAATGTAGCCTCTATAGTTTGCATTAAATGTTTCTCGATTGGTGGACATTATGTGACAGTGAAAATGGCGGAATCAGTGAACTTCTTCCATGGATATGTGATTACTTAAGCCAGCTTACAGTCAATTCATAAGCGTTGGGACGCCTTTCTTCCAATTAGATTTCGCACAATGTTATTATCCTCTTAAGTCTATTATCCATAAGGTCTCTAAAAGCCTGAATGATTATTTTTCAGGAATATCGTAGATCGCAATGGGCGAGTTTATCGCGGAAGCAACATCTTCCAACTAACTCTTTTTAACCATCTTAAAATTTCTTTCAGGTTCTTCATTTACCTGAAACTTTTTATGGTGATGGGTATCAACTGGACTGCAGAGGTTGTGAGTTACTACGTTGAAGGCAATATTTACATTTGGATCGTAACAGATTTCCTCAACACGATTCTTGGCGTTTTTATATTCTTCATTTTTGTTTGGAAGGAGAGAGTCAAAATCCTCTTCAAGAAAAAGTAAGCACAAATAATGTCATTAGTTAGAATTTATAAAAAATCTATTCTTAGACATGACCTACTAGCAATCACTTCAAATATGTATCATGGAAACGTCAAATCTAAAACGGCAGCTCTACAACCCATGGCAGGTCCTGGCTTCCCACAGAATTTTGTCTCCATTATCTCCTATCTAAGGCAGTTGTTCTCCAGTTCTCACTCAGCGCCGCACAATTCGAACGTCAATTCGATACTTTAGCCTCTTAACTAAGGTACCAAATATCATCATACAAAAGTGCGTATTCTAACAATTTTGATGATTCTCAGTCGGTTTTTTAACCAAGCGAAGTTTTTAAGAACATTGTTGAGATTTTTCTAAGATATCTTGATGAAATATTTCTAAGAGAGCCAATTTAATTGTTATTTCTGAAACTATTGGTGGGATTTACATAATTATTATGTGTCGTTTGGGATCGAAAGGGGAAAAATAAAAAAAGAAGATATTTTTAATTAACTTTGAAGAAATATTCTTTATTTAGGGTTCTATAAAACTCCATTTTCCAAAACAGTGAACCCTAACTATTGAACTGAAATTTATATGAAAAATAGAAGAGAAATTGGAAATTTGTATTGAGAACTGTTAAAAATCAGTTAGTTTTTGGACATTTTACTATAAATAGAAGTTTGATTTCGATCTCAAGCCACTTATATATAAAACACTGTTGTTTTCCTCATTAAAATACAATATCCTGCTGAGATCGCCTTGGCCAAAAACTGTTATGGTCTCAGTGCAGGGTGATATTTTTAGAATAATAATAATATTTGTGATTTTTCAGGATAACAAGCATAAGAACTTCATCTCGTAAATCTTTGATAGTAGCGTATAGAAATGCACCAGATCCTAGTGAAAACTCTACATCAGAAACCTGTAGTTCATACCTAAGCAAGACAACAGACAAATCATTTGCGTGATTCAATTCGATGACAAGACTCTTACTATCGTTATTTTTATAAAAAGGCATGATGCAATCATATTGACTGTCGATGCATTCCTTATCAACTACAATACATCTTTTAACAAATAGTACATTGGGTTAGTTTGGGTTAGTTGGAAGATATCGCTTGCACGCGATAAACTCGCCCATTGTGCATGATAATTATTTGTATTTATAATCTGTTTATATGTATGTTTTTTAAGGCACAATAAAGTTTATTATTATTACATCGTTTACCATCTGAACAGCCATGTTATTGATTGATAACGCTTCTTATGTGGTAACAATTCATTTTTTGAAAGGTGTGTTTCAATCGTATCGATTGTCGATAGAACATATTTTATCACAATAAACCTTTTTACATAAAAATAAGACAGTTAAAATCTGAAGTTAGCAAAGAAGATTTGCAATGCGGCTTCAGCTCAAATAATAAAACTTTTTTTAATTTTTTCTTGAGATCTTATATTATTTACTTTAATCTGAAGATAATTATTACATTACATAAGTTCTGTGGCGACAAGGTAAAGGGGCGTGAGTCAGTTTTGCAGTATTGAGTTATTCCCTCCACAGAAATGTTGGTATATGTCATACCTCACAAATATTGGCATCAAGGGTTACCTAGTACCATAGGCTACCCTGGATGCCATTACTTTGTGAGGTATGATAATTATATACCTACATTTCTGTGGAGGGAATAACTCAATACTGCAAAACTGACTTATGACCCTTTACCTTGTCGCCACAGAGTTGTGAGTATCATATTTTAACCTAATTATTATAATCTATAATAAATAAATATAATTATATAAATGACAAGATTTAATATGTAAACAAGTTATTGTAATAATGTTTTATAATTCTACATAATCCATAAAAAATTATAAGAACGCATTGCTCAATAGGTTAATCGTTAATAGGTATACATAGATTAGAAATAAAATATATGTATTCAATTTAAAACCAAAAGCGTATTATTTCAATTCTTACATGAAGAAGTTAGACTCACATTTTGAGAAACGCTGATGTAGTTCACTATAATTTAAGCACTTTGTTTAAACTACATATAATAAAAGTTAAATTATACACAATATAATCATATTTCTATACTATGTTATTTATAAAAATAAATTTATAATGTAAACAAACCTTCTTCGTTAGTTATTATTTAACATTCAACAGCTACAAAATAAAATTCGATATTTTTTATGGCAACACCAACACGGTGACAATTGGCGCCATTTTCACCAGCATTTGTTTCAAACATTTCCCGGCAGTCTGTGTCAAACTTTTCTTTCAGTTAAAATAAGTAATTATTTTAAGTTTTAAACATTCAAACATTTATAATACAAAGATGAATGTTGTTAGAGGTGGTTTTAATCGTCAAAGAGGCGGAAGAAATAATGGAAATCGTGGTTCTTTATGGACATCAAACTTCAACAGAGGAAATATGGGTAAAAAAAATTATTACCTACTTATTTTATTGCGTTTAATACTGTTTTTTCATTTGATTAAATAGGTTACAAGAGGGCAGGATGATTTTACGAATGTATATTGTTTATATCATTATTTACATACTATCATTTCACTGATAAAAATATAAATCAACTTTATATTCTAACTTCAATGCTCAATGGAAAAATAGTTTTAGATTTTAACTTCTAGGTATTATTTAGTAAATATTTACAAAAAGTACATCGTGGTCAAATAATCTATGAGTTGTGTTGCTCATATTTACGTGGTTACATAGTATTTTTCCAGGGAAATGATAATTTGCTCGATTTCGTGAGCACAAGATTGATTTTTCACAAAATTATTATACTATACTATACTATACCATCACGGCATATCCCACAAGTGGGGTAGCCAGCAGATCAGCTGCACGTAAGATTCATGCAAACTGTCCTCTTCGTGCCAATATAAAATCAAGACATTCAGGATGGGTGGCAAGCCTCATCGCTGAATTTAAGATGTAAAATGTCTTATTTTTTTTCGAACACCTGCCTTTTACAGGACACTCGAAAACTTACGCAGAAGAGTGGGAGACCAATTCTTTACCGGGTGCTCCACGGGATTATTTGCTCACACAAAATTATTTCCTCATGAAAATACCAACATATGGCTTCCAATATTTGTAGTT
The DNA here is from genome assembly GCA_947579605.1 of Athripsodes cinereus. NCBI lineage: Eukaryota > Metazoa > Arthropoda > Insecta > Trichoptera > Leptoceridae > Athripsodes > Athripsodes cinereus. Next base: position 1,168,542 of record OX388319.1, read on the forward strand.
TAACTTAAATGTGTCAGATGTATAGAAAAAATGCAAATAATTTATTTTGTGCTCAAAAAATCAACACAGCTACTTGGGGATTATTATTCCTTGAGCTAAATAGGTAGTTACTACACATCTACATAAAAATAATAATGAAACAATTATTGTTTATCCTTGAAGTACCCCTGATAAATTACAAGTTTGAAGTTTTAAGTAACCTATTTATTGTTTACAATTTTTCGACGTTAATTTGTGATATGATTCAGAATTTTCATCTTCTAAAGTTTTGTCTACATTTTCCATCTATAATAAACTTAATCATATTTTGAACCACTCTACACTGAGAAAAATACTAACGAAATTCCACAACGAATCATTGGTACGTACTATCAGATTACAACAAGATATAGTACAAATGTTTCATTAGTACGAATCTATAATATTAACTTTTCGCAAACAAATTGTTGGTAAATTTACTAATGATTTGTTTGCGAAAAGTAAATATAATAGATTCGTACTAATGAATTGTTCGTACTATCTCTGGTCCTAATCTGATAGTACATACCAATGATTCGTTGTGAGTATTTTTCTCAGTGTAGATTAATCATTCCAATTGATCACAGTCACCGATAGCCAACCTATTTGAATAGGTATAAATTAGGTAAATATGTTGTAACTCCACTGGATTCTTATTCTCCAGATAAAATACTACATACATATCTACATAAAAATAATTAACAGTTTAGACACGTTCACTTTATCTGTAAAAATTCCTTTATTTGTGAATGAACTTGTATACCTAATCATCTAAAAATCAAAATGTCTTTCAAATATATTTATCAATATTGTCTTAAGGTGTACAATCGTCATTGAAGGTAAACAGCGAAGCTAACAAGTCACTATGTAACAGAGTGAAATATCAATTTGATAATATGATAAATACATCGTCAGCAGCAACAACAGAAACACACTGCGCAAGTAGCGTCACTGTAATGGGACCTCCATCTGTACCTTTATTAAGTTCAGGGAACAAGAGGTAAGTTTAGATTATAAAATAATATAAATTAAAATAAAAAAAACTGTTCACTTTCACTTGATTGATATATTTTTTATTTATTTAATACATAAACGGCTAGTGCCTTTTACATAAAATTATACATTACATAATAATAAAATCACATATTTTTGGAATTATAAGCTTTTCGGATATATGTCTATCTTCAGTAATGATTAGTGATGTAACGAATATTCGTATTTGCATTCGCATATTTCAAAGTATTCGCAAAAAATATGTGAATATTTTGCGAATATTATTTCGGTAATAAAGTATCGGATCTTCGGTAAAAGTACCGGATACTTACCCGGTACATTGTAAAAAAACGTACTACAAGAAAATATTCTTTGAGAAAACCGAGGAGTTTTGAAATATTCTAAATTCCTATACCATTTTGAAAATTCGGCGACGGGGGGGGGGGGGTAGAAATTTTAATGATTGAGCAATATTGTAAAAATCGGTGACAGGAAAATTATTCGAATCACAATTATTCGAATTGACAATTCTTCTAAAAAACATTTGTACGAATTCACTTTTTTTCGAATGACAATTATTCGAATGGCAATTATTCGAATCCACAATAATTATCAGAAAACACAATTGTTCGAATTTTCATACTTTATATTGGTAACAACAATTAGGTATCCGAAACACAAATCTTCGAATTTTTATTATCAAGACAGATAATATTGCTCCTATTTTCGGCGAAAAGTGTCTCGCTTAGCGAAGTTATATTATATAATACGACTCAGTTAGCAATCAATTTATTTAAATAGTGTCAAACCTTTAGAAAAATAATTTAAATATATTTATAATTAGGTATGAACTCAATCGCCTCATTTTCTTAAGAAACTAAAATAACATTTGTTCTTTATGAACTCGTCCACAGTCGGATGAGGTATGGCTGGGATTTTATATGAAACGTAATACAGTCGTGTCAATATGACCTGCTTCTGAACATCAAAATAAAATGAATTTAGATTAATATAAAATAGTTTGAAGAATGTGGTTTGCTAACAAATGTTAGTCGAACAATTCACTTTCCAAATGATCTAGAGTTTGTGTGTTCACATTGTGAAAAGACATTTTAAACATATTTGATATTAATAAAACACTGTTTTACTTTTCACTATTAATTTATTATTACTCAAGCGCTTTCGTCAAGTTAGCTTGACATTTTCAAGAGAACTAATTACAAGAAATTTTTTTCTCAAAGTCACATGCAACAACAACATTTTTTATATGTAGGTACCTAAAAACAGAAAAGAAGGGGTAAGGAAGTAAGAGTAGTTAAGACAATGGTGGATGAACAATTGGTTTCAACAATGGTGATGAATGGGGTATTTGAATATTTACTATATTTTTAATATTTCTATGTATTTCCAATGTTTCCAAAGCAATTAATTTTCTATACCGGTTTTCTGAATGTAGGACCCTTACACTATTCACATCAAAATTGTGATTATGACTAATGCAATGATCCGCCATCTCCGAACAATTAGATAAACCCCTAAGTGCTCTGGAATGTTCTTTGATACGAGTGTCTATCGATCGACTGGTCTGTCCGACATATTTGGCATCACAATCATTGCAATCAATACAATAGACACCGCTGCTATTAATTATATTGTTACGGTCCTTATTATTAAAAAGAAGTTTGCTTAAATTGTTGTTGGTGTAAAATGCTGGATTAAAATATGGTTTTGTAATATTATTTACTTTTTCAGTCAAACTATTGACGTACAAAATCTTTCTCCAATTTTTATCACTATCTTTTACAATGGGTGCATACAAATATCTATGAATCATTATTTTATTCTGTTTCTTTAATAACATCGTCTCAATCATTTCCACATTGTATCCGTTATTTTTGGCTATACATTTGATTATATTTAGTTCTGAAGAAAATTCATCTTGTTCTAAAGGGATATTTAAGAGTCTATGTAACATTGAGTGAAAAGCAGACATCTTATGACTAATATGGTGATTTGAAGATGCGTGAATGATATTATCCGTATAAGTG